>CM059866.1:2058069-2258069 GCA_030490815.1 Acer saccharum
GTATACACTTTGGGATTGTGAAATTACATCAAAGGTATGTCTGTGAACCTATACAGAAATGATTTGTAAAGTACAACCATTACGCTTTATAATAGTTCAAACATGATGAAGGTTAAGAGTGTATTCATTTGTAGTGTGGCTTATTGGAAGCTTTGTCAAGTAGATGTTTGTGGATATTAAATAAGCTTAATTTTCTGCTCATTACAATTATTTTGCGTGCGAAATTGCGAAATATTATTAGCCATTAGTGATGAAAATTGTAAGATCTATTCATTTTGTCGACAGAATGCAGAATTTGTATTCAAGCAGAGTCTGAAATTTATATTAGAGAATTTGCCCCAGCCTCAGTTTCAGTTGAGCATCACCTTCAGCCTCAGCTATTTTATGACAATTATGGATAAGTGTTATGCTGTTTCTGCACTACAGGTAATTGTCTTGGTTCATTTTATGACAATAGTTTGTATTCCAATGTTTTATGAATGTTTTTGGAATCCCAAGGAAAATGAAGAAATGGCAATTAACACTATTCATATTGGAGAAAATCTTTGGTGCATCCGCGATTGGTGCATCAACAATGTGTCAATTATTTGTCTAGGTTTTCACATCTTCTCTTTCCTGTTTTTCACTTCATTTTCCTCTAATGAGTTTCAGTTACTTGTCTTAGTTTTCACACATTATCTTTCATGTTTTCTCATCTTGTTCATCCTAAGGAGTTTTTACATTGACGTAAGAGATTTGCCTTTGACCATTTAGTTATTTAGATCGAGCCAAATGAAATTCAATAATTCTTAAAATTTTTGTTATCAAGTTATTTCAAAATTTTAACATTCTTTAATTTCAAGTCTCCTTTGATCTATCAAATTATATCATTTCCATTTGACTTTTGAACTTTTGCTATGGGTTTTAAGTGGCCTTTGTTACTTTGACATTTGGCAGGGGTACCTGGATATTACAAACAAGATGGTAGAAGAGGATTGGGATTGAACATAGGTGGATATTGCTCAAATCCATCTTCATGGATGCAGGTGGATGCTAAAAATGCACTCACTTGAATCCCATCCTTTTGCTTAGACATATTCTTTCAATAATCACCATTAATCAGACATTGAATTAGATATGTTTTCTAGAGACGTTCTTTTAATATTTATCATTAATCAGTCATCGAATTAGATATGTTTCTACGTTGAATTTTAAGAAATCAGCAAATGTTGGAATTCATAGTGTACTAATGAAATTTGTTTTTGGTATTATTGTTATCGATAAAGATAATGATGTTTCAAAGGATATTGAATGAGTATGGAGATTAATTTTATGTAAATTTATTATCATTACGTCTCCATATTTTGTACTTTAGTTTAAGTTTGTCACTGTGATTTCGGAAATCTTGATCTTGTTAATGTTATTATGATATCCGCAGCAAACATGATATCTTTTGGTGGTATGCCATTGTTTATGATTCGAGAGCTTACAATTCTTCGCGGATAGTTTAGCTGAAATGGGGTGCAGTGAGTATGGCGATTGTGGAATGGGGTGAAGTTTGATTCTTGTTTTTGGTGTGCTCTGTGGCTGCTTTCGTTTGGTTTTGGGTTGTGGCTTCTGCTTTTATCCTGGTTCTCTTGTGGGTGCTGTTGTGTTTTTTGGCTTGGTGTTTTGGTGCCTTTTCTTTGCTTTGTTGGGTGTCGCTTGTGTTTTGAGGTCTTGTTAGAATTTTCTGGTGAGGTTTCCTCAAGTGTTGGGCCTTTCTTAGTTGCAAGCGTTGCTGTGTTGGCTGGTGTTGTTTTGTTGTGGCTTTGTGTTGCTCTGTTTCTGTTTCTGGTTGGGTCTGCTGGTGTGGCTGTTGTGTTGTTTTTTGTTGCTGGTGTGGCTGGTTTCGGTCCCTTTGGGGGTCTTGTTGTTGTTCGGGGGTTCCCCCTTGCTGCCTTTGTGGCTTTTATTGAAGTATAATCATTTCAAAAAATATATATATATATAATTTGTCGGCTTATAAGTTTCTCTACAGATGCAATACACAAGATCCAGGTAAAGTGTTGAAAACACACATTTGATCATATGTCATGGTAGATAATAATTCAACAACAGGCCCTCATCAAAACCCTCCAACGTTAATTCAATGTACAATCAAGTTTCTTCACATTAAACTTCGCCTGTAACCAAATCATTTTGTCATTATTTATCAATTAAACTTGAAAGCAACAACTTCTTTTATAGAAATTAAGTTTTTTTTCTAATTTTAGAAGCTTATGAATATTGATCTTTAAGAAGTTTGTTTTGGATTTGGATGCACCAGTATGAAGCAAGGTTTATTACTCTTAAGTTTGCTTTTGACAAACTATAAAACATGAAGACCATGTTTGACAACTTAACAGAAATCGGTGAACGGTCACAAAAAAAATAGCTTAATCAATATGTTCTTCGAGGTTTAGGATACTAGTCACGAAAAAAATAACTTAATCACTGTGTTCTTCGAGGTTTGGGATTAGAGTATGATGTCATAGTAGCTAATGCCACCCTCAATCAATAACTTAGAAGGAGAACGGGAGAATAGAACGATATAATAATATGACCTAAAATACATTTTGGACGCCACGTAACAAAGCAATCGAAGCAAGGGTCAACACAATCAATAGTATTCTCATGGTGCTTTTAGTACTAAAAACCAAAATCAAAACCAAAATGTGTACCGTGCTTGAGGACGCAACCGTGGAGGACGAAATCCCAATTATTGTATGCATTGTCAAAGTTTTGGAAGACCACAACATACTGCTTGCTATTATTGGCTAGATTAGTCATATCAGCATGCTACCAACTCTAATTTTTTTTTTTGAACAGCGAAATATATAGAAAGGACCAAACCAGAGCAAACAACAATAGAGCTACAAAAGACCCCACAGCAAGAGAGAAACACAAAGAAAGGCAAAGAAAACCCAAACAACAACACCCACGGTCCAGAGACCAGACTCACTAAAACTACCAACTCTAATTATCACATTAAAACATTTGTTGCATCATCAGAAACCGTAGACGATCATGTTTCAAATCTAGACTCGAGTGCTACGAATCATCTAACCTTTGATCTTAATAATTGTAAATACGTACGAGTATAGTTGGTCAAATAAGATCATTGCAGGCAAAAAAACAAATTTGACAATTTCTCTTATATATATATATATGTATATTTACCTATTGGGGGGTTTTCAACGCAAAAATCGTGTGTATTTTCTCTCCTCTTTACTTGCTTTTGAGTTTGTGATTTTATTGATTACCCAAAAACTAGTAGAAAACTTATTCACACCCTCTAGGTTTGTCGTGGTTGATAATTGGTAACTTTCAATTTGAATCATAATCCCCTTAGAGCTTTCAATGTCTCAATCTCGATCTAATGCATCATTTGAATTAGAGAAAATTAAACCCAATCTACCTGAGAGGTATAACATTTCACAGGTAAAAACAACTTTCAAATAATCTACATTGAACCTCCCTTGCAAGGTTGGTTTTTTTTTTTTTTTTTTTTTTTTTTTTTTTTTTTTTTTTTTTTTTTGAAATATTACATAAATTCGGGGGTTTTTTGGGGGAGGTGAGGACTTGAACCCATAACCTCATGGTGTATGTGTGATGGGTTTACCACCAGACCAATCTCATCTTGTCTAACCCATATAATTAGTCAAACTCAACTGATGTAATGGCATTTTCGTCCTTTGATTTTTTGTCTATTAAAGAAAATAGAAATAATATATATATATATAATATATATGGATGAAAGGTGGTGATCAAAACAATTTGAAGTGAAATTATTAAAAATATATAAAACTAAAAAAAAAAAAAAAAAAAAAAAAAGTAAATAAAGGAAATTAGGGGGTGGAGATCCATTGTATTCTCCAAGAGAGGGGGAGCTCGAGCCTTTCCCTTAACACAAAATGGTGGCGGCTGGGGAAGCTCACCTCCCCGTTTCCAGCAAGTGGGAGCTCAAGCTCCACCTTAACGCGCCTTACCATTTAGGTGTCCAGCACAACTTAATTACGCTAGAATTTTTGCCATTGCAACATTTAGGGGTTTTGTTTTTTTGTTTGCAGACTGAATAGTCCTGAATTTTACTGAAAACTGAACAGTGACTGAAATCTGAATCTGAATGACATGTTTTTTTTTTTTTTTTTTTCCTCACATTTGAATGTACTGTCAACATGTTGTTTTTTAAACATAAAATTGTCTGAAAAGAAGTAATTATACATCTATACCCATGTTAAACAATTATACATATGATATAGAATAAAAACAATCCAAAAATATAATTATATATGAATACATATGATCATGATCTCTTCTTCGATTACAAACGAACTTTATTTTTACTAAGAAAAGAAAAGATTTTTTTTTTCTTTCAAAAAATAAAAAGGGCAGCAGGAAAACTTACACAAAACACTCTAAAAAAAATAATATATAAATACATCACCCTAATATCAAAATAAAGTATTGATATTAAACACCAATGTGAGAAGTGATTAGGGTTCTTTTTTTTTTTTAAAGCTATTAAAATAAACAATATATTAAAATAAAGATTTCTATACAATATATAATTATGATGAAATTGGATATATGTCCTTTCAAAAAAAAAAAAAGAAATGGATATATGTTAGAGAGCTTCTCCTTACAATCCACAAATTATCTATTCACACTCCAATTAATTTTTTTTATTAATGAAAATTTTAACCTAAATTAAAATTACTAAAAAAGACCAAAAAAATTAAAGATATTCCAAACTAATTAAATTATTAAAAAGAAAAATTTTCTCCCCTAAATCATTATATTAATATTACGTATTAAACTCTCTCTCTTATAACACTCTCTCCATTTAAAAAAAAAAAAAAAAAATTCATATTTCCATATTTTCTCGATCAATCTCTGATTAATAGTTAAAGAAAAAAAAACTTCTGAATATTTTAGTTTTTAATAACAGTAATATATATAATAATAATATATATATAATATATGAAAGCTTGAATTGTTTAAACTAGATTCGATTAAACTTAAAATTTCTAAGACTAATGAAAGAATTAAAGTTTTCTAGGCAATCACATACCTACAAGAGTAATAAAAAGAATTTTCATATTTCGATTTAAAAAAAAAAAAAAAAACAAGGTACTTATTTTTTTGAGTTTGTTTTATATATATATATATATATATATATATATATATATTTATATATTTATATACACATATGGTTCCTAAAAATCAAGTTTATTAGTAAGTTTTTTTTTTTTTTCTCAACTGTTGCTTGAGATAATGGAGTTAGAAAATTAGAGATATATATTGGAGGAGAGAGAGTTTAATATGGTAATTAAAAATTTAGGAGAGAGTATTTAATATGTAATAATTAATCTAATGATCTAGGAGAGATAATTTCTTTTTTTAATAATTTAATTCAAAAAAGATAAAAAGGATAATCTTGTAACAAAATGAAGTGTTTTTAGAATTTTTATACATTATAAGACAAGATGAGGTTGCCCTAAGGGGCATAGCTCTATTGTTAGATGGATGAGTTTGGGGCATGGGTAAATGACTCCCAAGTTAGCAGCTAAAATTCTACAAATGACAAAAAACTTCAAAAAATTACCTGGTCTAGATAGATGGATAGATTGATAATGTCAAAAAAAAAAAAAAAAAAAGATTTGGCTTAATGTTTTGCCCCTCACATCGACAAATGAGATCCGTGTAACACAAATAAGACCATAAATTCTTGCATGTATGACTGATAGACTCCATTGAAATTGGGTTTTCAAATTCAATTGCATCTGCAGGATCTAAAGTATCAAGTAAATCAAAGAATAATGTTGTTTTATGAACAGAATATCTAGTGTAAAATAGCATTACTTGCAAGATTTTTTTTTTATTTTTAGAATCCTAATACTATGAACAAAAACAATTCATTATAGTTTCAGTATTTAGACCTTTAGAACTGCATGGAAACTAATGTGCGAAACAACAATAAATAGTAATGAATAAAATTAGTCTGGATTGTTGTAGCTTACCCACTTAATTTCAATATATGCACTCACTTGTAGTTCTCACTGACCTCAGAAAATAAAAATAAATTGTATTTATCAACCATTTACCTTCATAAACACACCCATAATCATCCAACGCGGAAGGTTATTTGATTCACCTTGAAACTTATATGTATGTTATGTGTTAACCACAGTCTACTTTCAGGACTCTACCTCCATCTCTTTTTAATTTTGAAAATTTTTTGGGTTACTTTTATAGTTATTATTTGGATAGATTTATAATTATAGAAATACTTGGGATTCCTTTGGATTTTAATTATTTTTATGTGTTAAAAGGCTGTTTTACCCCTTGATCAACTCTAGACCATTAATTGGCCATTAATCAAACTGAAAGTCAACTTTTTTCGGGAAAGGTTTTTGCAATTAAAGAAAAAGTTAAATATGCATACAAATTCACCTAAACTCAGGGATGTCTGTGCAATTAATCCAAACTTTAATTATCAACACAAAATTGTTTACCAAATAGTCAAACCCTAATTTCCCCTCTTGTGAAAAAAAATTCTATTCAACAGAATTGAATTGCCTTCGTCCACCGCCGCTGGAAATATCTGTGGGAATTACTGAATTTCTTCGCAGGTTAGTGTATGTCTCTCGGGATTTAAAATTTTCTTTCTGGGTCTCCTTTGAAACTGTTTTCTTTGTTTTATAAATTCAATTTTTTTATTGTCAAAGCAGTAAAAGTTTATTCTCTGCCCTTTCTGGAATTAAATTTGTAAAAATTATGTCTTTAAAAAAAGAAAGTAAATGTACTAAAGTAAATATTGAAGGTTTGTCTTTATGTATTCACTTATAGATGAAGTACCTGAAGCCCTTGGATTTCTACAAGGAATATCTTCACCCAATTTTTGAAGTTTGACAATAACATCTTGACAAAATGGTAACAAGGTTGTATAGACACCCCTCCATTAGTTGGGATCCGTTAACTCTTAATAATCAATAGTAAAATGTGTAGAAAGTTTAAAAAACCTTTATTTTTATTTTTAAAATTCAAAAAATATATAAAATATAAGATAAATAAATAAAAATATATATTTTAAAAACACGATCATCCAAAAACAATTGGTTATATTTTCATTTTTTTTAATTTTTAAAATATAAATAATGGTATTTGAGACTTTTTGCACATTTTACCATTGACTATTAAGAGTTAACATATCCCAACCAAATAAGAAAATGTCTAATGCAACATTTTTCAAACGTCAAGGAAAGTTTGTACACATATGCCCAATCGTATCATTTTGTCAAACCTCATGAGTGTTTATGCAATTAACCCTTAATCATATGCATCAAAGGCCAAATCAAATATACTTAAACCAACAAAGGAAGGTGAAATATCAAATATGCATTGGCTTCTTCTTACAATTGCAAACAACTTTATTTAGCCGGTAATGATCTTCCTTGCCATTAATTGTTTTGAGTTTGAATGTTAAAAAAACAAAATACCCCTGAAATTATGAATTAAAAAAATAACAAATTCCCCCAAGATCCAGTGGATCTCCACCCAATTTTTTATTTTATTTTTTATTTTTTTATTTTTAAATAGATCTCCGCTGTCCATTTACAATGGATGGTAGAGATTCTTGTAAAAAGTCAAACCTTAGAGTTGACCGTAATTTATGGTAAAACATGGAAAGGATATACATTGCAACATTTTGACAACATATAAAAAAACAAATTATCAAACACCTAAAAATTTGTCGCCATCAGTGAGCATGCATGGCTCAGGCAATAGTTTACAATGTCCTTGAGCAAGAAAAAGAACAAGGGTTGAGGATGGTAATGTGTGCCGGCGAAAAAAGAAGCAGATTGCGAGCAAATTTTCAAGCCATTCAAGCTTTGCTGTGAGAGATTGGTTAGGTAAATTCAAAACTGTATCTTACGATGTGGATGACGTTTTGTACGAGTGGAACACTGCGAAGAAGAAGAAGGTAGCTTTTATTTAAGAGGAGTTGTTTTACATCGTGACATTGCTATCAAAAATACAAAGAATAGAAAAATGCTTGCTATCAAGTCGACAGCGAACTCAATTTCAGACCTTTTGATGATATTAGGATTGCCAAAGAAATCCTTGAATCTTTCACTGGGAATATTGCCTTGGGTTGCATTATCAATGTCTTTGGAAAAAGAAATTTCTTCTTACTACTTTAAATGGAAACCATTGTACAAGGCTCTTAACAATATATGCATGGTTACAATGGAAGTAGAAAATTTGGTTACAATATATGAGCAATATAAAGAATTAGAAGCAATCGGTAGAAAATTGGTAGACTAGTGCAAGGTCCATCCACTTGGCTGTAAGTCTCGTGCAATTTAAAAGAAATAGATGATTGGTGAACTGGATTTTGACGAGTTAGCGGCAAGATGTTTCTTCCAGGATTTCGAAAAAGAAGATGATGGTCTATTATAAGACGTAAGATGCATGAACTTTGCTACATTTCTCAATGAAAATGAATGTTTTATAATGGAGGTGAACGATCACAAAGAAACAAGCAGAATTTATTCTCGAAATAGATTTCTTCATACAACATTGATGCTTGGTAAAGGAGCTACAACATTTCCTGACTTCATATTCAGTGCTGAAAGGTAGTGTAGCCTTCTGGTTCACTATGGAGCTACAAACCATTCATCAGTTTGCAAGATCCTTCCAAAGTTGTTTGATCAATTGACATGTTTAAGAGCACTAGATATGAGTGGGAAATTTCGGTATGAGAATTTAGTTATAGAGATTCTGAGAGATAGGAAAATTGTTACATTTGAGATACTTTTTTTTTTTTAAACTTCTCACTTTATTGAAAAACAGTCACAAAGGCACAGAGCAAAGAGCAAAACACAACAACAAACCAAGAACAGAGCAAAACAGAGCAGCCTAAAAACAAACCCAGCAGACACAAAAAGAAAAAAACGCAACCCAGAAACCAAACGAAGCACAAGCAAAGAGCCGGCAAGCAACCACCAAGACTCCAAGAGGCATAGCCGGCCAAGAAAAAACGAACCCAACGGAAAGCAAAAAACAACACCACAACAAAAGAAACAGAACAGGAGAAAAACAGCGACCACTGAGAACAAGAAAACGCAAAAAGTCAGAGATCAGAACCGGCAACACCAACACCAACACAGTCCGAAACACCGAAAGCTCCCCATTTGAAAATATCCTCAACCATAGACCCCCTCTTGGCAAACATGTTTGCAAAGGAATTTGACGCTCTAGAGCTGAAGGTGACCGACGTATTACCAAGGAAGCAAGGAAATTGAGCTTGCTACGGATATCGTATATCACATTAACATGGTTGATGTTCCCAAAGCCTTCATTATTGACTCAAGAGACCGCCACCTTCGAGTCACTATCAATGATGATGTTATGGCCAACAAAGTCGGGATTCGAAGAAACAATCTCGCAAGCTCTTTGGAGCGCCATAATCTCGGCCATCTTGGAGTCCTTTGAACCTAAGTAAATAGAGAAAATACACAACACCTTTCCATTTGAATTGCTCAACACACTGCCCATCCCAACCGGACCCGGAGAGCCTCTAGCCGAACCATCAACATTAAATTTTAGAACGTTACTAGGAGGAGGACTCCAACCTTTGATCTTAGACCTCTTCACCGCCACCGAATCAACACAACCCTCTTTAAATTAAAGAGTAACGTGGAGATTTGATCATTGGAGCCTTTCCAAGAGTGCTTAAACCAACGCGCGACTTTAAATTTGACAATGTCATTGGCTTGGTATAAATCCGCATCCGCCACCTTTCCTTTAAAAACCACCTGATTAGGAGACTCCCAAATTGTCCAAACAATCACAAAGAACAGCCACCCCGCTCTCTCCCACACCTAGCCGAAGGACAACAAAACGACCAGCCCCTAAACCATTCCACCAGCTACTTATTTGGGCAATAGGACACCTCCCACCAACTCATGCATTCGGTCCATAACTTCCATGACAACATGCAATGAAGGAAAAGATGATCGATAGTCTCGTTAACGGATCTACAAAGCGGAAAGTCCAAGGCCGTAACCCATAACCAAAACCTTGCATGACCTCATTAACCAACACCCTTCCTCTTATAATTTGCCAAGCAAACAACTCAATCTTAGGGGGACACACTCCTCTCCAAATGAGGTTGAAAATCGAGGAATTACCAGCCACCTCCTCCGCAATGCATATACGGAACGAACCCACCGAGAACAGCACATTAGCCTTATACAACCAAGCAATAGCATCAAGAACCACATTGCTCACCGAAATGCAATCAAGAAAGGTCACAAAGCAAGGGCATCACAACTGTTGATTCAGAGGAAATTAATTTCTTCTCCTTTTCACCAAGCTTGTTATTTGTAATATAACAAGTAAACAAAATCTTGGATTAAATTTTAGTTTTGTCATGTGTATGAAATAAGGTTAACATGCCATGGTTATCTTATATGAACTTCTATTACTACAGATATTGTTTTGAATGTGCTTGCTATAATTATCTCATAATAAATTCAATGTTTTAATGTTAATTAATTACAGGGTTCAAGAGTTCTTCTTTTGGCTTGGCTTCCTTCAAGATATAGGTAACTAAACTTTGTTATGGAATGCTTAACTTGTTGCTCAATTAAAATGAAAAATAAAAATAAAAATGAATGTGGTATACTTGAATTGACATGCATGCATGAATTTTCTCCTGATATGAGCATGTTACTAATTAGGTTATGTACTTCAACTAAATTTTTTTGTTTCAAAAACAAATTTTTATTCTTCACATTACTATGCAACATGTATCTTCCATTTTTCTATGTATTAGCAGAAATGTCATCGGATTCTGTCATGTCTGTAGAGAAGGAAACAAACTTCTTGATGCACAATTATCAATCTTGGCCTCATCTCTTCTTGGACTCTCAATTAATGGTAGGAAGACATCTTCATGATCAATAGATGATGCTTGTGACATATTGTAGGTGTTGGTGTCGGTGTCGGTGTCGGTGCCGGTGTTGTCTAAAACTATATATGATTGTTTTTTAATGCTTATTTTATGTGTATCTTGCATTAATTTCTGTATTGATTGTTAACTGTTTTCAATAAGGTTTTCTCTATGTTTGTATTCCTGCATGATCATGCATTTTTTCTTTTATGAACTTGTATCAATAAAATATAAAATTCGTCGTATTGTCTAGCTTTGCCAAAAAGAAAAAAAAAATCTCATGAAAATATCCGATCTTCAGACTACATATATTATGCAAGTCAATGTGTAATACTTTGAAAGTGAATTTTTAATCGAGTAAGTTCTTGATGAGCACGAGTGGAAATCAAATGTGTATATATGGAGTTAAAAATACCCTTTAAGCTTTAGGCAACCGTAAAAATGATCGGGCTACAACCCTGATTCTGTAACGTTACAGAGTGACTTTATAACATTACACAGTGAATTTTATGTCTTTACAAAGTCAAATCATTGCACGAAGAAAATGTGGGATCTCGCACTTGATCGGTCCCTCTTAGACAACTATACTTCATCCATGCATTTGCATTCACTAATGATATGGAATGTACCTTCAAACATAAATGTAGATGTTAATTCTGTATGATTTTTGGGTTGCATATATTTGAAAATTTGTGTTCTTGCATCTCCATTAATTTTGTTTCAAGTGTTTAGTGGAAGGATGAACCGCTTATGAATTTTAGATTTATTTTCTTTTGTTCATCGCCCAAATAGCCTCACACACATTATCACAGGAAACATAGATTGACATAATGACATACATTAAAACCCTATTATTCATATAATAAATAGTAGAAGTTTATTATACAGAGTGTACAAATGACATGATAATCCACCGTATTGTTTCAACTTGTATTGTTTTTTCCATGCACGTACTATTCAGCTGAAACTTTTAATGAGTTTAATGGGATTCTCTAGTTGATTTCTTCAGTTGAATCGGTCAGTTGGGTTTTCTAGCTGATTTCTTCTGTTGATTTAAGTTAGAAAGGTCTAAATCACTTGTTTGATGTACTTATTTTGTCATGTGCAGGTGTTTTGAAGGGTTTTAATTAGAGATATATGTCAAGGTTATTTGGACGAAAGACATTGAATCTGGATTATTTCATTCACAGAATTTTTCTCATTGTACTTGGCAGATTCGAACTCTCTGGAAGAACTGTGTCTATACTTAGAAGAATTCAAGGTTTGGTGCTTCACATATTTAGTAGAGAAGGAAACAACAGTTGCTGATAACTTGGCTGATATGGAACTTTGTCACCATTGGAAACACAAAAGGAGCATTGTATATATTTGAACTACAAGTACATGCATGTACTCTAAATAATGTGTTTGTTTTCTTGTTTCTGTATCTGTTTGTAATAGATAGGAGAGGTATGACTATAAAAATTTCCTTTATTTTTATTTAATAAAATTTCCTCTTACCATCAAGGCTTGTTCCGGGAGGAAAATTGATTTAATAAAATTGCTTGCTTGTTCATGGTCTTAATACTCTTATTAGATTAACAAACGAGAACAACGGGATAGTATTTCGTTCTAATCACATGAAATAATTTAATTCAATCCAACCTAGCTAAAGAGGCCTAGTTATTTTTATCCATCGTTATCATAAAACAAATCCAATGAAGGCACACTTATAGCAGTACATGATTTAGATTACTATAGAGTTCATTTCTCTTTATCCACCTACATGCATCCATGAAGATGCAATCGTGCAAAATGCACCACCATTTATTCGGAATCGGAATCCTCCCTCTCCTTCTCTTATTACCCTCCATCTCCTCGTCTTTTTCCCTATGTAGGATGTTAAAAACATCTAGAAATGCTTGCCAAATGTCAAAATAACAATACAAGTGTCTTGCTATTCTGGTGTCCGGCCTACGCATCTTAATTAAGTTAGAATTTTCTGCCATTGCAATATTTATTCAGGAAGATTAATTCTTTTTTCAGTTGGGATTTCTCTATGCAGTCGAATGCATACATTAATAGATATTACCAAAAGTTGATGAGATTCTTTGATTGTAGTAATGAGACGTTATGAGTCTTCTTAATTTAGCTATCATGATGTGAAATATGTAAAACTTGCATCACAGTTTGAACAACCAACTACGTTATTCATCTTATTATTATCACGTACAATTACAATTGTTTTATTAAGTTTTTAGATTCGGGTCAATTTTATTCGGTTTTGATTCACAATTTTTGCTATATTTATGAAGAAAGATTATTATTATTATTATTATTATTTATTTATTTTTGCATCTTTCACTCGATTGAGAATATATATAATGATGTATATGCAGTCGAATTCATACATTAATAGGTATTACGGAAAGACATATGAGATTCTTTAATCACTCAAGAGCTCATGAAAGGAACCGTAGTAGTCTCAAATTGTAGTACTAATTAGACATTCTGAGTCTACTTAATTTATCGAGCAAATTGTAGCCAACCTCCCTGAGGTTTTGGTCTTTGACAATCATAAACAACTTTATACTTAATTGACAATAACCTCCCCTACCATTAGTCAAAGTTAGTCAAACTTAACAAAGATAAGGGTATTTTCATCCTTTCAAGCTTTTTTATTTATTAAAAAAAATAGATTTAAAAGCTTTAAATCTTCACCATTCATCTTGGCCACATTTTTTTTATTTTTTATTTTTGAAAAATCTAAAAAACTTGAATCTAAAGAAAAATCGGGAAATACATCAATGGAAGAAGAAAATGTTGTTAGATTAGATTTAGATGAGCCATGTTTTTTTTTTTAATATTTTAATTTTGAAAAATCTAAAAACTTGAATATGCAAAAAAATCTAGGAATCCATATGGAAGACGAAAAAATTATTTGAAGAAAATGTTGTTGGATTGGATTTTGATGATCCAGATTATTAATTTTTTAGAATTTAGAATTTGAAGAAAAATATAGAGATACGACCTATGTCTCCACATTTTTTTTTTTTTTTAATTTGTAATTTTCAATTTTTTTATAGTGGAGATCCAAATTTATTTTCATATATTTATATATTTTTAAAATCAGATTTTTTTTTTATTATTATTAATAGGCATTTAGGTTATTTGTAGCGGCCAAATCCGGTCAATGGTTAAACATGACTAGCTTTTTTTTTTTTTGGAACGGCAAATTTTATTCAACGATGCTGAAGAAAGCCAAACAAACAAAACAAAGAAACTGGCCAACCGACCTAACAAGGGACCAAAGACAAAGCAACCCAAAGCCAGCCGCTATCCAAACACAACAACCCAACAACCACAAAACCAAAAGAGAAAAGACAACGGTAGGGGAGGTCATTGTTAATTAAACTTGACTAGCTTTGACTAACGGTAGAGGATGTCATTGTTAATTAATGATAAAGTTGTCTTTGGTTATCAAAGGCCAAACCTTAGGGAGTTTGGATGCAATTTGCTCTAATTTATTTGTCATGATAGTTGCTCAACAAATTTGATCATATCATGTGACCCAATTACCACAAAAAAACAAAAACAAAAAAAAAAAAAGAAAGTTTTATAACATTATAGAACCAACATTAGCTCAGGTGGGGAGTTTGAGTCTCATCATGATTTACAAGCATGTATGGAGAGTTGTGCATTACAATTTGATCTTGACGGATTCTAATAAACCCCGACTTGTTCAATATCAAAATTGATTGTAATCCTAGACAAACGAATCATATAAATAAGATCTCATAAACGATCAACGGTACTTCCATTTTAATATATCAATATCACAAGAATGCACCAGTTGGATTAGAATGTAGCAGATAAGTGGATTGAAGGATATAGAAAAGCTATAATTTATATATCTTTGAGTTTCCCACTTCTCAGCACATTGTTTGCTAGAAGAAATTAGAACAGAAATCTACATAAATTCTTTGGTTCTTATGGAGCCATATAGAAGTCTTATTGATGTATGTATCTTTCTCTCGGAATCCTCACTCTCCTCGTCTTTATCTATATATAGAGAGCTCTGAAAAAATCTAGAAACCTCTATCAAATGTCAACATAACAATACAAGTGAGATTTAAATTCAAAGGCGACTTTGAAACAAATTGAAAAAGTGTCAAAAAGTAAAAATAAAAATGTTGCCAATTTGAACACTCGAAAGGAGTTTGAAATTAAACAAGGTCAAATTTTTTGCATCAAATCAATAAATAAAATTTTCAACCTTAGCAAGTTTGACATTAGCTCAATTTATAAGAAGTTAAATTTGTCAACAAGAAGAGAAGTGTTCATTCGCCTTTTATTAAGTAGTTTCCGTTTGAACTCAACAAACTCATAAAACATTAAATACAAAATACTGTCTCATACTAATAAAATAATCAAATATTACAGATGGAATGAGAGAACTTACCTGTAGCATATATTCAGCCGAGAAAAACAAGGACCCAAATGGGTTGCGATCCCATGTTGAATTCCGTCAACACAATGACAATGACAAACTGTATAATTTGTAAAATGAATGCAGAACAATCAAATTAAAATATATATATATATGCCTAACAAAAATAATGGCTAATTATTTTGATTGGCAGTTTTAAAAGCAAAATAACAAGATTTCTTACAACTACACACAATGAAAAATGAGACGAGCAGAATTAAGATTACTAAAACACACACACCTACCCTTGATCCAATGTCGTCTTTCCAACATGTATACTTTAAACTTTTAAAGTTTCCCTTTTTGCATATATAGGTCGTCCATAAGTTTATGAATATCCTTCTAATAAGATAAAAGTAAGGTATGGAATATAAATAGACAAGAGAGGGAATGAATGAAAGAATCGATGAAAACTCACAACAGAATTATTTTCGGCAATGATTATGCCCAGCAACTCATATTTCTCAACCTAAACATAATAGACATGAGACATATATATGCTTCATAGAAGAAATTAAGGAAATACCAAGAAATCAAAAAACTTACAGGATAATTTTGAAGGCTTTGAACAACATCTACCAACTTATCCAAAAGGGTTTCGTCTCTGCAGAATACACTTCAAGATGGACAAAATTCAAATAACATAAATAGTTAAATACAATAATACATAAAGATTTAAGATATCATAAACACTAGTTACTAGTATATGCATACCGTGCATTCAAATAGCAATTAGAAAACGCCGCGACGGCATACACATCAGTGAAACTCAAACCTAGCAACACTGGCAACATTGGCATATAATAAACACTCTCTATAGTTTCCCGAAAAAACTGCAACGGCTTCAGGTACTTGATCATCTATCACTCAATTCAAATCAACTGTTAGAATTGAATCTATATATCAAACATAATTTAAATCAATAACCATTCATCATAATGCACCTTTAGGAATTCGTTCGTGGAAAATAAGACTACATGTGGTAGTATTGATGTATATATCTTATACCAAAATATTAGCCTTATTGAGGCTATGTAGAAGTCTTTATTGATGTATGTACGTACCTTTCTCTTGGAATCCTCCATCTCCTCGTCTTTATCCTCCCTCTCCTCGTCTTCATCCACATATAGAGCACCAAAAAAAATCTAGAAAGCTCTATCAAATGTCAAAATAACAATTCAAGTGAGATTTAAATTCAAAGGCAACTTTGAAAAAAATTTAAAAAGTGTTGAAAGTAAAAATAAAAATGTTGTCAATTTGAACACTCAAAAGGAGTTTGAAATTAAACAAGCTCAAAAATTTTGCATCAAATCAATAAATAAAATTTTAAATGTTAGCAAGTTTGACATTAGCTCAATTTATAAGAAGTTAAATTTGTCAACAAAAGAGAATTGTTAACTCGCCTTTTATTAAGTAGTTTCCGTTTGGACTCAAGACAAACTCATAAAAAATTAATATACAAAATACTGTCTCATAATAATAAAATAATCAAATATCACACATGGAATGAGAAGACTTACCCCTAGCATATCTTCAACAGATACTTCCAAACCTTCAGGGTAAAATGCTACCCTCCAAACTGAGACGTATGCTATCGCACATTATTGCTGTTAACGATTATGCCCAGCAACCCATATTCCTCAACCTAAACATAATAGACATGAGACGTATATATGCTTCATAGAAGAAATTAAGGAAATACAGAGAAATCAAAAAACTTACTTGAAGGCTTTGAACAACATCTACCAACTTATCCAAAAGGGTTTCGTCTCTAGGAAATTCACTGCAAGATGGACAAAATTCAAATAACATAAATAAATAGTTAAATACAATAATACATAAAGAGTTAAGAAATCATAAACATGCACTAGTTACTAGTATATGCATACCCATATGTACTTGCTCTACAAATGGGATATTTAGATTCTGCCACTCTCGCATACTCATCAGTAAAACTGAAACCTAGAAACACTGGTTTATAATATTCCCTCTTCATAGTTTCCCGAAACAACTGCGACGGCTTCAGGTACTCGGTCTACCACCAAATGCAACTCAACTGTTAGAATTGAATCAATATATATATATATATATACGGAAATTATCCTATCAGTGCATCCTGATAGAATTATATAAGGATATTGAATGTGAGCCACTCGTTTTACATACTTTGACTTGGTATGTATGCACTTGTCAAATCACTGTTATAAATGAGTGGCTCACATTCAATATCCTGATAAAGTTATATCAGTGCATCCTGATAGGATCGGGACCAATATATATGAAACAAAGAAAACAGGTGAAGAGGAATATTAATTACTGTTGGAAAATTTTGTGATAGACTCTTATTTTGAGAGGACAAATTAAGTATGATTAATTTCATGAAAATAGAAGATTAAAGTGTATTCGAATTCTCCTCCGTGAGAGCTTCGAAATGATATACTCAAACTCACAAAATGGTTAATGGGTGAATGAGAAATTGAGTCTCAAGGTGAGACCAAAATGTGGTGAACAATGGCACATCCCACATTGGCTAGGGAAGAAACTTATATGTAGTATATAAGTAAATGTGTGATAGGAGCTATCAACATGTGTGTGGCATAGAGGCTCTCTCTCGTGCGCACAGGATGGGGTGCATCCTATATACACGAATGCCACTCCGATTGGACCGTGAGAGTCCAATTGACTTTTTGCCACTTCCCTAAGTCAACGTTTTTGTGTGAAGAATAAGAAAATCTTTAATTGTTTGGATTATGATATTCTTGCTTGATCACCAAGAATACAGAATCGGGCTTTTAATTATTATTTAATTAAATTATTTTTCTTATTAAAATCAAAAACGTGTTCAAGAAGCTTCGGTCTAGAATCATATTCAAGAAGCTTCGGTTTTGCTTATTCACCAAGAACCAAGCATCGTATTCAAAAAGCTTCGGTTTGCTTATTCACCAAGAACCAAGAATTGTATTCAAGAAGCTTCGGTTTTGCTTATTCACAAAGAACCAAGAATCGTATTCAAGAAGCTTCGGTTTTGCCTATAAATACCTTAGTGTTCTTCCCATATCTATCATCCAAGAAAACACATAGTAGTCGAAATACTTCCTTCTCTTCTTTATTCTTGGTAAGTTTGAGCTCGGTTTGAGTTCGCTGAAAGTGGCTTGTGCTTCGTACTTCCACTGTTAAACCGTTGTATCCTAGGAGACGATCGCTATACACATACGGTGTAATATACAGCGAAATCGTCTTAAGGACACCGTATCAAACACGGGCCTCGGTTTTTCCCTAACCGATTTTCTAACGTGTTGGTTTGTGTTGTTTTGCTTTCCGTTTTTCTACAGGTTCTGACCAGATTGTTGATTTACAGACAACAATCTTAAGACGGTTTTTAACCTATTCTCTTTTAAAAAGATTTTCTTCTACTTCAAACTTTCTGGTTTCTGGACCTTATAACGGATTGGTTTAACACACTGTGTTTATTCAAACATCACGTTTTAAATCAGTTTTGACAGTGGAAATTAGGTCTGTTTTCAGACACTGATTTCAAACCATTTACTGGTTTACCATTCGAAAATCGGGTCTATTTCAGACACTGGTTTAGAAATCAATTGTGATTTCGATCGGATCGTCGGGTCTATAATACTAGACACTGATTGTGATTTCAATTGTGAAATCTAGAATCTACTGTTGATTCACAGACTTGATATCAACTAATTGATATCGGTACTGTCATATAATATATATATATATATAATATTTTCGTGATTCTGAAAATATTATTGTTTGATATCACTGTTAGATATCAAGTGGAATAAATGATTATATTGTTATATAATCCAAGTGCAGCATTTGTTCATACACTATATTTGAGATATCAGTGTTATAAATTACGTGGGTTTGTGTTTATATACCAAACCAGTGCTTGAAACAAACAAAATTAATTTACATATCAGTGTTGATATACTAACTCGAAATGTTTGATATCAGTGCAATTGTAATTATATTATAATTGTTATATATTGGTTATACCAACCAGGTTATATATATACGAGTATATATGAATATATATCAGTGGGTTTACAACCTTTGCTTGATATATTGTTAAATATACTGGTTGTTTGTATGTGATATGTTCCGGTTATTAATTCTGTGTTTGGTGTACTATCATTGTAAAACTAAGATAAGGTTTACTTTGGTACATTGATTACACCAAGAGCAGCACCGGTTTATAGATATATGTATTAAATCTAAAATACAAAACTAGTGTTTTATACACTGTTTCAATTTTTAACCTATTGATGTGTACTTACTGGTTTGATATATAAAAATTACCAGTGCCTCATATTTTGTATTGTTTGATGTCAATTATTTGATAAACAATACTACGTCGGTGTGTGATATATCTTTGTTTGATATATCAGTTATAGTTATGTAAATATCAGTATATGTACTGCTTATTTATATTACAATGTGTTTATATATTATAATTGATATATATTTACATACTGTTTTGATATATCAGTGTTTGATATATCGTTATATATATCTTACTGATATATTAGTGGTTCTAAAATAGTTGATGTGGTTTCAACTGTGAACCCGAGCATGGCTGAAGAGACTTCGGTGGTCAACCCAATTGTGGGTCAGTTGACCGACCCGATGGTGAACCCTTTTGTGGGTCAAATGAATACCACGATAGTGAATTCGTTTGTATCTCCGATTTCGGTTCTTATGAACCATATGGAGAAACCATAGAAATTCAATGGTCTGAATTTCAAGAGATGGCAACGAAAGATGTTAAATCTTGAATCTTGCGAGATTCTTAACTCGTGAGGCTCCTAAGACCAACCGTGGTAATGAGTTGGATGTGTAAAATGGTGATTAGTGTCAAAATCAATTTTTGAACTTCAAAATTGTAATTATCAATTTAATGATGATTTATTTCTATTAATTCTAGATTAATAGAAATGTTAAATTTTGAATTAAACAAAACCGATTTGACTTTAATATTGCCTATTTTAATGAGAATTAATTTCAAAATTAATTCAGTTGATTTCCTCCTGATATTGTGGTGGATAAATCAAACGTGAACTCAAAGTGTTCCACTTGAAACTCCTAGTGCTAATCCAACTGTCGTACTAGACACTTTAGTTGTTAATTTAGTGCTTGTGGGAGATGTGCCTATCTTGGGGCCAAGTGTGGCAACATTGACTACAGCCATCAACTCATTCGTGAGAAACATGGGAGATCCGGTGATGAGCCAGTATGTGAGTCATGCGAACCTTGAGTGGTGGAAGCAGAAGATGCTGTTCTAATTAACCACGCTGAATCTAGTTAGATTCTTGACTAAAGATGCTCTTAAACCCAATAGTGGTTAAGAGCGAGATGTTCAGATATGAATGTTATTGATGCATGGAACCTTTTTGGATTTTCTGTGCCGAAACTATATACTGAACGGGCTATATACTTTACAAAGAAAAAACAGCAAAAAGAATTGTGAAAGTTGTTAGACCAGAAATACAAGACTGAGGATGTTGGATCCAAAAGGTTTGTTGTTAGTCGGTTTCTTGATTACAAGATAGTGGACTCTAAGACATTTATGAGTCAACTCTGAGAGCTTCAAGTGATTATAGATTCATCTTGAAGGGATAACCCCAAGTAAAACCTTCATGGTAACTGATATCACTGCGAAGCGTCTTAGGTGGTGAGTATGAAGCACCATTTGGTGAATTATGTACACAAAATGGAATCATACATCAAACCACTGCGCCATATTTCCCTCAGCAAAATAGAGTTGCTGAACGGAAAAATCATTCCTTGAAAGAAATGATAAATACAATGTTGATAAGTTCTGGATTGCCTCAGAACATGTAGGGTGAAGTTATATTGTCTAGCAATTACTTTTTAAATAAGGTACCTCGAAAGAAAAAAAAATAAGACACCATATGAGCTACGGAAAAGGAAGAAAGCCTTCCTATAAATTCTTACAAATGTGGGGGTATCTTGCCAAAGTGGTCGTACCTATACCTAAGAAGGTGAAAATATGTCCGAAAACTGTTGATTGCATTTTCATTGGATATGCACAAAATAGTAGTGCTCATCGATTCTTGGTCTATAAATTTGACATACCAAATATACATAAAAACACAATAATGGAATCTAGAAATGCAACATTCGTTGAACATGTATTTCCATGTAAATCCAATGATGAAGCAAGTTCATTAAAATGAACACATGTTGATAGTTGTGAGGACCAAGAACAAGAAAATGAAGTTGAAGATGAACCTAGATGTAGCAAAAGAGCAAGGACGGAAACGTCTTTCGGTCTCGATTTTATATCCTATTTGTTAGAAGGTAAACCTCGAACTTTCAAAGAAGTGGTAAGCTCTTCAGAAGGACTCTTGTGCAAAGAGGCTATTAAGAGTGGAATTGATTCCATCCTAAATTCATACTTTGGAATTACTTGGAATTAGTGGATCTTCCTCCGGGATGTAAACCGCTAGGATCCAAATGGATTTTCAAGAGAAAGATGAAAACAGATGGATCAATTGATAAGTATAAGGCCAGACTTGTAATTAAATGTTACAATCAATGAGAAGGCTTAAACTGCTTTGATACATATTCTCCTGTGATGAGAATAACCTCCATTAGGATGATACTTGCAATCGCAGTTTTGCAAAATCTTGAAGTACATCAAAGGGATGTGAAAACAGCTTTCTTAAATGGAGATCTAGATGAAGAAATTTACATGGAACAACCTGAGGGTTTTTCTGCTCCAGGACAAGGAAAGAAAGTCAGTAAATTGGTGAAGTCTTTATATGGTTTAAAGCAAGCACCAAAACAATGGCATAAGAAATTTGACAATGATGAATGTGACAAATGTGTTTATGTCAAGGACACAGAAAATGGTTATGTCATTGTGGGTCTTTACATTGATGACATGCTCATTGTTGGTAGTAATGATAAAATGATCAAATCTATCAAGGATATGTTGAAATCAAGATTTGATATGAAAGATATGGGACCAGCTAATGTAATATTAGGAATGAAAATCTCAAGGACATCTAACGGACTCATACTAAGTCAATCACACTATGTTGACAAGATTCTTGAGAAATTCAAATAAAAAATGATTCTAAAATTTCCAGAATACCAATAGATACAAATCTACACCTATCCAAGAATAAGGGTGAGAGCGTCTCTCAACTAGAATATTCTCAAGTGATAGGAAGTCTGATGTACTTAACAAGTTGTACAAGACTAGACATAGCTAATGCAGTCAGCAAATTAAGCAGATACACGAGTAATCCAGGAACTGATCACTGGAAAGGAATAGTAAAAGTACTGAAGTACTTATGATTCACTCGTAATTATGGACTATATTATATAGATATCTTGCTGTCCTAGAAGGATACACTGATGCAAACTGGATATCTGATATGAAAGATTCAAAATCCACTAGTGGGTATGTGTTCACACTAGGAGGTGCGGCTGTATCATGGAAATCCTCCAAACAAACGTGTATAGCCAGATCCACCATGGAATCTGAATTTATAGCATTAGATAAATGTGGTAAGGAGGCTAAATGGCTACGCCAATTTTTAGAGGATATTCCAAGATGGCCAAAGCCTGTGCCAACGATTTGCATCCACTGTGTAGTCAATCAGCAATAGGAAGAGCATAGAGCAACATGTATAATGGAAAGTCTAGACATATACGTCGAAGACATAATACCATTAGACAACTAATCTCAACTGGGGTTATCACTATTGACTATGTAAGTTAAAAGATAACACTGCGGATCCGCTAACCCAAGGGTTAAACAGAGAATTGGTTGAGACATCATTGAGGGGAATGGGACTAAAGCCCATGAGATAAAAAAGTCAATACAATGGACACTCAACCTAGTTGACTGGAGATCCCAAGATCTAGGTTCAATGAGACAACCAAGTTGTAAGACTGAGTTGGATCACTGTGGGGGTTACCCTCAAGTCCATTCCTATGAAGAAACAGTGATGCCCGTAGGGAGAAGGTTAAACTATGTTTTTAATGATTCTTATGCGTCGAAATTCCAAGCTATGGAAATCCGAGCAGAGTAATGCGGCTACTCTTAATTAAGAAATCACATATGTGAGAGAGAAGTGGGGCCGCTTCTAAAAGAGAATAGTGAAGGGCTATATTCTCCAGTGACTTTCACAGAACTAGGCATATGTTCATGGCCAAAACGAACATAACAATGAGAACCAAATCGAGTCTGGAAGATACCTGTGTAAGGTGTGTGATCATTTACACAAAATGGCAGAACAGTTTAAGGATATCATATCTACTGATCAGCCAGTAAAGTAAGCATACCTCTACAAGGGAAGGTTCAAAGGGTAACACCTACCTATCCTATGCAAGTTTCGACCGTTTGAACTTACCAAACATCATCTTTCATGTCTCCTAGGTCAATTTTCATTCATGTGGGGGATTGTTGGAAAATTTTATGATAGACTCTTATTTTGAGAGAACAAATTGAGTATGATTAATTCCATGAAAATGGAAGATTAAAGTGTATTCGAATTCTCCTCTGTGAGAGCTTCGAAATGATATACTCAAACTCACAAAATGGTTAATGGGTGAATGAGAAATTGAGTCTCAAGGTGAGACCAAAATGTGGTGAACAATGGCACATCCCACATTAGCTAGGGAAGAAACTTATATATAGTATATAAGTAAATGTGTGATAGGAGCTATCAACATGTGTGTGGCATAGAGGCTCTCTCTCGCGAGCGCAGGATGGGGCGCATCCTGCGTACATGAATGCTGCTCCAATTGGACCGTGAGAGTCCAGTTGACTTTTTGCCACTTCCCTAAGTCAACGTTTTTGTGTGAAGAATAAGGAAAGCTTTAATTGTTTGGATTATGATATTCTTGTTTGATCACCAAGAATACAGAATCGGGCTTTTAATTATTATTTAATTAAATTATTTTCCTTATTAAAATCAGAAACGTGTTCAAGAAGCTTCGGTTTTGCTTATGCACCAAGAACCAAGCATCGTATTCAAGAAGCTTCGGTTTGCTTATTCACCAAGAACCAAGAATTGTATTCAAGAAGCTTCGGTTTTGCTTATTCACAAAGAAACAAGAATCGTATTCAAGAAGCTTCGGTTTTGCTTATTCACAAAGAACCAAGAATCGTATTCAAGAAGCTTCGGTTTTGCCTATAAATACCTTAGTGTTCTTCCCATATCTATCATCCAAGAAAACACATAGTAGTCGAAATACTTCCTTCTCTTCTTGATTCTTGGTAAGTTTGAGCTCGGTTTGAGTTCGCTGAAAGTGGCTTGTGCTTCGCACTTTCACTGTTAAACCATTGTATCCTGGGAGACGATCGCTATACACATACGGTGTAATATACGGCAAAATCGTCTTAAGGACACCGTATCAAACACACTAACACAGGCCTCGGTTTTTCCCTAACCGATTTTCTAACGTGTTGGTTTGTATTGTTTTGCTTTCTATTTTTCTACAAGTTCTGACCAGATTGTTGATTTACAAATAACAATTACCTTGTGCTTTGCTCGACTGCATGGCATCTTGGATTTGAGAGAAAAAGGTTAGACTTTTGGGCGATCGATTTGGGAATTGAGAAATATGTGGAGAGGCTGCAATGAAATAGGGTTGGACTTGAATTAAATACTTGCGGGCCGAGTTCAGTGGAAATTATTTTGTTCATAATCATATTGCAAACTGATAGGCCCTAAATAAATACAAGAAATTGGTGGCAATGGAAGGGTCGTTATTCCATTAATTACTACCTTTCTTCTCATTTACTCTGATTTTTTCTTATTTGCATGTATATAATGCATACAGGGTTTATTATGCCATCGACCTTGTCGGATTTTGAAATCGAGAAATGTCGGGAAGACGGGCGTGAGCCACACACGCCAACCGTGTGCGTGGAACAAACGGTGCACTGATTTAGATAAATATTAGATTGACATAATGACATGCATGCATTAAAACTCTATTATTAAACAGAGTGTACATATGATATGATAATGATGGCAGTGATGGAAGAGATTCGGATAAGAAGAAGATAGTGAACCTTTTGATGAGTGAAAGTAGTACTCAAGGGAGTCAAGGGCCAACCTATCGGATCCCACTAAGTACATTGTCTGAGGAGGACAGTTGGTCATTGTTCAGCCAAGTTGAATTTTATGAAAGAAAAAGGGAAGAGGAAGAAACATTGTTAAAAATTGAGGAAGAGCAAGAAAAATTAATAATCAAGGGCCAGAAAAATTATTAAAAGAAGAGCCAGAAAAACTAGAAGATCTAGGTAAAAAAAATTGGGGGCAAATGTAGTGGCTTGCCTCTTGCTGTCAAGATTTTAGGTAGCTTTTTGCGCTTCAAAAGGAAAACTGAAGAGTAGGAAAATGTCTTAAATAGTGAGATATGGAGATTGAAGGACATAGAAACAGGACTTTTCCCGGCACCTCTACGGCTCTACTGTTGAGCTATTGTGCCATTTTCCCAAAAAATTATGAGACAGAGAAAGATAGATTGGTCTAAGTTGTGGATGGCTCAAAGTTATCTAATTGGACTAGAGTACTTTGAATACTTAGCAAAGCTCTCTTTCTTTCAAGATTTCATAGAGATGAATATGATGGTAGTACAGTGAGGTGCAAGATGCATGATATATAAGCTACATGAATTTGCTCAATTTCTTACAAAGAATGAATGTTCATTTTAGAGCTTGATGGTTTTGAAAAGTGTCAATTTGAGCTTCCTCTTAAAAAGGTTCAACATTTGATGACAGTGATGGTAAGAGATCACAACCCTTTTCCAATTTCTTTTTATAATGGAAAAAAGTTGCGGAGTCTTGTGGTTGAGCCTAGGGGCGGTTTTATTGTTGGCATAGATCTATCCAAGTTATTTGATCATTTGACATGTCTAAGGACATTGGATTTGAGCAACCTTGATAGCCTTTGGTGTGAAATTAATCAAAAAAGTTCACAGAGGAATCGAAAGATTGATTCATTTGAGATATCTTAACTTGTCGAAGAATGCAAAAATAAAAGAGTTGTCTAAAACATTGCGTGATTTATATAATTTGCAAGCTTTAGAGATGAATCATGTACACCAATCTCAAGAAACCACCTCGAGGGATGGGAAAGTTGATCAATTTGAGGCATCTAGTGAGTAATGAGACAATTTCATTAAGTTACGTGCCAAAAGTATTTGAGAGATTAACTTGTTTTCATACTTTAAGCGAATTCGTTGCGAGTGGTGCTGGCAATAATGAAGAGTGAAGAAGAGGGAAGTATAAATGAAAAGGACGAAGTAGTTCTTGAAGCCATACAACCACCTCCAAATCTACAGAGATTAGAGATATTCGACTATGGAGGCAGCAATATGTCCAACTGGACAACGTCATTAAACCATGTCTTCATTCCTTGACAAACAAGCTTGGCAGAATGAGGTTCAATCCTTTTTCATTTGTCTACCACAAATTAGCTTATGTTAAAGATATATTCTTCATTTGTATTGATTGCAGTTTTTGTCGCATCTCACATCACCAAAGAAATTGAGTCTGTATTATTTCATTCACAGAATTTTTCTCCGCGTACTTGGCAGATTCGAACTCTCTGGAAGAACTGTGTCTATACTCAGAAGAACTCAAGGTTTGGTGCTTCACATATTTAGTAGGGAAGGAAACAACAGTTGCTGATAACTTGGCTGATATGGAACTTCGTCACCGTTGGAAACACAAAAGGAGCATTGTATATATTTGAACTACATGTACATGCAAGTACTCTAAATAATGTGTTTGTTTTCTTGTTTCTGTATCTGTTTGTAATAGATAGGAGAGGTATGACTGTAAAAATTTACTTTATTTTGATTTAATAAAATTTCCTCTTACCATCAAGGAGGTTTGTTCCGGGGAGGAAAATTGATTTACTAAAATTGCTTGCTTGTTCATGGTCTTAATACTCTTATTCATATCCATATATACACAGATATTTCTCCATCATAGATAACATTACATCATGGAGAGGAGTCTCTCATGCTCTGTTCTCACGTGGCGTCTGGTAATATCCTTCACGCTTGAACAGCCTGAAAGTGCCATCGTTAGCTCAAACTCATCCTTCAGCATTTCGAGGACCCGTCTCACCCCATATTCCCCCTTATTAGCAGCAAGGCCATAGATCACTGGCCTCCCGACCTGCATTTACATGAATCAGAACTTTGTGAAGTAATAACCGCTAAACTCAAAACTCAAAAAGTTTGACAGACTTGTCACGTGGTACTAGCACATATTAAGTAACCATTCAACTCAGCAATTTAGGCTTATAATAAACTTGAAGGGTGAAGATGTGTTGAGTTTACAAGAACAGCTTGTGCACCGAGGGCCAATGCCTTGAAAACATCTGTTCCTCGCCGGATTCCTCCATCCATGAGAACAGGAACTCTCCCTTCGACAGCATGAACCACCTACCAGCTCAGAGTTCAATGGTATAAAATGAAACGGTATAGTTTCCTCAAACTAATATAACATCTAAAACTATCTTTACAAAGTTCAATATATATACAATCTGTTTATCAAGCACAACATTTTTAAAATCAGAAGCAATCACATTCTTCAACGGAGTATTGGTAGAAACAAACAGGAAATGAGTAAAAAGAATGTGTGTTGAAAACGTGCTACAAAATGATAAAGAAACTTGATGAGTTTATTTAACACATTTTATTCTATTGCAATTTTGTGACGATTTGCATACTTGCACAAGTGACTAGAAATGATTTGGATATGAAACTGAAGTGTGATTGCATTGTAAACTATTCTGACAGTCACCTCTTCGAGAACAGAAATCGTGGCAGGAGAGTAATCTAGCTGGCGAGCTCCATGATTGGAGACGATAATCCCATCGACACCTACTTGCACAGCTTTTACTGCTGCAAATGGTAGAATATCAAGTGTTAAACAACCTTATTCAACCATGGAATAAGTAGGTGAAAACAAACAAAAATCATCACAGGAGTCAAGATTGGTAAATTTGATAAATTGTTAAAAGCACCACAAGGGCTATAAAATGAATCAAATGAGAGTATCTTTGATTATGAACTCTCAAAAGGAAGAACATTTATGGTGAAATTTGAGTATCGGAAATAAACATGATTCAATAGTTAGATCAACAATAACAAATTTAGTGAAAATTATTCATTAGATAGAGCTTTATATTACCATCTGCACGAGTGAGCACCCCCTTGATCAGAATTGGCAATTTTGTGACAGATCTTAACCATTCTATATCCTGTAGAAACCACTCGAAGAATTAGAAACAATGGTTTTAGTATAAATCTGCTTGACTATCTTAAGACTTAAAGCTTTACGGAGAAAATTGAGATGATCAATTAAGCAATATGACTACCATAATTAACTTGCCTAAATGTACTGGTATAATTGACACTTTACAGATTTATACCTTCCAAGACAAGGAGGGATCCATGGTTTCATTGACATAGGCTTCCAAAATTGAACCTCCATCCTGCAGAAGTTCAATCAAATACTGTAATGAATCTAACGAAATCCGATGCAGGTTGATAACAACACCTCATATAATGACTAAATTTAGTAGAAATGCTGTGTATCAGAACAAGCAAATGCAGGATTTGAATCGAAAAAAACTTTTAAAACAGGATTTGGTTATCATTGAAATGAAACAATTCCACTCACGGAAGTGGCTTTGGTTGAAAAGAGGCCTTCAAGGTTCTTCAGCTGCGGTGCAATCATTCTGGACAAGTTCTTATATCAGATTCAGAGACATAGTGAGTCAAATAATATTAGACAGTAACATTTTTGTATGATCTTCATTCTATAAACGCTTAATCTAAGTGTTCGAAAAGAGAACAAAAGAGTAAGAGATGGTAATTCACTTGTTCTTTTTGTCTGCTTCCCTTCGACCAAGTCTTGGAGTATCAGCAGTGAGAATGATAGCCTTAAATCCATTCTTTTCGGCTCTCTGCACCAGAGTAGCTGCTATATCTCGCCTCTTGTATATCTATTCGTGAAAAGGAAAACAAACTGCTGTTATATTCCGAGCAGTGACATTTGCTAATTGAAATTTAAGGAGCACAAGAAAGATCAATACATATAATTGATAGAACCGGACAGCATTGCAGCTGGTAGCAACCTCTTCTATAGTGCAGCTAGATGTGAAGGATAAAACCTAGAATCGAATTCGAAACAGCAAAAATATCAGTAACTACCTCATTATAAGGGCTTAAAGATAACAAAATCGATTTATTATCTATGAACACAAATACCATTATAGTGTTACAAGTAGCTGCTGCTTTGGCTGTGGCAACCTCTCCTGGAAATACACACAAACAGCTTGTCATATTAGAATTCGGACTAAATATTAATCGAAAACTCTTCAAGAACGAATAATACCTTGTGGGTGTGCCAGTTGATGCGAACCTGTTGGAGCAACAATGATAGGCGCAGAGATATTGTAACCAAGAATACTAGTCGATAAATCTACTCTATTCACATCAATAAGAATTCTAGGCCAAAACCTAAGAAACCATAAAAATCCAATTTGGTAAAAATGTTGTAAAATGATTTCTAGTTCTACATTAGTTGTTTACTAATTTGAGACATTACGTGATTCTACGAAAGGCTTCCACATTCTCTCTCAGAGTCTGCTGATCCTCAGCCCCTCCAGAGTAGTAATCATAGTACATTTTTGGTAGAGCTAGCCTAGCTAATTCCTGGAACTCACTCACATTCACTGGTTCCGTGGCCATTTGACCTGGAAATATCAACATCAGTACATTGTTTTCACAAGCATTTCAATCATGAATTACCCAAAAGCAACATTTGGAAATTATCAAGAAACAACAATTCATGATTTATCCCCCTGTGACCAAAAAGTTATACCAAACAACGGAAACATTTTCATCAAATAGCTTCATATTTAGCAAAGTGTATATATATATATATATATATATATATATATATTAACTAATTAACACTAAATTCCACAAAACCCACCATTTTATGATCTCTCAGAGCATCTTTGTACATGTACATGTGTGTCATAGATACATACATAAAGCATACACATACATACATACATACATAAAGCAACACTCTGCTGGTGTGTACCTTCAAAAAGATATAGAATTGTGTGTGTGCGCCTAGAGAGAAGTGTGTAATCAAAATTAACCAAATTTAACACTAATAGAATTGAGTGTAGAGTAGAGAAAAGTGTGTACCTGAAACAATAAGATCGAATCAGAGAGTTTGGAAACTGAAATTTTTGTGAAGTTTTGAAAGAAAGAAGAAAATAAAAGATCATCAAGTGACTTGACATGATGTTTTATTACCAGACAGGCAAAGACAAAATATCTTATCATCAACTGTATTATTGTATTTGTCGTTTTGTTTTTTGACTTGTTTGTCTTAAACCTAATGGGGGATTTGGGTGTTTTTTTAGGTATGTATGATCAATCAATGGCTGCATATAATCGGTTCTCACTGATAACATATCCGCCCCATTTTTATTGGGATATATGCTGATTGGAGGTCGATGGTTTCTGAGATTTGCATGAAAGTTCTCATTCCTCTGGTGCTGAACCTGACTAACTTGAGATTGTACATTCAACTGAGACTGGTTCCTTTTCGGACATGAAATTAATACAAGTGTTATTATAGCAAATGATCCTCAATTCTCCAAACTTTCATTGTTTGAATTGCTTGCTTGTTCATTGTCTTAATACTCTTATTCATATCCATATATACACAGATATTTCTCTATCATAGATAACATTACATCATGGAGAGGAGTCTCTCATGCTCTGTTCTCACGTGGCGTCTGGTAATATCCTTCATGCTTGAACAGCCTGAAAGTGCCATCGTTACCTCAAACTCATCCTTTAGCATTTCGAGGACCCGTCTCACCCCATATTCCCCCTTAGCAGCCAGGCCATAGATCACTGGCCTCCCGACCTGCATTTACATGAATCAGAACTTTGTGAAGTAATAACCGCTAAACTCAAAACTCAAAAAGTTTGACAGACTTGTCACGTGGTACTAGCACATATTAAGTAACCATTCAACTCAGCAATTTAGGCTTATAATAAACATGAAGGGTGAAGCTGTGTTGAGTTTACAAGAACAGCTTGTGCACCAAGGGCCAATGCCTTGAAAACATCCGTTCCTCGCCGGATTCCTCCATCCATGAGAACAGGAACTCTCCCTTCGACAGCATGAACCACCTGCAAGCTCAGAGTTCACTGGTATAAAATGAAACGGTATAGTTTCCTCAAACTAATATAACATCTAAAACTATCTTTACAAAGTTCAATACATATACAATCTTTTATCAAGCACAACATTTTTAAAATCAGAAGCAATCACATTCTTCAACGGAGTATTGGTAGAAACAAACAGGAAATGAGTAAAAAGAATGTGTGTCGAAAACATGCTACAAAATGATGAAGAAACTTGATGAGTTACATATATTTAACACATTTTATTCTATTGCAATTTTGCGACGATTTGCATACTTGCACAAGTGACTAGAAATGATATGGATATGAAACTGAAGTGTGATTGCATTGTAAAATAATCTTACAGTCACCTCTTCGAGAACAGAAATCGTGGCAGGAGAGTAATCTAGCTGGCGAGCTCCATGATTGGAGACGATAATCCCATCGACACCTACTTGCACAGCTTTTATTGCTGCAAATGGTAGAATATCAAGTGTTAAACAACCTTATTCAACCATGGAATAAGTAGGTGAAAACAAAAATCATCACAAGAGTCAAGATTGGTAAGTTTGATAAATTGTTAAAAGCACTACAAGGGCTATAAAATGAATCAAATGAGAGTATCTTTGATTATGAACTCTCAAAAGGAAGAACATTTATGGTTAAATTTGAGTATCGGAAATAAACATGATTCAATAGTTAGATCAACAATAACAAATTTAGCGAAAATTATTCATTAGACGGAGCTTTATCTTACCATCTTCACGAGTGAGCACCCCCTTGATCAGAATTGGCAACTTTGTGACGGATCTTAACCATTCTATATCCTGCAGAAACCACTCGAAGAATTAGAAACCATGGTTTTAGCATAAATCTGCTTGACAATCTTAAGACTTAAGCTTTACGGAGAAAATTGAGATGATCAATTAAGCAATATGACTACCATAATTAACTTGCCTAAATGTACTGGTATAATTGACACTTTACAGATTTATACCTTCCAAGACAAGGAGGGATCCAAGGTTTCATTGATATAGGCTTCCAAAATTGAACCTCCATCCTGCAAAAGTTCCATCAAATATTGTAATGAATCTAACGAAATCCGATGCAGGTTGATAACAACACCTCATATAATGACTAAATATAGTAGAAATGCTGTGTATCAGAACAAGCAAATGCAGGATTTGAATCGAAAAAAACTTTTAAAACAGGATTTGGTTATCATTGAAATAAAACAATCCACTCACGGAAGTAGCTTTGGTTGAAAAGAGGCCTTCAAGGTTCTTCAGCTGCGGTGCAATTATTCTGGACAAGTTCTTCTATCAGATTCAGAGACATAGTGAGTCAAATAATATTAGATAGTAACATTTTTGTATGATCTTCATTCTATAAACGCTTAATCTAAGTGTTCGAAAAGAGAACGAAAGAGTAAGAGATGGTAATTCACTTGTTCTTTATGTCTGCTTCCCTTCGACCAAGTCTTGGAGTATCAGCAGTGAGAACGATAGCCTTAAATCCATTCTTTTCGGCTCTCTGCACCAGAGTAGCTGCTATATCTCGCCTCTTGTATATCTATTCATGAAAAGGAAAACAAACTGCTGTTATATTCCGAGCAGTTACATTTGCTAATTGAAATTTAAGGAGCACAAGAAAGATCAATACATATAATTGATAGAACCGAACAGCATTGCAGCTGGTAGCAACCTCTTCTATAGTGCAGCTAGATGCGAAGGATAAAACCTAGAATCGAATTCGAAACAGAAAAAATATCAATAACTACCTCATTATAAGGGCTTAAAGGTAACAAAATCGATTTATTATCTATGAACACAAATACCATTATAGTGTTACAAGTAGCTGCTGCTTTGGCTGTGGCAACCTCTCCTGGAAATACACACAAACAGCTTGTCATATCAGAATTCAGACTAAATATTAATCAAAAACTCTTCAAGAACGAATAATACCTTGTGGGTGTGCCAGTTGATGCAAACCTGTTGGAGCAACAATGATAGGCGCAGAGATATTGTAACCAAGAATACTAGTTGATAAATCTACTCTACTCACATCAATAAGAATTCTAGGCCGAAACCTGAGAAACCATAAAAATCCAGTTTGGTAAAAATGTTGTAAAATGATTTCTAGTTCTACATTAGTTGTTTACTAATTTGAGACATTACGTGATTCTACGAAAGGCTTCCACATTCTCTCTCAGAGTCTGCTGATCCTCAGCCCCTCCAGAGTAGAAATCATAGTACATTTTTGGTAGAGCTAGCCTAGCTAATTCCTGGAACTCACTCACATTCACTGGTTCCACGGCCATTTGACCTGGAAATATCAACATCAGTACATTGTTTTCACAAGCAATTCAATCATGAATTACCGAAAAGCAACATTTGGAAATTATCAAGAAACAACAATTCATGATTTATCCCCCGTGACCAAAAAGTTAATACCAAACAACTGAAACATTTTCATCAAATAGCTTCATATTTAGCAAAGTGTATATATATATATTAACTAATTAACACTAAATTCCACAAAACCCACCATTTTATGATCTCTCAGAGCATCTTTGTACATGTACATGTGTGTCATAGATACATACATAAAGCATACACATACCTACATACATAAAGCAACACCCATGCTGGTGTGTACCTTCAAAAAGATACAGTTTTGATTCAATACTGTAGAATTGTGTGTTTGTGTGTGCCTAGAGAGAAGTGTGTAATCAAAATAACCAAAATTTAACACTAATAGAATTGAGTGTAGAGTAAAGAAAAGGGTGTGTACCTGAAACAATAAGATCGAACTAGAGAGTTTGGAAACTGAAACTTTTGTGAAGTTTTGAAATAAAGAAGAAAATAAAAGATCATCAAGTGACTTGACTTGATGTTTTATTACCAGACAAAGACAAAGACAAAATATCTTATCATCAACTGTATTATTGTATTTGTCGTTTTGTTTTTTTGACTTGTTTGTCTTAAATCTAACGGTTGATTTGGGTGTATTCTTAGTGAGAAAAACTTACCTGCACTCGGTGCAACACTCAGCACATGCTGAGTGTTGCACCTCAGCCAATCAATTTTTGACACATCATCCAATTCATCCAACTCAGCCATCCAACTCACCAGGCCATTCAACTTAGCAGGAGCAGAAGACGACGGCGACGGCGACGTGAAGCGACGATGGCGACGGTGACGCCGGATGTGCAGCGACGACGGCGACGGCGACGATGGACCTACAGCGACGACGGCGACACGATCTGGAGGGTTTCAGCCGTCCTCCTCCGCTCTCACCACCACCACACCCTCCAGCTCCTCGGCGGCTCTTCGCGTCGCCGTCGTCGCTTCACGTCGCCGTTGCCGTCGTCTTCTGCTCAGTTGGATGGTCTGCTGAGTTGAATGGCCGCCTGCTGAGTTGGATGGCTGAGTTGGGTGGCTGAGTTGGATGAAGCGGATGATGTGTCAAAAATTGATTGGCTAGGGTGCAACACTCAGCATGTGCTGAGTGTTGCGCCGGGTGCAGGTAAGTTTTTCTCCATGTATGATCAATCAATGGCTGCATATAATCAGTTCTCACTGATAACATATCCGCCCCATTTTTATTGGGATATATGCTGATTGGAGGTCGATGGTTTCTGAGATTTGCATGAAAGTTCTCATTCCTCTGGTGCTGAACCTGACTAACTTGAGATTGTACATTCAACTGAGATTGGTTCCTTTTCGGACATGAAAATAATACAAGTGTTATTATAGCAAATGATCCTCAATTCTCCAAACTTTCATTGTTTGAATTGCTTGCTTGTTCATTGTCTTAATACTCTTATTCATATCCATATATACACAGATAATTCTCCATCATAAATCACATTACATCATGGAGAGGAGTCTCTCATGCTCTGTTCTCACGTGGCGTCTGGTAATATCCTTCACGCTTGAACAGCCCGAAAGTGCCATCGTTAGCTCAAACTCATCCTTCAGCATTTCGAGGACCCGTCTCACCCCATATTCCCCCTTAGCAGCAAGGCCATAGATCACTGGCCTCCCGACCTGCATTAACATGAATCAGAACTTTATGAAGCAATAACCACTAAACTCAAAACTCAAAATGTTTGACAGACTTGGTAACCATTCAACTCAACAATTTAGGCTTATAATAAACTTGAAGGGTGAAGTTGTGTTGAGTTTACAAGAACAGCTTGTGCACCGAGGGCCAATGCCTTGAAAACATCCGTTCCTCGCCGGATTCCTCCATCCATGATAACAGGAACTCTCCCTTCGACAGCATGAACCACCTGCAAGCTCAGAGTTCACAGGTATAAAATGAAACGGGATAGTTTCCTCAAAATAATATAACATTTAAAACTATCTTTACAAAGTTCAATATACAATCTGTTTATCAAGTACAACATTTTGTAAAATCAGAAGCATTCACATTCTTCAACGGAGTATTGGTAGAAATGAACCGGGAACAAGTAAAAAGTATGTGTGTCGAAAACATGCTACAATATGATAAAGAAACTTGATGAGTTACATATATTTAACACATTTTATTCTATTGCAATTTTGCAATGATTTGCATACTTGCACAAGTGACTAGAAATGATTTGGATACGAAACTGAAGTGTGATTGCATTGTAAATCTGACAGTCACCTCTTCGAGAGCAGAAATTGTGGCAGGAGAGTAATCTAGCTGGCGAGCTCCATGATTGGAGACGATAATCCCATCGATACCTACTTGCACAGCTTTTATTGCTGCAAATGGTAGAATATCAAAGTGTTAAACAACCTTATTCAACCATGGAATAAGTAGGTGAAAACAAACAAAAATCATCACAAGAGTCAAGATTGGTAAGTAACTAAGTTTGATAAATTGTTAAAAGCACTACAAGGGCTATAAAATGAATCAAATGAGAGTATCTTTGATTATGAACTCTCAAAAGGAAGAACATTTATGGTGAAATTTGAGTATCGAAAATAAACATGATTCGATAGTTAGATCAACAATAACAAATTTGACGAAAATTATTCATTAGACAAAGCTTTATCTTACCATCTTCACGGGTGAGCAACCCCTTGATAAGAATTGGCAACTTTGTGATAGATCTTAACCATTCTATATCCTGCAGAAACCACCCAGAGAAATTTGAGATAACCATGGTTTAGCATAAATCTACTTGACGATCCTAAGACTTAAACTTTATGGAGAAAATTGAGATGATCAATTAAGCAATATGACTACGATAATTCACTTGTCTATATGCAGTGGTGTAATTGATACTTTACAGATTTATACCTTCCAAGACAAGGACGGATCCATGGTTTCTTTGGCATAGGCCTCCAAATTTGAACCTCCATCCTGCAAAAGTCTCATTAAATACTGTAATGAATCTAACGAAATCCAAAGCAGGTTGATAACAACACTTCACATAATGACTAAACATAGTAGAAATGCATAGTATCAGAACAAGCAAATGCAGGATTTGAACCGAAAAAAACTTTTGAAGCATCATTGAAATAAAACAATTCCACTCACGGAGGTGACTTTGGTTGAAAATAGGCCTTCTAAGTTCTTCAGCTGCGGTGCAATCATTCTGGACAAGTTCTTATATCAGATTCAGAGACAGTGAGTCAAATAATATTAGACAATAACATTTTTGTATGATCTTCATTCTATAAACGCTTAATCTAAGTGTTCAAAAAGAGAACGAAAGAGTAAGAAATGGTAATTCACTTGTTCTTTATGTCTGCCTCCCTTCGACCAAGTCTTGGAGTATCAGCAGTGAGAACGGTAGCCTTAAATCCATTCTTTTCGGCTCTCTGCACCAGAGTAGCTGCTATATCTCGCCTCTTGTATATCTATTCGCGAAAAGGAAAACAAACTGCTGTTATATTCCGAGCAGTGACATTTGCTAATTGAAATTTAAGGAGCTCAAGAAAGATCAATACATATAACTGATAGAACCGAACAGCATTGCAGCTGGTAGCAACCTCTTCTATAGTGCAGCTAGATGTGAAGGATAAAACCTGGAATCGAATTCGAAACAACAAAAAAATCAATAACTACCTCATTATAAGGACTTAAAGGTAACGAAATTGATTTATTATCTATGAACACAAATACCATTATAGTGTTACAAGTAGCTGCCGCTTTGGCTGTGGCAACCTCTCCTGGAAATACACACAAACAGCTTGTCATATCAGAATTCGGACTAAATATTAATCAAAAACTCTTCAAGAACGAATAAGACCTTGTGGGTGTGCCAGTTGATGCAAAGCTGTTGGAGCAACAATGATAGGCGCGGAGATATTGTAACCAAGAATACTAGTCGATAAATCTACTCTACTCACATCAATAAGAATTCTAGGCCGAAACCTGAAACCATAAAAATCCAATTTGGTAAAAATGTTGTAAACTGATTTCTGGTTCTACATTAATTGTTTGCTAATTTGAGACATTACGTGATTCTACGAAAGGCTTCCACATTCTCTCTCAGAGTCTGCTGATCCTCAGCCCCTCCAGAGTAGAAATCATAGTACATTTTTGGTAGAGCTAGCCTAGCTAATTCCTGGAACTCACTCACATTCACTGGTTCCGCGGCCATTTGACCTGGAAATATCAACATCAGTACAATGTTTTCACTAGTAATTCAATCATGAATTACCCAAAAGAAACATTTGGGAGCTTTCATGAAAGAACAATCCATGATTTAGCCCCAAAAAATTCTACCAAACAACTATAAAATTTTCATCTATGGATCATAAAACAGCTTCATATGTAGCAAAGTATATATCTATCAACTAATTAACACTAAATTTCACAAAACCCACTATTTTTTAACTCTCACAACATCATTGTACATGTACATATATGTCATAGATACATACATAAAACACATACATACATATACCACAAACACTGCTGGTGTGTTCCTTCAAAAAGATACAATTTTTTGATTCAATTTAACCAAAATTTAACACTAATAGAAATTGAGTGTAGACTGTAGAGTAGACAGAGAAGTATGTGTACCTGAAAAAATAAGATAGAATCAGAGAGAGTTTGGAACCTGAAACTTCTGTGAAGTATTTTTTTTGCAAACCAAGAAGGAACTGCGAGATTTTTCTCAAGTCTACAACCATCGTCATGTGACATGAGTACAAGACTTTTTATTTCCAGACCAGACAAAATATTGTTTTTGTCTTTTTGTTTGTCTTTTTCTTAAATGTATTTATGTTTTCTCACTTAATTTGAGATATGAAATGTTTTTATTTTAAACGTGACAAAGATAAGTTTATACAGATAATTTTCCGATAACAAGAGTAACTATTTGGATCATATTCGGTTTATGTTTGTAGCGGTTGATTCAGACATGTCCGATCAAATCAAAACTTCATTAGGTTGGTGTCACAGCCCTATGAATATTGAAACATTGTTCAATTGAAAATCCAATGAATCAATTATGTGCAATCTATGAATTTCACATAATCATCAAAATGATGAGTGAGCTATGCTATAATTCTATTGTTCGAATCTAAATCTCGATCTCTAGAGTCTCCGTATGCCTGCATTTTCCAACCTTCCAGTGTGACCATGATCCTGAGTTCGATCAGATTCCTGTCTAATTTCATGCAAAAATCTGCAGTTGTCTCCTCTGAAGCATCTTCCTTGTGGATAAAAATGACACAATTGTTGTCTTCCTTGTTGATAAACAACTTGTCTCTGCGATGGATTCGTTGGATGAAAGACATTTGTACAGAGGCTCCTTGGAGGTTGGTAATTGTCAAAGCTGATTGATGGCTGCATATAACCAGTGGCTGCATATAATGGAGGTCGATGGTTTCTGTGATTTGCATGAAAGTTCTCATCCCTCTGGTGCTGACTAACTTGAGATACATTCAACTGAGGCTGGTTCCTTATCGGACCTTCCATCGTGACCCTGAAACCCAAACAACAATAGCATGCGTGATAAGAACGCGACTTTGATAAGGTGCAGTGCAAAGTATGTTTTGCACACTTGGTAAGAACTAAAACCAAATATGGAGGGTACCTATTTGCTTTGTGTTGTTTCCTCATTTCCTTCTCACAGATCCGTGTTTCTCTATCTGATCTGGCATGAGAACCCCTCGCATGTTTTTCCATCAAAACTTTACGTCTCTCCCCTTCATCTTCCCATCTCTGAATTGACAAGTAAGCATGCACATCTCAAAATTGAAGGATTAACAAATAATGGAGAAAAGAACATCGGTTTGGTACAAACCTGTCTCCGGGTCTCCAGGCGGTAAAGGTTTCGACCCTTGATTAGGAGAGGATGAAGGGGAGGGAGTGGTTTCGACCCTTTGCTCCAGAGGACTTCTATCTGAAACATTATAACCAAGATCAGAAATTCAGCCAAAATATTGATGTTATGATGATTTTAAAATACATCATCATCTACGGAGATTTTATATATCAGTTGTTAGTAAACCACAAACAAGCTGAGAAGCTATACAAAGATCCTTATAACGGGTCCGGAAGGTGACCCTTCATCTGAATACCCATGGAATCAAGTTCACTACACTAACACATAAACCAAATTACTGGTAGTTTTCAAGATATAACAAGAAATATTAATTGATTCTTGTATTGTTTCATTTCATTCACAGCATTTGGACAAAAAATATTCAGAGCTCTTAGCTCATGGCTTCTCAAAGAAATCCTCCTAGCCCAAATTACATGTCATTTTAACTCACTGTGAATGTATGCTGCTGCTTGGCAGCTCCGTAACTCTCTTTCACAATTCTCCCTGCAACAATCCTTTTACCGCATGGAGGACCACTAGCACTTCGTGATGCTATGTTAAACCTGATAAATCAAAATATAAATGATACAAATAAGAACAACTAGAACTAGCACTAACAAAAATGATCTTCCCTTCAAATATTAATCTCCCATCAAAATGCATAGAAAGTTGACAAAACTATGTCTCTCATGCAAATTGTACGTATGGAAAAATGCCTTTTTCATCAAATTTATCAAGGGCTACTCTTAAACCAATGTTTTGAAAACATAAATATAACCAAATGCTTACATTTCATAAACATTCTGTTCAAACATGACAACATCACCCGTACATGCATCTCCTGCATTAAATCCATACTTATTAGAGTACAAAAATAGTTAGAACAAAAAAAGAAGGAAAATCACTTCTACAATACCATCTTACAAACCACAAAACAGTGAGTAACAAGCACGTAAATGACACAAATTGCAAAGGTGAACTAACGTTCCAGTCCCAGTATAAAAGCAAAGATGTTTGCATATACTAAGCATATCATCGAATGTCCATTGCACCTAATTGATGAAGCAAAAAGTGTAACTATACACCAACATCTGCACCGAATTCGTAATGTCTAATCTGGCATTATCATCACACTAGTAAATACAGCAAACACAAGTCAAATTATTATACCTTTACAGTTCAATACAAAGCTAGATACAGGGTAATTTTTTTCTCCTTCACCATTTGAAATCCTGAAAAGAACATTATAGCATTTTGAGTAAAGAATTCAGTGTACAAATTCAAGTAAAATCATTACCACTGCAAAAGAGATGATGAAAATTACTGTAAATGCTCCTTTATTCGCTGAATAAGCGTGCTCTTAATGCCGGTCAATCTCAATCCATTCTTCCTCAAATAAACTTTACACTGCTCCAATTTCAGCTTCTCCACCTCCCCATCTGCCACCACATTGTGACACATAAAATCATCACAATTTTTCAACTTTCAAGCATATACAATAAAAACCCTTTTAAAAGACAACTAAAAAAACTAACTTTCTATGATCTTGTAAACCAACTCAAAATCATTCACATTTTCTTTCATTTCTTCTTGGTCTTTCACAGTACTGCTACTCCTGCCCAAAAAATAAAAACCCTAATATAAAAGTGAATTCTTGATCATCCAATACAAAAAACAACAAAAACCCAATTAAATATTTACTAACCGTGACTTGGATTTCATTTCTTCTTGGTCTTTCACAGTACTGCTACACCTGCCCAAAAAATAAAAAATAAAAAATAAAAACCCTAATATAAAAATGAATTCTTGATCATCCAATACAAAAAACAACAAAAACCCCATTGAATATTTACTAACCGTGACTTGGAATTCATTTCTTCTTGGTGTTTCACAGTACTGCTACACCTGCCCAAAAAATTTTTTAAAAATAAATAAAAACTCTAATATAAAAATGAAATCTTGATCATCCAATACAAAAAACAACAAAAACCCAATTAAATATTGACTAACCGTGACTTGGATTTCTTCTTGATGGAGAGTTGCGAGAGCTTCTCATGAGTCTCCTCAAGAAAGCAGTAATCCGGGTCCATATCAGAATCATCATCACCCGGGTCGGACCCTTCACTGTCGCTAATGCTTATGTACTCTTCAATTTTTCCCTTGTAGACCTCCATTGACGAATTCGCTTCCTGCTTTTGTTTCGGTTTATGTCTTTGTTGTTGGCTTGTTGCCGATGCTGGTATATAAGGCAAGAGACTGTTTTGAAAAACTATTTTATTATATTTTTTTCAAAATCATAAGCCGTACAACTGTACAAGATCCACTGACCGTTGAGAATCTAAACAATTCTTTAAAAAAGGAGAGAATTTAAACAATTTGATCGTTGAGAATGGGAAAGAATCATTTCTACCCTATATTATGCCATATTAGTAATTCTTCCCCTGTATTTTGCTTAATGGCCATTTTTCCCCCTCAAAGCAAAAGTATTCGCCAAATACCCCCCTACCATTACTTTTTCCATTAAAATGACAAATTGACTGTTATCTTGAAGGGTATTATGGTAACTTTAACAAATAAATGAAGGGAAATTACCATTCCCCCTCTAGGGTTTGCCATATTAGATAAACCAGTCCATCTAGTTTCATAATAGTTAGTTAACCCCTTGAAACTCTAAATATTAGTCATTTTGCCCCCAAATTAAAAAACATCCATCAGAGATTGAACCTTTGACCTTATGCTTAAGAGCTACAAACTCTAACCAATTGAGCTAAGCCAACTCGTTGACAGAGGTTTGTTGATTTAAATGTAAATATATATAATATGTTTACAAAATTTAAAATAAACTCATATTTAATAATAATATATAAAAAGAAATTTATGAAAAAGAAAAAGAAAATAAGAAAACAAAAGGAAACCAGAAACTCTAGAAAATCAAAGCCCATAAATTTTTTTTTCTTTTTTTTTCTTTTTTTTTTCCTTTTCAAAAAATATATTATTTCAATTTGATAAAAAAAAAAATCTAGAAAACAATAACATTAATAAATAAAAATTATATAAACATATTTAAATTATTTTAAACATATTATACACACACACACACACACACACACACACACATATAACTCAACAAACCTTCATCAACGAGCTAGAGTAGCTCAGTTGGTTAGAGTGTGTGGCTCTTAAGTATAAGGTTGAAGGTTCAATCCAATAACGGTCAATTTGTCATTTTAACGAAAAAAGTAACGGTAGGGGATATCGCAGGGATATTTGGCAAATACTTTTGCTTTGAGGGGGAAAATGGCCATTAAGCAAAATACAGGGGGGAGAATTACCAATATGGCATAATATAGGGGGGAAATGATTCTTTCCTGTTGAGAATTTGAAGCGTGGATTCAGGTAATTCCGTACAAGATCCACTAACCCAATATTTGGAGAAGTTTTCTAACCGGATTCCGGATCCTAGTTCAGATAAATCTCATCCTGTACACCAAATTCCGTTAAGTCGGTTACTACCAAAACCCATATTGGGATAACTTTTTTCTTTAAATCGTTACAATTTCAGAAGGTGAGGTGAGATGAGGTGGGGGATATGACTCGAACACAATAAACTAAACTTCCATCAATATTGATTTAGAACGTAAATCAAGATCATCTCAGAAGGGCTTGATAAATTATAAATGTTCTATAAAAAGGATTTGGTCAAACTAGTCTTATTTTCACTAGACTGAGATTTTTTATTTGGTTTGATTCTAGCTGAAACCAGACTAAACCGAACCGTGCCCAACCCTATTCATCATAGCTGTGATTTTGGACTTTATTACCCAAAACACATCTACAGAACTCGCAGTATTATATAAACTAACCAAACCCTAAAGTTATCTTATATGGTTTTGTAGTGTAAACTATGCAGATGTGCAACACATGAGGACAGCAAATCACTTGCATGTTCATGTCAATATTTCATTACAATTTCCCGACCTTAAGCTTGACATTGAAAGCTAGTTGTTGTTTAATATGCAACTTATAACAGTCTTGCATCAATTTTGCATGTTCACGATTCAAGAATCAGTCACCCATACCGAAACAAAATCAGCAGATATTATGAGTTGAATTAGTAACGAACCAAAAACAGGATATACATCGGTATGGTTTTGAGCACACAAATATATCAATCATAGGAAGGTAGATGTAACATCAAAATAAAATCGGAGGCAATCAAAGTTACTGGCAGTATCAAATGTAATATGAGAGAACGAACATCTTTCAATCGTATCAATAAAGCCTCATTAAAGCCTTAAAGGTTACACAATTCTCTAAAATCTGCATAAATTTATATTTTGGCTTCCTAAAATGTTCTTAAAAGTAAGGTGTCCCTCTTTCACATTTCCATACAGTAAGTTTGTTGTCCTCGCTCCAATGAGGTAGCAACAGAACTAAGCATTTAACCAAATTGTGCCGTGGACAGCATGTCATTGCAATCTGAAGTCTCCGAAGTCTTGACAACAATCCATGAACACATGCAACCCATGATGATACAGAGAAACCCAGGCAAAATGTGCAACAATTATCAGAAACCACCAAAAAAAGGCAATTTTATCACCAGATTTTTTATTTGAGCCAAAAGAGGACGAAGACCACTTCAAACACAATGGCAACAGGAGCCCACTTCCGAATTAAAGCCTGCAGATAAAATTTAAAAGTAGATGGTAAACCTCAAATATATCCTGGTCTTCTGCCATGACCATGAAATCCACATTATCGATAAATAATCGAAGACTATGCACCTTCTTTGATCAAACCATGTAAATAAGAAAATTGCCCTTTCATATCTTTATTTATACCAATCTCATGTTGGCAAAGTGATTTTCAAATTTTGATCCAGTCTTCAAGAGTTACATTAAAGAACGAACCATGTATCATTTCATCTCACTGCATGAATATGTTCAAGCCTAACTACAAAAGCCTATATGTCAATAACATTTAAAAGTCCAGCACAAATAAAAAGATCCTACTTTTTATGATGATTTCAAGAGCATATTAAAGTCTATAATCTAGGATCACAATATCGTAAAGGATATCATCCATGAGTTACATTACTTTTCAGAGGTTCACAATGAACATATTAATATGTTGCTTTCATTATTAAGAAATATAATGATACATAACAGGTTCTAGCTTAGTATCTATATTAGGCCAACCAGACCAGAGCAGGGTGCCATTTTATCACAAGAGTGTATGCTTGATAGGTCATATTACCTATAAACACAGACTTTTTGAAGAGAAAAATGAAATAATAATATGTCAAGAATGTTTTCACAAATATTTTCTAGTGCAGCCAAAGTGTTGCAACTCCGGGAGCATATTTTTAAGGTCAGTCTCAAGAAAGTGTACATACGAGAGCCAAGTGGCCTACAAAAATAAAAAAGTTTTATGTGTTTTATTCACTAAAATAGTAAAACCAATCTGTCGATTCAAATCTTTTGCTTTCTCAGCATATATGGGAGATTCATTGGACTGGACATTTCACTGACCTCCGCAAACAATAGTATTTAAAGAGGAAGTTAACACCAGTGCTACACGAAAGAGATAGTTTACAAGTATATTGGTGGGAACAGATTGATAAGATAACAGAGCATCAGGCATCTGTGGATACGAGAGTCCAACAAGTCAAAAAATAACAGAGCATCAAGCGTCTGTGTACAAAGGAAGTAGATAGACTAAAGACAACAAGAGGTCAACGTTTTGACTAGCTATGCTGATGTGGAATGTAATTAGTTAAAAATAACTAACTATGCTGATGTGGAATATAATTAGTTAGAAAACACATGAAGTGTGTGATCACTGATTTTATATAATAGGACATGTGCTCTAATCTCTGTAACAATTCTATTCAACAGAATAGAGAGCTTTTACTCTGTAAAAACTCCATTAATGGAGCTTCAATAAAATTCTTGCTTTCTTACCTCACAAAACTCAGTGAGGACTTTCATCAAACACATATAGTGTTTCTTTACAGATAGCATCAATCAATTGCAGGAGACAGAGAAGATTTACTTAAAGAAGTTCATAGGTAAAGCAAAAAAATGAGTATTCAATCAATCTTACGGAAAATGAACTAGGAAAACAGCATTCTGTGTTACCTAAAGGAATAATAACTAGCTTACTCAGTCCAACTTTTCACCGACACTGAGAACTTCCTGCACATTTCGAGTCATAATCTGGTGGACTTCATAGAGTTCATCATTCAACTTTGCAATATTCATTTGAGTACGAGTGTCCTGGTACGATTTCTTTGTCTTCTGTATGAATGTATCTTTTATATGTAAAGAGAAAAAAGAAAATGCAATTTGGCCAGAAGGTAAAGCATCAGGCACAAGTTAAGGAAACACCAAAAAATATGAGACCTACCAAATTTAATGAAAGCATAAGGTCTGGCTGCCGTTTCAATCTGAGCTCCATTAACATGCTCAAATTCAATCTTGAGGTCTTCAAGGTATTGGAAGGCAAGCTTTTTGAGATAAGCACAGTCGCACAAAGTCAAGTAGCAAAGACGTCCTTCAATAATATAACTATAACTTATGTCAATCAAACATTAATATTCGTCAGCGCTTCTAAAAAGACATAAGATTAATGCTGATATAAGAACATCGTTCTCATGCAAGGAACAACTCGAACTCGAATGCAATAATATGGACATATCAACAAATAAATATATATGCAAGGATACTGGAAATCATAAGGTCCAGTTTCAACTGACATCCTCGAAGCCTCGTTGTGTGCTTTTGAGAGGTTTTTAAACAAAGCCTTGACTTGCTGCTTGTACATCTCAGCATCTCTCAAATCATGACCATCGTCCAGTCCTGCTAACGGAAGACCATCAGTAACACACACAATTCATACCTCCTCAGCTATACCAAATCACTACCATTACAAAACATTCAACCATTAGTTAACCGTTAGTTGACTTTAATTAAATCTAATAAAATATAATTATTTAAGTGGTTTTTTCTATAATTGAACTAAAAAAATGAAAAAAAAATATATATACATTAAAATATGTTAGAAAATAAAAGGTAAAAAAATTATTTTAATGAAAATTAAACAATAAAATCATTATAAAATTTAAACAAAAAATATATTCAGTGAAAAATACAAAAATATATTTAGGGTACACAAATGGCAAATTACAAAAATATCTTCAGTGAAAAATACAAAAATACACTTCTTTGTTGTTCACTTCGCTGCCCTTCATGGCAAAATATGAAAAGGTCCCTAAACTCTTTCAAACTTACAAAAACCTCAATATATCCTTGAACTGTTCACGTTTACCCCTGATTTCTCCAAAAATACCCCAGCCTTTCCAGAACTCCAAATTCACCTGAAACACTTATTTAACACATATTAAATACCTGATTTTACCTGGAAAAAAAGGCACAAAAATATAGAAAATGGGGGCTAAATATATATATATATATATAAATGGTGCAATCAATCCCCTTTTACAGAATCCATTAATTAGAGTATTATAAGTAACAATATCAAGCAAAATTCTCTCTGTCCTTATCCTCTTCAACAATTGAAGGGCACAACTCATTTCTCCACTTTTGAAATAACCATCAATTAATATGTTAAACCCTATAACATTTAGCAAGTTACCCATAACCCACTCGCCATACCTAACTAACCCTATTCTACAAAATCCATTAACTAATATATTACAAGTAAAAGAATCAATACAAAAACCAAATGCCTGATTATCTAAGCCTTGCTCACAAGACCCCCAAATGACAGTATTATATGTTGTATTATCGAGATGAATATCAACATTTCTTAGAAAATCCAATGCACAACTCAAGTCACCCATCATACAAAAAGAGTGTAGCAACACACCGATAGGGAAAACATTAGGCACACTGATGCATGTTCTCGTTTTCAAGTTTCTCTACATCAATTAATGTGCGATTGAAGCCTTGGAGGGTCCCCTGGAAATGAAATACTAGAACATGCAATATCACAAACAAGTGTCCACATTTTCACTTGAAACGATATTCGATCAAGAAATAGATAGAGACAACTTTGTTAAATTGACTTAAATTTAAACCATGTTATATTAATACCATTATGCCACGTACACTATAATGTATATAAAAACATACACATGATGTAGGAGAATTAAAATAGCAGAACATATATTCATCTGTTAAAGATTCCAACAATAATAAGAAAATATCAAAATAATAATAATGACAATACTAATAATTAATTAATAAATATAAATGACAAATAAATATTAAAAATTAAAGTTTGGCATATACTTAAAATTCATATATAAACTTAATTTTAATTGAATATAACATCTAAATTATATAAACCTTAAATGCAAATATATTAACAATATATATGAAACAAATGTAAATATATGAACAATGTTGTCTCTGTGTGTGTAAAACAAATGTAAATATATAGATAATGTTTTGTTTTCTTGAAATATATATATGAAACAAATATAAATATATGAACAATATATATGAAACAAATATAAATATATGAACAATGTTGTGTGCATGTGTTGCGTTTTCTTGATATATATATGACCAATGTAAATATATGAACAATATATTTATGAAACAAATGTAAATATATAAACAATATATATGAAACAAATGTAAATATATGTTCATATATGTTTTCTTGAAATATATATATATATATATATATATATATATATGTGGAATGTGATGCAGAGAGAGGACGGAGAAGAAGTCCATTTGAGCCCGCTTCAACAGATAAACCCTATTCGTATGCAACTTCAACTCTCTTTGCGCACACGTGAGGCAGAAGAGAGAGACAGAGAGTCTCAAACAGCAAGAGAGAGAGAGAGTTGCATCAACAACAACAACAACAAAGACAAAAGAAAAGAGTTTTTGGTGAGTGGTTGGATTTTCTTTTTTCTACGGTAAGAATCCAAATAAATGTACAACAACGGAAACATTGAATTCCCATTTCTAACTCTCCACCTAATCATATTTCCCAATTTCGGTTTTTCAAATCATTGACTGTTTTTATTTGGTGGTTTGGTGATCTGGGTTTGTTATCATTCTCTCTATGAGCTGGTTTCTGGGTATTGGATATTTTAGCACAGCATTGCTGATTGCGTTAGCAATTTAAGTTTATATATCAATATTAATGGTGTTTGGCACCTATATAGAGAAAGCATTGCTGGTTTTCTTGGATTAGTGTTGCTGCTATGGGTGAAAGGATTAAATCATCTCTTGGGATCATTACTCGTAAGTCTTTGCTTTCCTTGTTCACAATTGCATCTATTCTCTTCTTTTTGTCGTGGTTTTTTGTATTGCGGTCCACTTCCATTGATAGTAATTTGTTTACTAATACCAATACCAATAGCAATCCCTTGCCTTTAGTTAACAATGGTAATTCTGAACCTAGGATTAGAAACCGCGCAATACTTAACGATAGTGTAGAAGAAGAAGAGGCAGAATTACCCCAAAAGAAATGCAATACCAAAAATAAAGCGATTCTTAAGGTTTATATGTATGATCTACCCCCTGAGTTTCATTTTGAACTCTTAGATTGGAAAGCACAAGGGAGAAGTGTTTGGCCTGACGTTACGAAAAATATACCTCAATATCCCGGTGGATTGAACTTGCAACATAGTATAGAATATTGGCTTACCTTGGATCTCCTTGCTTCCGAGATTTCTAACATCCCCAGAGCTTCTAGTGTGATTAGAGTCCGCAACTCTACTGAAGCTGATTTTATTTTTGTACCTTTCTTTGCTTCATTGAGCTATAATAAGTTTTCAAAAAAGACTCCACATAAGAAGAAAGGCAACGATAGAGCGTTGCAAGACAAGTTGGTTGATTATGTGACAAAAAAGGAATTGTGGAAACAGTACCAGGGGAAAGACCATTTCATTGTAGCTCACCATCCCAATAGCCTATTGACTGCTCGGATGAAGCTATGGCGAGCAACTTTCATACTTTCCGATTATGGGAGGTACCCTCCCAACATAGCCAATGTTGATAAAGATGTCATTGCACCTTACAAACATGTGATCAAGCCTTATGTCAACGATACATCTGATTTTGATACTCGTCCAACTCTGTTGTACTTCCAAGGAGCCATATACAGAAAAGATGGCGGCTTTGCACGGCAAGAGTTGTTCTATCTTCTTAAAGATGAAAAAGATGTGCATTTCACATTTGGAAGTGTTCAAAGGAATGGAATCAACAAAGCCACACAGGGAATGCACGCTTCCAAATTCTGTCTCAACATAGCCGGTGATACTCCCTCATCAAATCGCCTCTTCGATGCCATTGTCAGTCATTGTGTCCCTGTCATCATCAGTGACGAAATTGAGCTTCCTTACGAGGACGTTCTTGACTACTCTGAATTCTGCATATTTGTTCGGACATCAGATGCTGTCAAGGAACATTTTCTGATAAACCTAATCAGAAGTATCAAGAAGGATGAGTGGTCTCGAATGAGGGAAAGGTTGAAGGAGGTTGAAGATTTCTTCAAGTTTCAATATCCGTCCAAGGAGGGCGATGCTGTCCAGATGATATGGCAGGCGGTAGCCCGAAAAGTCCCTGCCATGAGATTGAGGATACACAAGTCTAAGCGATTCTCTCATACCGTTACAAAGAAAGAGCATGAGTTAAAATCAATACCGTCACGGCGTCACCGCGTAATTTTTGGTGAAAAGTTGAACTCTACATTCTTTGGGGCAAGACAAATTTAGACCTATTGATGTGTGATACAAACCATCAGGTTTTTTCTGCTTCATAAAGGTGAGAATGTCAATCTATTCTCACTGCAGAATTTAGGGACTAAATTTTTCATGCCCCTTGTACAAAGAAAGTCTTTTCATTTGTTTACAGCTTCTATATATGGCTAGAGATACTTTAGTGACCATATTTTTTCTTAATCAAATTTTTTTTTTGTTCAAATATATATATATATATGAAACAAATGTAAATATATGAACAATCTATACGAAACAAGTATAAATATATGAACAATGTTGTGTGTGTTTTCTTGAAATATATATATATATATATATATAAACATCAAAGTGCCTAAATCCAATGCACAACTCAAGTCACCCATCATACAAAAAGAGTGTAACAACACATAAAGAGTGAAAACATTAGGCACATTGATGTTCTCTTTTTCAAGTTTCTCTACATCAATTAATGTGCGATTGAAGCCTTGGAGGGTCCCCTGGAAATGAAATACTAGAACATGCAATATCACAAACAAGTGTCCACATTTTCACTTGAAACGATATTCGATCAAGAAATAAATAGAGACAACTTTGTTAAATTGACTTAAATTTAAACCCTGTTATATTAATACCATTATGCCACGTACACTATAATGTATATAAAAACATACACATGATGTAGGAGAATTATAATAGCAAAACATATATTCATGTGTTAAATATTCCAACAATAATAAGAAAATATCAAAATAATAATAATGACAATACTAATAATTAATTAATTAATTAATATAAATGACACATAAATATTAAAAATTAAGTTTGGCATATACTTAAAATTCATATATAAACTTAATTTTAAATGAATATAACATCTAAATTATACAGTATAAACCTTAAATTCAAATATAAAATACAATTAGACAAATAGATAAAAAAGATTAGAGTTTGTTTTGTCATATTTTCAAAAAATAATTATATAAAAAACTGACCTGGTTACAAACCGAATCAACAACATTTAACCCATATCCGACCCAAACCCTGTTTTAAGTGCTCTAAACCCACCCCAAACAGATCAGATCCCCACCGATTTTTGTTGCCATATTAGATTTTAGATTTCAAAATATGTATTTTTTTTTCTTTCACGTTTTTTTTCTCTTAACCATATATTATATTCTCTTCATCTCAACTTTTATCTAAACAAAATATAACAAATATATAAAATTATATATATCTAACATTAGAATAGTACCATCAAGAGTATTGTTGTTGATGATCATGAGAAATAAATTAAAATAATTAACCACTCTCTAATTTTTCACCTATATTTTACCCTCTCATTGGTCATCAACCTCACCTACCCTCTCACACTCATCAAACTCTCCCTTCGGCCAAGATCTGTGGTACTAATACCAGCTCTCCAGACGCATCACATATTACGTTTAAGACATATATTTTATTATTTAAAATCGTTTTCAAAATCAATGTATCATTGCACATCACCAAAAGTTAATAATTAGTTTTGAAACCCACTATACACATTTTATAAGTATGTAATTAGTTAATAATTAGTTTTGAAAACATAAAAAGTTAATAATTAGTTTTGAAACCATTTAAACTTACTTATACATATGAACTAATTACAATTACCTTTGCCCACAGGGGTGTAGGTCTCAGATTAAGAGATATTTTCAAAAAATTAAAAAAAAAAAAAATTACAATTACCTTGTTATTCATGCTACCATAGCAACTCAAAAGCACAAGGCCTTAGACATCTTGGATATAATAGAATATTAGAATAGGCATAATGCAATGAATAGAATAGGTGGTGCAAGTAAGTGTTAAATACTTAAATTACAAGCGCTTGTCACATGTTTAGATCAAACTAGAAGATATTATGTGAATTTATTCAATATATAGATTGTGGTAACCCAAACAAAAATCCATTGATTTACCAATTAAGTATTTTTTAAGAGGTTATGCAGGGCATTATTTTTCTTTAACTACCAAGAAATTTCACCAATTAAGTAAACATATATATGGGTTGAGCCAATATGATTATGAACAAAGTAATTTACACTCAACTTGGACCGCAAGTATTTAATTCAAGTCCAACCCTATTTCATTGCAGACTCTCCACATATTTACCAGGACTATATAAACCCCCCCTATATCCGGGGTTGTTGCCCTAACTTCTCAATTCCCAAATCGATCGCCTACAGTTGAACCTTTTTCTCTCAAGTCCCTAATCGCCTCAAATCGACGCCACCGACCAAGATGTCATGCAGCAGAGCAGAGCACACGGTAATTGATATTCCTCTTCACTTGTTTTCTTTGTTTCATACATATATATAGATTCAATTCTAACAGTTGAGTTGAATTGAGTGGTAGACCGAGTACCTGAAGCCGACGCAGTTGTTTCGGGAAACTATGAAGAGGACTTATTATATGCCATCGGCTGCGCTTACACTGGATTGCGTTCCAGGTTGAGCCCATATGATTTTGAACAAAGTAATTTACACTGAACTCGGCCCGCAAGTATTTAATTCAACCCTATTTCATTGCAGTCTCTCCACATATTTACCACCGATCGACCAAATGTCGAACCTTTTTCACTCAAATCCTTAACAGAGCAGAGCACCAGGTAATTAATATTCCTCTTCACCTGTTTTCTTCGTTTCATATATATATATATATATATATATATATATAGATTCGATTCTAACGGTTGAGTTGAATTGAGTTGTAGATCCAGTACCTGAAGCCGTCACAGTTGTTTCGGGAAGTTATGAAGAGGGATTTTTATCATTATCCAGCGTTTATAGGCTTAAGCTTTACTGAAGAGTACGTGAGAGTGGCGATATCTGACAAATTGTTTGCGTGGATACACGGGTATGCATATACTAGTAACTAGTGCATGTTTATGATTTCTTAACTCTTTATGTATTATTGTACTTAACTATTTATTTATGTTATTTGAACTTTGTCCATCTTGCAGGGAATTCCCCAGAGATGATACCATTTTGGATATGTTGGTAGATGCTGTTCAAAGCATTCGAGTAAATTTTTTGATTTCTCTGTATATCCTTAATTTCTTCTATGAAGTATATATATGTCTCATGTCTATTATGTTTAGGTTGATAAATACGACCTGATTGGATTCATCATTGAAGACGAAAATTCTGTTGTTGTGAGTTTTCATCGATTCTCTCATTCATTCCCTCTTATCTATTTTTATTCCTTACTTTTTATCTTATTATTTTATTAGGAAAATATTCATGATCTTATGTACGAACTATACAAAAAGGGAAACTTTGAAACTTTAAAGTATACATGCTGGAAAGATGACATTGAATCAGAGGTATGTGTGTGTGTTTTAGTAATCTTAATTTTGTTTCTCATTTTTCATTGTATGCAGTTGTGAGAAATCTTGTTATTTTGCTTTTAAAACCGCCAATCATAATAATTATTAGCCATTATTTTGTTGGGCATTTTTTTTTATTGTTCTGCATTCGTTATACAAATTATGCAGTTTGTCATTGTCATTGTGTTGACAGAATTCATCATTTTGTCTTGCCTCATCTGGGTCCTTGTTTTGGAGGAAAGCAATTTACTCTGAACGACGTGAAGGTTTGCTATTATTCTCTGCTGAACATATGCTACAGGTAAGTCTTCTCATTCCATGTTCGATATTTGATTGTTTTATTATCATGAGATGGTATTTTGTATTTTAATTTTTTATGAGTTTGTCTTGAGTCCAAACGGAAACTAATTAATAAAAGGCGAATTAACGCTTCTCTTCTTGTTGACAAATTCAACTTCTTATAAACTGAGCTAATGTCAAACTTGCTAAGGTTTAAAATTTTATTTATTGATTTGATGCAAAATTTTTGACCTTGTTTAATTTCAAACTCCTTTTGAGTGTTCAAATTGACGGCATTTTTATTTTTACTTTTTGACACTTTTTCAATTTGTTTCAAAGTCGTCTTTGAATTTAAATCTCACTTGTATTGTTATTTTGACATTTGACAGAGTTTTCTAGATTGTTTTTGGGCTCTATATATGGATGAATACCAGGAGTGGGAGGATAAAGACGAGGAGAGGGAGTATAAAGAGTTGAAGATGGAGGATAAAGACTTGGAGATGGTGGATTCCAAGAGAAAGGTACATACATCAATAAGACTTATACATAGCCTCAATAAGGCTAACATTTTGGTATAAGATATATACATCAATACTACCACATGTAGTATTATTTTCCACGAACGAATTCCTAAAGGTGCATTATGATGAACAGTTATTGATTTAAATTATGTTTAATATATAGATTACATTCTAACAATTGATTTGAATTGAGTTGTAGATGATCGAGTACATGAAGCCGTTGCAGTTTTTTTGGGAAACTATTGTGAGCAATTATGATAATCCTGTGTTGCCAATGATTCTAGGTTTGAGTTTTACTGATGTGAATGTCGTAGTGGGGTGTTCTTCATACTATATGGATGCATATCCAAATTGGTATGCATATACTAGTAACTAGTGTTTATGATTTCTTAAATCTTCATGTATTATTGTATTTAACTATTTATGTTATTTGAATTTTGTCCATCTTGAGTATAATCCGCAGAGACGAAACCCTGTTGGATAAGTTGGTAGTAGCTGTTCAAGACTTGGAAAAATATATTGTAAGTTTTTTGATTTCTCGGTATTTCCTTATTTCTTCTATGAAGCATATATATGTCTCATGTCTGTTATATTTAGGTTGGGAAACATGAGTTTTTGGGGATAGTCGTTAACGACAATAATTCCGTTGTGAGTTTCCATCGATTCTTTCATTCATTCCCTCTCTTATCTATTTATATTCCTTACCTTACTTTTTATCTTATTATAAGGATATTCATAATCTTTTGGATGAGCTATGCAAAAAGGGAAACTTTAAAAGTTTAAAGTATACATGTTGGAAAGCCGACAGATCAGAGGTATGTGTGTGTTTTAGTAATTTTAATTCTGCTCGTCTCATTTTTCATTGTGTAGTTGTAAGAAATCTTGTTATTTTGCTTTTAAAACTGCCAATCATAATAATTAGCCATTATTTTTGTTAGGCATATATATATATATATTATTTTTTTTATTTTTCTGCATTCATTATACAAATTATACAGTTTGTCATTGTCATTGTGTTGACAGAGTATCCCATACGAGGTCTCGGTTCGATATATGCTACAGGTAAGTTTTCTCATTCCATGTGCAATATTTGATTATTTTATTAGTATGAGACGGTATTTTCTATTTTAATGTTTTATGAGTTTGTTTTGAGTCCAAACGGCTTCTCCTCTTTTTTGACAAATTTAACTTCTTATAAATTGGGCTAATGTAAAACTTGCTAAGGTTTAAAATTTTATTTATTGATTTGATGCAAAATTTTGGACCTTGTTTAATTTCAAACTCCTTTTGAGTGTTCAAATTGACAACATTTTTATTTTTACTTTTTGATACTTATCAAATTTGTTTCAAGGTTGCCTTTGAATTTAAATCTCACTTGTATTGTTATTTTGACATTTGACAGAACTTTCTAGCTTTTTTTGGACCTCTATATAGACATAAAGACTAAGAGATTGAGGTTAAAGACGATAAGAGTGAGGATTCCGAGGGAAAGGTACATACATCAGTAAGACTTCTACATGGCTCCATAAGGCTAATATTTTGGTATAAGACGTATAGTCTTATTTTCCACGAATGAATTCCTAAAGGTGCATTATGATGAATGGTTATTGATTTATAAATTATGACTGATTTGTTTCCATTACTGCAGAAGCGATGCAAGATAATCCAGTATAGGTCTTCTAGGGAGCACCCTCAGAAGTTTTGTGTCAAGTTAACATACTAAAGTTAATGTTCGGAAAGTATAAAAAGTGGTGTTTTGTACAATTTAAGAACCAAAGAATTTGTGTAGATTTTTGTTGAAATTTCTTCTAGCAAACAATGTGCTGAGAAGTGAGAAACTTAAAGATATATAAATGATAGCTTTTCTGTATCCTTTAATCCACTTATCTACTACATTCTGATCCGACTGTTGCATTCATCTGATAAAGATATATTAAAACGAAGTACCGTTGATCATTTATGCGATCTTATTTATATGATTCTTTTGTCTAGTATTACAATCAGTTTTGATATTGAACGAGTCGGGGGACCCATCGAGATTAAATTGTAGTGCACAACTCTCCATACATGCTTGTAAATCATGGTAGGACTTGAACTATCTCCAAAAACTTCTTTTTTTTTTCTTTTTTTTTTTTGTAATTAGGTCACATGATATGAACAAATTTGTTGAGCAACTATCATGACAGAAAAATGAAGTAGGCTCGGAACGTCTAATCAGTACTACAATTTGAGACTACTACATTTCCTTTCATGAGCTCTCGAGCGATTAAAAAATCTCATGAGTCTTTCCGTAATACCTATTAATGTATGAATTCGACTACATATACGTCATTATATAAATTCTCAATCGAGTGAAAGATGCCAAAAAAACAAAATCTTTGTTCTTAAATATAGCAAAAATTGTGAATCAAAACCGAATCTAAAAACTTAATAAAACAATTGTAATTGTGATAATAATAAGATGAACAACGAGGTTGGTTGTTCAAACTGTGATGCAAGTTTTACATATTTTATATCATGTTAGCTAAATTAAGAAGACTCGTAACGTCTCATTACTACAATCAAAGAATTTCATCAGCTTTTCTGTAATATCTATTAATGTATGCATTCGACTGCATAGAGAAATCCTAACTGAAAAAAGAATTAATCTTCCTGTATAAATATTGCAATGGCAGAAAATTCTAGCTTAATTAAAATGTGCAGGACACCTAAATAGCAAGACACTTGTATTGTTATTTTGACATTTGGCAAGTGTTTCTAGATGTTTTTAACATCCTACATAGGGAAAAAGACGAGGAGATGGAGGATAAAGAGGAGGAGAGGGAGAGGGAGGATTTCGATTCCGAATAAATGGTGGTGGATTTTGCATGATTGCATCTTCATGGATGCATGTATGTAGGTGGATAAAGAGAAATAAACTCTATGGTAATCTAAATCATGTATTGCTATGAATGTGCCTTCATTGGATTTGTTTTATGATAACGATGGATAAAAATAACTAGGCCTCTTTAGCCAGGTTAGATTGATAAAGATGAAAAAGATGTGCATTTCACATTTGGAAGTGTTCAAAGGAATGGAATCAACAAAGCCACACAGGGAATGCACGCTTCCAAATTCTGTCTCAACATAGCCGGTGATACTCCCTCATCAAATCGCCTCTTCGATGCCATTGTCAGTCATTGTGTCCCTATCATCATCAGTGACGAAATTGAGCTTCCTTACGAGGACGTTCCTGACTACTCTGAATTCTGCATATTTGTTCGGACATCAGATGCTGTCAAGGAACATTTTCTGATAAACCTAATCAGAAGTATCAAGAAGGATGAGTGGTCTCGAATGAGGGAAAGGTTGAAGGAGGTTGAAGATTTCTTCAAGTTTCAATATCCGTCCAAGGAGGGCGATGCTGTCCAGATGATATGGCAGGCGGTTGCCCGAAAAGTCCCTGCCATGAGATTGAGGATACACAAGTCTAAGCGATTCTCTCATACCGTTACAAAGAAAGAGCAAGAGTTAATATCAATACCGTCACCGCATAATTTTTGGTGAAAAGTTGAACTCTACATTCTTTGGGGCAAGACAAATTTAGACCTATTGATGTGTGATACAAACCATCAGGTTTTTTCTGCTTCATAAAGGTGAGAATGTCAATCTATTCTCACTGCAGAATTTAGGGACTAAACTTTTCATGCCCCTTGTACAAAGAAAGTCTTTTCATTTGTTTACAGCTTCTATATATGGCTAGAGATACTTTAGTGACCATATTTTTTCTTAATCAAATTTTTTTTGTTTAAATATATATATATATATATATATATATATGAAACAAATGTAAATATATGAACAATGTTGTGTGTGTTTTTTCTTGAAATATATAAATATATATATATATATAACATCAATGTGCCTAAATCCAATGCACAACTCAAGTCACCCATCATACAAAAAGAGTGTAACAACACATAAATAGTGAAAACATTAGGCACATTGATGTTCTCTTTTTCAAGTTTCTCTACATCAATTAATGTGCGATTGAAGCCTTGGAGGGTCCCCTGGAAATGAAAATACTAGAACATGCAATATCACAAACAAGTGTCCACATTTTCACTTGAAACGATATTCAAGAAATAAATAGAGACAACTTTGTTAAATTGACTTAAATTTAAACCATGTTATATTAATACCATTATGCCAACACTATAATGTATATAAAAACATACACATGATGTAAGAGAATTATAATAGCAAAACATATATTCATGTGTTAAATATTCCAACAATAATAAGAAAATATCAAAATAATAATAATGACAATACTAATAATTAATTAATAAATATAAATGACATATAAATATTAAAAAATAAAGTTTAGCATATACTTAAAATTCATATATAAACTTAATTTTAATTGAATATAACATCTAAATTATATAAACCTTAAATTCAAATATAAAAAATACAATTAGACAAATAGATACAAAGATTAGAGTTTGTTTTTCATATTTAAAAAAATAATTATATAAATAACCGACCCGGTTACAAACTGGATCAACAACGTTTAACTTATATCCAACCTGAACCTTGTTTTAAGTGCTCCAAACTCACCCCAAACGGATCGAATCCCCACCGGTTTCAGCCGCCATATTAGGTTTTAGATTTCAAAATATGTATTATTTTTCTTTCACGTTTTTTCTCTTAACCATATATTATATTCTCTTCATCTCAACTTTTATCGAAACAAAATATAACAAATATATAAAATTATATATATCTAATAATTAGTTTTGAAACCATTTAAATTTACTTGTATATATGAACTAATTAATTACAATTACGTTTGCTTCAATAGAGAATCGATGAATGAGGAATCAATGAATCATCAACAATTGCCTTGTTATTTATGCCACCAGAGCAACTCAAGAGCACAAGGCCTTGGACATCTTGGATATAATGCAATGAATAGAATAGGTGGGGCAAGTACGCGTTAAATTACAAGCACTTGTCACATGATTCTTTGTCTAGTATTACAATCAATTTTGATATTGAACGGGTCGGGGTTTGTTAGAACCCATCGAGATCAAATTAAAAATAATAATAATCTTTCTTCATAAATATAGAAAAAATTGTGAATTAGAATCAAATTGACCCGAATCTAAAAACTTAATAAAACAATTGTAATTGTGATAATAATAAGATGAACAGCGTAATTGGTTGTTCAAACTGTGATGCAAGTTTTACATTTTTCACATCATGATAGCTAAATTAAGAAGAATCGTAACGTCTCACTACTACAATCAAAGAATCTCATCAGCTTTTTTGTAACACCTATTAATGTATGCATTCGACTGCATAGAGAAATTCCAACTGAAAAAAGAATTAATCTTCCTGTATAAATATTGCAATGGCAGAAAATTCTAGTTTAATTAAGATGCACAAGACACCCGAATAGCAAGACACTTGTACTGTTATTTTGACATTTGACAGGTTTTTCTAGATATTTTTAACATCATACATAGGGAAAAAGATGAGGAGATGGAGGATAAAGAGGAGGAGAGGGAGGATTCTGATTCCGAATAAATGGTGGTGGATTTTGCACGATTGCATCTTCATCGATGCATGTAGGTGGATAAAGAAAAAATGAACTCTATGGTAATCTAAATCATGTATTGCTATAAGTGTGCCTTCATTGGATTTGTTTTATGATAACGATGGATAAAAATAACTAGGTCTCTTTAGCCAAGTTGGATTGAATTAAATTATTTAATGTGATTGGAACGAAATACTATCCCGTTGTTCTCGTTTGTTAATCTAATAAAAAATGTTCCTTAATTTTTAAAGGGTGTACTAATTTAGTCACTAAATTTTGTAAAATAACGAATCGAAATTTTATTGGCACTTCCATCGCCACTTTTTGGATCAAATAGAAATTGAAAGGGTGTACGACCCTTCTCTTGCCACTTTTTGGATCAAATCGAATTTTTTTGTATTTATTTAGGGCCGTCAGGTTCAGCCCATATCAAATCGAACAAAGTAATTTACAATTTTACACTCAACTTGGTCCGCAAGTATTTCATTGCAGTCTCTCCACATATTTACCAGGACTATATAAAACCCCCACCTTTAAACGGGGTTGTTGCCCTAACTTTACAATTCCCAAATCGATCGCCCAAAAGTCGAACCTTTTTCTCTCAAATCACTAATCGTTCCAAATCCAACACGCCACCGACCAAGATGTCATGCAGCAGAGCAGAGCATAAGGTAATTAGTATTCCTCTTCACCTGTTTTCTTTGTTTTATGTATATAGATTCAATTCTAACAATTGAGTTGAATTGAGTGGTAGACGATTGAGTACCTGAACCCGTTGCAGTTGTTTCGGGAAAGTATGAAGAGGGATTATTATAATCCAGTGTTTCTAGCTTTCAGTTTTAGGGATAAGTATGCCAGTGTGGCGATAACTGAGGATTTCCTTTGTCATGCACTTCCACACAGGTATGCATATACTAGTAACTAGTGCATGTTTATGATTTCTTAACTCTTTATGTATTATTGTATTTAACTATTTATTTATGTTATTTGAATTTTGTCCATCTTGCAGTAAATTACCCAGGGACGAAACCCTTTTTGATAGATTGTTAAACATTATTCACAGCATTCAAAATGATCCTGTAAGTTTTTTGATTTCTCTGTATTTCCGTAATTTCTTATGTGAAGCATATGTGTCTCATGTCTCTATTATGTTTAGGTTGAGGAATACGAGTTGTTGGGAATAGTTGTTGGCTACATTAATCCCGTGGTGAGTTTCCATCGATTCTCCCATTCATTTATTCCCTCTCTTATCTATTTATATTCCTTACCTTACTTTTTATCTTATTATCTTATTAGGAAAATATTCATAATCTTATGGCCAACCTATGCAAAAGGGGAAACTTTGAAAGTTTAAAATATACATGTTGGAAAGACGACATTACATCAGCGGTACGTGTGTGTGTTTTAGTAATCTTAATTCTGCTCATCTCATTTTTCATCTTGTGTAGTTGTAAGAAATCTTGTTATTTTGCTTTTAAAACTGCAAATCATAATAATTAGCCATTATTTTTGTTAGGCATTTTTTGTTATCGATTGTTCTGCATTCATTATACAAATTATACAGTTTGTCATTGTCATTGTGTTGACAGAATTCAGCATGGGATCGTAGCCCATTCTGGTCCTTCTTTTGGCGGCGGATAAAATTTCCTAAAGAGTACTCTGAACTACATAAACGTTCGGAGGAATTTTTCTTTGCTGTAAAAATGCTACAGGTAAGTCTTCTCATTCCATGTGCAATATTTGATTATTTTATTATTATGAGACGTGTTTTGTATTTTAATTTTTTTGAGTTTGTCTTGAGTCCAAATGGAAACTACCTAATAAAAGGCGAATTAACACTTCTCTTCTTGTTGACAAATTTAACTTCTTATAAATTGAGCTAATGTAAAACTTGCTAAGGTTTAAAATTTTATTTATTGATTTGATGCAAAAATTTTGACCCTGTTTAATTTCGAACTCCTTTTGAGTGTTCAAATTGACAACATTTTTATTTCTACTTTTCGACACTTTTTCAATTTGTTTCAAAGTCGCCTTTGAATGTAAATCTCACTTGTATTGTTATTTTGACATTTGACAGACGTTTCTAGAATTTTTTGGCTCTCTATATATGGATGAATTCGAGGAGATAGAGGATGAATTCGAGGAGATAGAGGAGATAGAGGATGAATTCGAGGAGAAAGAGGATGAAGACGATGAGAGGGAGGATAAATAGCATATTTGATTATTTTATTATTATGAGAGTATTTTGTATTTTAATTTTTTATGAGTTTGTCTCGAGTCCAAACGGAAACTACTTAATAAAAGGTGAATTAACACTTCTCTTCTTGTTGACAAATTTAACTTTTTATAAATTGAGCAAATGTAAAACTTACTAAGGTTTAAAATTTTATTTATTGATTTGATGCAAAAATTTTGACCTTGTTTCATTTCGAACTCCTTTTGAGTGTTCAAATTGACAACATTTTTATTTTTACTTTTCGACACTTTTTCAATTTGTTTCAAAGTCGCCTTTGAATTTAATTCTCACTTATATTGTTATTTTGATATTTGCAGGCTTTCTAGATTTTTTTTGCGCTCTATGCCTCTATATATGGATAATGACGAGGAGAGGGAGGATAAGTGGCAATGGCCCTAATCAGTTCAGTAACTGAATGCTTGCTACAAAAGGGTGCATCAGTATTTTAAAATTCATAAGAGAATGTAATTGGTAATATTAACTGACGAACGGACATTTGAAAATCTCCAATGCAGCCTAAGTTTTTTGAAATATATAATCAATTTTATCGACATATTACCTTGCATTATATATTTTGACAATACGTTTTAGTTAACATAAGGTTAAAATCATGATTTAAGGATACGGTGAATTGTTATGGCCAAAACAATTCGCTTTCTAGATGATCCCTCTAGAAATAGATGTTATGGCCCGTCTTATGTCATCTAGAAATAGTCGAAACACATCCATAACCGGCATTGCCCGTAGTAAATAGAGGTTTTCTTATAGTGAATAAAAATAATAATATTCATTTTAATGCTATTACAAAAGATATTAGTAACAAGTTATGACACCTAATAACTTATACTAACAATAATCTATCTACAAAGTTTGATTAATGATAATGTTTATGTATTAATATAATAATTTCACAATTGTGATACCATCTCATTCTTAACTAGACATCCAAGGATAGCTAATGGTGCCGCCCATATTTTGGCAAAATTTGCTCCGGGTATTGATGATGAATATTTTTGGCTTGGTAGCAATCCTTCGTGTGGATCACTGTGTTCCGTTTAGTTTACTAGGCATCCAAATTGAAAATTTAGTTGTTATTCCTCTTTGTCTCAATAATCATGTATTCTAGAATAATACACAACACATTGTAATGAGTCACATACTAGAAACTCAATCATACAGATGAAATCAACAACAACCATAATATTGGAAGTAAATCAAGTTTAGGGGGGTGTATTCAATTAGGATTAATTAGGATTAATTAGGATTCTTGAAGACATTTTTTAAGTGACAGATTTTTATGGATTTCTATAGACTTTTATAAATCCACATGGACTTTCATTGATTTGTTTAGACATCCATCTCAGACCTTTATGGATATGTTTAGACATCTATCTCAGACTTTTATGGATTTGTTTAGACATCCAAGGATTTTCATGGATTTATTATCTCTGACTTATCAATAGTAAGCTAATTATAGCTAATTATCAAAAAACCCTTTAAAGTTGGAATGAGCAAAATTTGATACACCAATCAATTTCAGCAGGTACTCCAGTTTTTGGAATTTTTTTTTTTTTTTTTTTTGAATACGAAAGGTCACAATTATAATTCATTGTGGGCAATTGATCAGACAAGAATACAACCGATTACAAGCATCATGATTGTGAAATCATAATATATTTTCAATCCCAGCATTTGGCTTCAATTGAGGTGTTTGTGGTACAGTACCTAAATACACGAATTATCAAATGGAGTTATGACATGGCCTTCAAATCATCTTCAGCCTCTTCAACCAAAGTTCCATATATCTGTGTTGCGAGAATTCTAGGCAAGGTCTAACGCTCTGAATGTGCCGGTGTATACGACATCAGTAGATAAACTGTGCTATAGTAATGGAGACAGCAACGAACGGAGCTTTCTTCTTGACTTTCTTGCCCCATCAAGCTTGAGGACCCACGTCCAATTTCCCCAGCACAATTTATTCCTGCCAATGGAGCCTCGGGAAAGTTCTCCAAGAATAGGGAACCGTCAACGTTTACACGTCCAAAGAACGGAGTTTTTGGAATTATGTATTGTGCAATACACGGTATATTGTGAAAAATCCACCAAAATCTTTGGGGAGAAGGCCGGACATGTTATGACATTTGATATTTATATCTCTCACCATCAAGTCCACTAAAATCCATCAAAATCCATGACCTAAGAAAATCCTTTGAAATCTAGTCATAATTGAATATACCTTGATTCTTGTAGACATTTTTAAAGTCTCAATTCAATACACTTAGATTTGAAAGGATTCTTTAAAAGTCCATAGAAATCCTAATTGAATACCACTGGATTCATATGGACTCTTTTAAAGTCTTTAAATGTCCAAATTGAATACACCAAGATTTATAATGTCTTTAAATGTCCTCAAGAATCCTAATTGAATACACCCTCCGTAATTCAATAAAGAAGCATTAGTTGGCGTGTCATTTTGAGTGGATATATATTCTCATAATTGTGTTTTGTCTTGTTTCATTCAAAATCTGGTGAACCCAGATTCCAATATTATCCAATGGAATGCAACACCTTCTTTACGAGTTTGTAGAGAAAATGATGACAAGAATTGCGTCAAATCTCAACTTAATAATATCAAAATAATATTATTAAGTTGATAAGAAAAAAAAATCTCCCATCTCTCTTTTCAGATCCTATATATAGGGAGGAAAATCTTTTCTCAAAATGTCAGACTTATTTTGTGCATGTTATTGTAGGACCACCCTAGGAGTCAATCCACTGGTCTGAGAGAAAATGGACAACCTACGCAAGTAACATCTCTTTCGTTTTGGAGATCTCCATGAATTATGTGTCTTTTTCATATATATATATATATATATATATATATATGATATTTTCTCCTTGCTTACCTTGGATTATTATTTATTAGAATGGTTTTCAATGAATAATATTTGAAAGCAATTCAAGAATAATAATAATAAACACATTTTCAGTCATATCCAAATTAAGTTTCAGGTTAAAGTTTTTATATCTTGTTAATCAATGTTTCAATGTTTGTTTATCTAGTAACAAAACTAATATCTAACGTTCAAAGAGTCAAAACTAGTGGTGGCCACGGTTCCAGTTGAACCGTAGGTTTTGTCCGCGGTTTAACACAACCGTACGGACCAAACTGGACTGAAAACAGGAAATCGAAACCGACAGTTTGAAAACTGGTTGGAAACCGGACCGTACGGTTATAGTTTCGGTTTCGGTTTTGGTTTGGGCATGCCCAAAATCGGCGGTTTTAACCGTGGTTAAACTGCCGGTTTCTTTTTAAAAAAAAATTAAATTAAATTGACAAATCAGAATGTGCCACGTGGCACTTTTTTGAATTTTTTTTTTGAAAAACTGTCCGAAACCGGAAACCGAAAACCGAACTGAAACTGTGACAAAAACCGACGGTTTTTAACCGAAACCGAAACCGTAAAACCGGCGGTTACAAACCGCCCCTAAACCGGATTGTACGGTTTCGGTTTTGGGTAGCCAAAAAACCAAAACCGCTGGTTTCGATCCGAAACCAAACCGTGGCCATGACTAGTCAAAACACTATCGTTTTAAAAAGATTTTCAAAAAAAAAAAAAAGAATATATATTCTCAAACTCCTTTCTCTTTCTCAATAAATGATGGTATCATTGACAGTTCTTCAGAATCACTAGTTCACTACTTTATAGTAGATGGAGTCTTATTTTGCAGTTGCTCTGCATGGAAACTCATGATAGCCTAGGTGATGCAACAAACTACCTTAAATGATGGCATGTAATTAATTACTTGTTTGAAAAAATGTGTTTGTTTCTTCAGAGAGAAAAAAAAATCTCAGAAAATCTCTGTATCAATGGAATTTAAAGAATAAAAAAATCACTTTCTTGAATCAATGCGATTGAAAGCAAATGGGTTCGTTTAATCGAGAGAAAGGAAATTTGGTGAGGAAATATTTACTATGTAACCACTAACCAGACATCTAAATCATATATTGTGTACCTTTGGATTAGTTTGAGTTTTTAGTTTTTACAGAAATCACTTTGAGAGTTTTTTGTTTGCAAAAAACTAAAAACCTTTTTTTGTATTTATAACCATTTAATTATCACATATATATGACTTGACCCTTTGTATTTATAACCATTTAAAAACGAAAATCAGATTTGATAGTCAAAATTTGTTCTCATTAATTCACTAAAACGTCTATCCGGCTATATATGCTTAATTGGTTTATGAAGAAAAAAAAAATCATATTGGATTTCAAGAAAGTGATTCTCTAATTGAAAGTAAATGGGGTTCTTACATATTGTAGAACTAAAAAATCCTACGGTCAAAATTCGGTCAAAATCGTAGTGTTCGGGGCACCGGCAATCCATGAACAATGCTTTGTCGTATGTTTTTGATTCCCTATAGAACAAAGCATGTAGATTCTAAAGCAAACCGTAGACAAGGCTTGTCGAGCCATGGGTGGTGTCGTTCATATAGCCTTAGGTTCGTTTGAGCTGAGCGTTTATTATATTAGAATCGTGATTGTGAATCAAGTAGAATTTTGGTGGCTGGAATAAATATGAACAGAGTTTGGAGATGCTCATTAGCTTTGATTTTTTTGTAGATATTTTCTAAAGGGCCTCATTGTGAGTGAGTTCTATTATTTATAGCTCTAGACCCCCTTCTCTGACGTTCCCTTTGGCAATTGTAAATGGTGGGAGTGATTAAAGGAGAGATTTCCTCTCCTCTTAATCAACGGTTACTAACCTTTTGTAACTGAAACTCTTGACCAAGTCTTTTATACGTTCAAGTCTTGTTGGCATAGGACTTGGGTCGACCTGGAGCAGATGGGCATGTATTGGCTATATGAAGTTTTTTGGGCTTCTATTTGCGTTTGGGCCTATGAACCATTTTTGGCTACCACACATATAAATCAAATTCTATTGTTGTGTGATAACATTAACACTACATTAAAAATCATTGAGTTTGATAAGTGTCATAGGATAAGTGTCATTGAGTTTGATAAACATATATAGATTGTGGTAACCCAAACAAAAATCCATTGATTTATTACCAAGTGTTTTTTAGATGTTATGCAAGGCATTATTTTTCTTTAACTATCAAGAAATTTCACCAATTAAGCAAATTAATTTCCACAACTTAAAATCTAACCTAGTGCAAAAGAAGACAGTTTTACAAACATATAGTTTGAGGTGCCCAACATTATCAAATTCAATAAAAAATTTGAAACATATGAATTATGAAATGAAGAACAAAAACCCACGTCTAACTAATTGCACAATTCCTGTTTGTTTGTTTTTTTTCAAGTTTCTGCATTGTGGAGGAGTTGTCCATCTTTTCTAGGCAGTATCCTCCAATTTTTTATTGAGAGAATGGAATAGTACTGAGTTTTCGTTTTTCTTTATTATTTTTAATTTGATTTAGTTAGTTAATATTTTTTTTGAAAATGATTTAGTGAGAAAAAATTCAAAAAAGTAAATAGTTATAAGAAATTATTATATTTTGAATTAAAATATTAATAATTTAATTTAAGATAATACTAGAATTTTAAAAATATATAATTTTGGAGGTTTACATACAGATTTAGGGGCAAATAATCGTCACTCCAAAGTAATTTACACTCAACTCGGCCCGCAACAATTTAATTCAAGTCCAACCTTATTTCATTGCAGCCTCTCCACATATTTACCAGGACTATATAAACCCCCTCTTTACACGGGGTTGTTGCCCTAAGAGCATCTCCAATAGACTCCCTTAATGACATCCCTTAGCTTAATTAAGGGCGTATGTGTGTTTTTGCAACTCCAACAACTCCCTAAATGACTCCCTTAATTGTGTTCAAATGGAGTTCACTCCCTTAGTTAAGGGGTGTTTTTAGACCCCTTTAAAGTGGGCTCCACCTATTTAAGATTATTTTATTTCTTAAAAACTCCATCTAACATTTATTACACAACATCTAACATTTAGGAGGGTGTATTCAATTAGGATTCTTATGGACATTGAAAGACATTTTTTAAGTGACAGATTTTCATGGATTTCTACGGATTTTCATGGATTTCTACGGACTTTTATAAATCCACATGGATTTTCATTGATTTGTTTAGACATTCATCTCAGACTTTTATGGATTTGTTTAGATATATATCTAAGACTTTTATGGATTTATTTAGACATTCATAGACTTTCATGGATTTGTTATCTTTGACTTTTATTATAAATGGAGAATTATACCACTATGTACCCAATAACACAATCTATATGTAAAAATAAATACAAGAGAAGATTACCTCAAAGGTTGAATTTTTCTTTTCCATCACAGGAAACTAGTAAGCCATTATCCCAATATGTTTGACATATGTTAACTCTAGGCAAAATGACAAGACATGCACCAAGTTCATCAATTGGAATACCATACACTACTTTAAAGGAGGACCTAACACTGTTTTTCATCATATCAGAATATATCTCTGTTTCACCACAATTTCCACCTTCATAATCATCTCTTTAAACCTAACTTCAAAATTCTCGGTAGAATTTTTTCTACTCCCAGTATGACCTCCAGCTAAACCCACCCACGTAATTAATTTCCTCGACCAAATCCTCATCATGATGATTCTCATCTTTAGGATATGCAACTCTGCTTGGAAACTTGTTGCAGGTTCATATGTAGGCTTTACCTTTTAGTTTCTGTCTTACCTTGGTAGAATTGAAAGTGATTTTGAAATGATATGTAGGCTTCAGTTTCTGATTGTGAAACCTGTGAAAGCAAGAACAACATAGGGAGAAGAAAATCTTTAGGGAGAACAACATAGTGCTTTTCGTTTCTGTTTTGAGAGTGAGAGAGAGAGAGAGAGAGCAAATTCCACCAAAATCTTTAGAGAAAAGGCCAGACATTTTACAGCATTTGATATTTATATCTCTCACTATCAAGTCCACCAAAATCCATCAAAATCCATGACCTAAGAAAATCCTTTAAAATCTAGTCCTAATTGAATACACCTTGATTCTTGTAGACATTTTTAAAGTCTCAATTCAATACACCTGGATTTGAAATGATTCTTTAAAAGTCCATAGAAATCCTAATTGAATACCATTGGATTCATATGGACTCTTTTAAAGTCTTTAAATGTCCAAATTGAATACACCAGGATTTATAATGTCTTTAAATGTCCTTAAGAATCCTAATTGAATATACCCCCCTTAAATAATAATAATAAATTATTAAAGGGACCATTTAAGGGAGTATTGTTGGAGTACATACTCCCTTAATGGCCCCTTACATCAACATCCACCCTTATTTAAGGGAGTCTCTAACGTAGATTGTTGGAGATGCTCTAACTTCTGAATTCCCAAATCGGTCGCCCAAAAATCGAACCTTTTTCTCTCAAATCCCTAATCGCCCCAAACGCCACAGACCAAGATGTCATGCAGCAGATCAGATCACAAGGTAATGAATATTCCTCTTCACCTGTTTTCTTTGTTTTATGTATATAGGTTCAATTCTAACAATTGAGTTGAATTGAATGGTAGATGATCGAGTACCTGAACCCGTCGCAGTTGTTTCTGGAAAGTATGACGAGGGATTATTATAATCCTGTGTTTCTAGCTTTTAGTTTTAGGGACGGGCATGCCAGTGTGGCGATAGCTAAGGATTTCCTTCGTTTTGCACATCCACACAGGTATGCATATACGAGTAACTAGTGCATGTTTATGATTTCTTAACTCTTTATGTATTATTGTATTTAACTATTTATTTATGTTATTTGAATTTTGTCCATCTTGCAGTAAATTACCCAGGGACGAAACCCTTTTTGATAGGTTGTTAAACATTATTCACAGCGTTCAAAATGATCCTGTAAGTTTTTTGATTTCTCTGTATTTCCGTAATTTCTTATATGACGCATATGTGTCTCATGTCTCTATTATGTTTAGGTTGAGGAATACGAGTTGTTGGGAATAGTTGTTGGCTACATTAATCCCGTGGTGAGTTTCCATCGATTCTCCCATTCATTTATTCCCTCTCTTATCTATTTATATTCCTTACCTTACTTTTTATCTTATTATCTTATTAGGATAATATTCATAATCTTATGGCCAACCTATGCAAAAGGGGAAACTTTGAAAGTTTAAAATATACGTGTTGGAAAGACGACATTGCATCAAAGGTACGTGTGTGTGTTTTAGTAATCTTAATTCTGCTCATCTCATTTTTCATCGCGTGTAGTTGTAAGAAATCTTGTTATTTTGCTTTTAAAACTGCAAATCATAATAATTAGCCATTATTTTTGTTAGGCTTTTTTTGTTATTGATTGTTCTGCATTCATTATACAAATTATACAGTTTGTCATTATCATTGTGTTGACAGAGTTGTTCAAGGGATCGTAGCCCATTCGGGTCCTTCTTTTGGCGGTGGATAAAATTTCCTGAAGAGTACTCTGAACTACATAAACGTTTGGAAGTATTGGAAGTATTCGTTGCTGTAAAAATGCTACAGGCAAGTCTTCTCATTCCATGTGCAATATTTGATTATTTTATTATTATGAGACGGTGTTTTGTATTTTAATTTTTTATGAGTTTGTCTTGAGTCCAAATGGAAACTACCTAATAAAAGGCCAATTAACACTTCTCTTCTTGTTAACAAATTTAACTTCTTATAAATTGAGCTAATGTAAAACTTGCTAAGGTTTAAAATTTTATTTATTGATTTGATGCAAAAATTTTGACCCTATTTAATTTCGAACTCCTTTTGAGTGTTCAAATTGACAACATTTTTATTTCTACTTTTCGACACTTTTTCAATTTGTTTCAAAGTCACCTTTGAATGTAAATCTCACTTGTATTGTTATTTTGACATTTGACAGACGTTTCTAGAATTTTTTGGCTCTCTATATATGGATGAATTCGAGGAGATAGAGGAGACAGAGGATGAATTCGAGGAGAGAGAGGATGAAGACGATGAGAGGGAGGATAAATAGCATATTTGATTATTTTATTATTATGAGAGTATTTTGTATTTTAATTTTTTATGAGTTTGTCTCGAGTCCAAACGGAAACTACTTAATAAAAGGTGAATTAACACTTCTCCTCTTGTTGACAAATTTAACTTTTTATAAATTGAGCAAATGTAAAACTTACTAAGGTTTAAAATTTTATTTATTGATTTGATGCAAAAATTTTGACCTTGTTTAATTTCGAACTCCTTTTGAGTGTTCAAATTGACAACATTTTTATTTTTACTTTTCGACACTTTTTCAATTTGTTTCAAAGTCGCCTTTGAATTTAATTCTCACTTATATTGTTATTTTGATATTTTGCAGGCTTTCTAGATTTTTTTTGCGCTCTATGCCTCTATATATGGATAATGACAAGGAGAGGGAGGATAAGTGGCAATGGCCCTAATCAGTTCAGTAACTGAATGCTTGCTACAAAAGGGTGCATCAGTATTTTAAAATTCATAAGAGAATGTAATTGGTAATATTAACTGACGAACGGACATTTGAAAATCTCCAATGCAGCCTAAGTTTTTTGAAATATATAATCAATTTTATCGACATATTACCTTGCATTATATATTTTGACAATACGTTTTAGTTAACATAAGGTTAAAATCATGATTTAAGGATACGGTGAATTGTGATTTTTTGTTTATATATAATTTTTTAGATTTTTGTATCTTTGAAAGTTGAAAGTTGAAACTTGAATGAATGATAGAATTCACAACCTACTTGTTCTTACACTTCTTTGTTCTTACATTGATAAGAATAATTTAGGGAAGGAGAGGAAAAGAAGAACAGAGGAAGAAATTTGCTTAATCAATCATACTCTTTATTCAATCAATTGAACCCTTAAATAGGATTCTTTAACAACTGTCCTTAAGAAACTAGGACTTCAATTACTTATTTACATTTAAATAGAAAAGAAGAGATAAGCATCAAATGTGCAACACTAATAAGCTTTAACAAGACTCCTGGCTAATTGACTCTTAGCTAATTTATTCCATTCAAGCTAATTCTAATTCAAATAGGTAACCTCCTAACCAAATTCAGCGGATCACTTGCATGGCAACTGCATGGCTTTCCTGGGCTAGGCATACTAGAATTGTCACATATCATACATCACAAATTGAGTAAACTTACACTGAATACAGACTAAGTGGGTCAATTGATCAACTAATTAAACACCAAAAAGCACTTCTGTGCAAAGTGCTTTTATAATGATAAACGCCTTTGGGGTGTAGCTTAGTTAGTGGATGGACGAGCTTGGAGCTCGAATCCTACAAATGATTAAAATCTTAAAAAAAAAAAATACCTGATCCAGATAAGTGGATAAATAGTGCTTTTATAATGAAATATATATATATATATATATATATATATCACTGTAAGTTACATTTGGACAGTTTGTATAAATACGCTTCAAACATATGACAATTTAGAGCAACCCTTAATTTGTTTTATTATTATTATTATTTATATCCAAAGCAGGTGCATGTACAGATTAATATGTAATGGGTAATATAAAACTGAGCCGTTGGACATGATAATTTTTTCGTTGTCGTTTGTCAACCTCTGGTCCTCAACTATATCATCTTCTCTAGAGAAGAATTAATTATATTTAGGAGTCTTTAGACCATAGAAGGATGTGCTTTTTAAAAAAATATATTTTTGGGAGAAAAACAAACGTTCATGAATCATGCATGTACATTGGTTTCCAGAATGACAAATTATGGATTACTTATTACAGTAATCAAGAGAGACTATGATTTAGGTTAATATACTTAACCAAAGAGCATGATATAATATACTTCACTTAATATGTTTTAATAGGCTTGTCATTAGGGTCGGCCCTGAGATTTTTGGGGTTCGAGGTGAGCTACAGAAAATGAGGTCATCGATATGATACTCTTATGTATTTTTTTTCTCTAGTATATACTTGTGAAAATCAATATAATAACTCAAATTCAAAACTATAACACAACAAAATAGCATATAAAAAAAATACAAAAATAAAATTTTTCCTATCAAGAGAGTTTTGAAGAACCTTAATTTTGATTTTCAATTTTTGTTAGAATATCTAATAGGAGACAAATTTTGATCAAGTGTAGTAAAAATGATAAATGTGTTTCCATTGGTGGATCTTTTTATAAAAAAATAAATAAATAAAAAATTATATCTGTACGGTGGGCCATTTTTTACAGTCTATTTATAGGCTTCTTCTGCTTAAAATCATATATGGGCTTGTTTTGATCCAGTGTTGTTATTGTAAGAATGATAAATGTGTTTTCATTGGTGAGATTTAAAAAAAAATAAAAAAATTATATATGTATGTTGGATCATTTTTTAAAATCATTTATTTGTCTATTTCGTTTAAAATCACATATGGACCACATTTTGAATTTTTAAAAAAAAAAAAAAAAAAAACTAAAAATTGGAGGCCCTTTAGAATCAAGGGCTCTAGATGGTTACCTTACTGGGCTCCCCCTAGAGCCGGCCCTTGTCATTATGCTTTCCTGTAGTATAATACTAGTAGCAATTAACCTTTTACTTCACAAACAACATGCATATATACTATTCCCAGCAACAGTAATTATATAGATGTTGATATCCATGATAGTTATTCAAAGGCACAAAAATGTTATTATGGAAACTTTAATAAATGAAACAAGAAAGAAATAATAAACTTATAAATGAATGTCATTGAGTGTAAATCGAATGTTATAGTATGAAATTTGTAAATGTCAAGTGACTCGAATCACACAGATTAAAAGCTAAGTTATATATACATCCCTTTAAATTTGCATGAAGGTTTTTCTCCAGGATTTTGAGTTAGATGTATAGGCTGCATGTTGCTTACCCAATTGTTTTTATGTTTGTAATATCTATTTTGATACATGATTTTCTTTTATAAAAATAATTTTTAACTTTTTATTTTGTAAACTTTTGTTATTATTATTATTTTTACACAATTGCACAATGTTAGTTAATTTTATTCCCAAAGATAATATATATATATATATTTTTCAAATAAAAAACACATAGAATCCAATTTTCAGATTTTCGTACCATTAAAAATTTAAAATATATGATTTTATTTTTAAAAACTTATATCAAAAGAAAATATAACAAATATATAAAATTATGGTCAAATTGCACAAACTTACCCTGAAGTATAACATAAAGGCTTGATATTCAATAGGCCGGACAGATCATAAATGCCAATTCCAGCAAATCTTCATTTTTTTTTTTTTAAATTTAATTTGCGCTTTTATTAAGTGTGTGTGTCTCTACAATAACTATTTAATTATTTTTCCTGTAAAGAAGTTACAACAACCCAATTGCTTTCAATTAGGAAATTACAGTAATGCTACACATCCCACCTAAAATCCCATCTTTTTCATCTCACTACATGTGGCATGTGAGGTGTTAAATTGTAAGTGGATACATGGGGTAGGTGTCATTAATGTGTATCCATTCACAATTTGACACCTCACATGCCACATGTAGTGGGATGAAAAAAGTGGGATTTTAGGTGGGATGTTTAGCATTATTGAGGAAATTATAGCTCTAGCAAAGTACATAGCTAGCAGATATGGTTTTTTTTGATAAAAAAACAAACACCAGCGGAAACAACAAACACCAACAAACAAACTATAACAGAGAAGAGACACAGGCTGGAGAAACACCAAGCCAAACGACCTCATTCCCAGAGGTAAAGGCCTCAGAAGCTAGAGTATGTGCCACCAAGTTCCTAGATCTAGGAATGGTAAGACAGTTTACAACTCCAACTTCTGTGAATAAAGCCCTGATATCATTGATAATTGGACCCACAACACTATTGGTTTTAGTGAAAGTGCTTTTAAGAAACTACATTACTACAACTCTACGAGAGCTGAGTGGACCACATGTCAACTTTTATGACTCAACTTTCATGTTAAAAAATAAAATATTTACACTTATTAAAGAAAGAAGAGAGAGTGGGTTGAGAGAGTGTATTTAACATTCCTCTGGTTAATAATTAGTTTTGAAAACATAGTTAATAATTGGTTTTGAAACCATTTAAATTTACTTGTATATATGAACTAATTACAATTACCCTTGCTTCAAGAGAAAATCGATGAATGATGAATCATCTACAATTGCCTTGTTATTCATGAACCATGCCATCAGAGCAACTCAAAAGCACAAGGCCTTGGACATCTTGGATATAATAGGATAGGCATAATGCAATGAATATAATAGGTGGTGCAAGTGCGTGTTAAATTATAAGCATTTGTCACATGTTTAGATAATAGTAAGATCAAAAGCTAGAAAATATTATGTAAATTTATTCAACCATGCATAACTGAAATTGACAGTGCTTGCTATTAAAACTATTTGCATTTTAGATAATGCTGCTTATATAAACATATTATAGATTGTGGTAACCCAAACAAAAATCCATTGATTTACCAAGTTTTTTTAAATGTTATGCAGGGCATTATTTTTCTTTACCTATCAAGAAATTTCACCAATTAAGCAAATTAATTTCCACAACTTAAAATCTAACCTAGTGCAAAAGAAGACAGTTTTACAAACATATAGTTTGAGGTGCCCAACATTATCAAATTCAATAACAAATTTGAAACATATGAATTATGAAATGAAGAACAAAAACCCACGTCTACTAAGTCTAATTATGTGAAAACGATAATGAAAGCAGGGGCGGACTTACCTTTGGGTTGTGTCGTGTGGAGCCTGTGTCCTATCTCATCAAGAGTGTTGTTATAGTTGGTCTTCAAAAATAAATGAAAGTCTGTCATTGTGGCAGATTTTCTCGATCAACACACAAAATTGATTACTGATTTTGATCAACCCCACCAACCGTCTGTCTTCTGTCCTTTATCGAGTATTCGAGTGAATCCAAAAATAAGGAATATTGATCAACCTCGTCTACCCTCTGTCCTCTGATTTTGATCAACCTCACCTACACAAAATAAATGAAGGACCTGTCATATCGAATAAGCATATATAATTTTTGTGCTCAACTCTCCTACAGAAATCAGAATTATGGAACTACTCACCCACACACAATCCAAAAATAAATGAACCATAAACCTACTAATACTAACTTAATATTTTTGACTAATTCATTCACGATAAAACAATAAAATGAAATTTAACAAATAAAATTAAAATAAATAAACTAAAAATCTAAATAAAATTAGAAGGTTTGTAGAAGGCAGAGGTTGATTTTTTTTTATAGTTACTCCTTTATTAATTAATCACTGCATTCCACTTTTTATTCTCTTGATCCACGTCATAAACTTCATGTAGAGTAGTCAAGTCATGCAATTAAAATCAGTTTTGAATGTATGTGAAAAAGAGAGAGAGAGAGAGAGAGAGAGAGAGAGCGACGAAGTGGTTTTATTGTACAGTAAAGAGAGAGTTATTTTGGATCGGAGATTCGCAATGAGAACAGAGCCATGGTCTAGAGAAAGAGTAAAAATTAAACGGCCCATACAGAATCCTGTAAAATTGAATAAAATCAGGTAGACTGGGACCCATGATGTGAATCAAAACAAAATCAGGAAAAAAAATCCGAAAAAACAGACACAAAAATAATAAATATTTTCTGTTTGTTGTAAAATAAAGTATTCAGAACCCTCTTCAACTCACTTTGTTCCGATTTTGTTTTCACTTAAATCAACGAGTCTTCATTAATTTTATTTTTTTTTAGAGTAAAGACATAAAGATTAATCGAAATAATTCAGACTATTGATTTGTTATATCAGACATACATAACAATAGATTATGGAGATTAATACACATAATTGATTCTGTGGTACTATGTACTAAGAGCAACTCTAATGTATAATACAAAACTTTACACCAATTACTGAAGAAGAGTAATACACACATCCCACCTACAATCCCACCATTTCTATCCCAACACATGTGGCATCTGATGTGTCACTTGATAAGTGGATTCACATTAATTGTTGTGAATTAGGATTCACTTTAATTAATGATAAAGTTATTTTTGATTGTCAAAGACCAAACCATAGGGAGGTTGGCTGCAATTTGCTCTAAAGGATAATATAAAACTGAGCCCTAATTTTTTCGCTGTCATTTGTCAACCCCAACTATATCATCTTCTAGAGAAGAATTAATTATATTTAAGAGTCTTTTGACTATAAATGGATGCACATTTTAAAAAAAACTATTTTTGGGAGAAAAACAAACGTTCATGAATCATGCATGTACATTGGTTCCCAGAATGACAAATTATGGATCACTTATTACAGTAATCAAGAGAGACTATGATTTAGGTTAATATACTTAACCAAAGAGCATGATATAATATACTTCACTTAATATGTTTTAGTAGGCTTGTCATTAGGGTCGGCCATGAGATTTTTGGGGTTCGAGGCGAGCTATAGAAAATGAGGTCATCGATACAACGTTACTCTATGTATTTTTACTTGATTATTTTTTTTTTCCTCTAGTAAATACTTGTGAAAATCAATATAATAACTCAAATTCAAAATTTTAACACAACAAAATAGCATATAAAAAAAATCAATGTTCTAGTAAGCGCTAGGCGCTAGTCGGGCAAAGACCCAGCGCCTAGCGCCTAGGCCGATTAATCGGGGATTAATCGGAAAACACAATTACAAAGAAATTCCAATTAGAAATCCAAAGAAAATTCTTTCTAAATCCACAAATGCCAAATTACCAATCAAAATCCCCAAACACCCATCCAAATGCAATCACAAACCAATCCAAATCCAAACATAAAATTCAGGGGCATTGGAGTAATATTGGTCAATTAGGATTTATGGGTATAAGTGTAATTATTGAAGGAAGATTGAAGCTATTGTGATTTTATAAGAGATCAGGGAGCATTTTGTAATTTGCCACCAAAATCAGAGCTCACTCCACGAGCCCAAATACAAGCCCAAACGTTGGCCCAACCTAACCACTCAAGTGAAGCCTGAATGCACCCCAGCCCACTGCTAAATGCACCCCACCTTCCTAACTTCATCTTCAACCTCCCGCTTGCCTCCATTGCCGACCAAACCTTGCTGGTCCAGTCACCGAAAACGGCGATCCTGCGCCTCATTCCAGCTGATTTCCGGTGTAAAAGAACAGCGGAGTCAACGGCTTGGACCCGCCTAGCCCGATTACTCGGCCACGTGTCCGATTACGCGGCCACTGCGAAATTAGTCCGATTTGCCCATTTTCGCCGTAGTTGCCGGCCGCTTAACTGTATTGCTCCGAGTAATCGACCGACTAGGCCGATTACTAGAACACTGAAAAAAATACAAAAAGAAAATTTTTTCCTATCAAGGGAGTTTTGAAAAACCCTAATTTTGATTTTCATTTTTTGTTAGAATATTCGATAGGTTGTTGTAAAAATGATCAATGTGTTTCCATTAGTGGATCTTTTTTCAAAAAATAAATTATATGTGTACAGTGGGCCATTTTTTAAAGTCATTTATGAGCTTGTTTTGCTTAAATTCGCATATGGGCTTGTTTTGATCTAGTGTTGTTGTAAGAATGATAAATGTGTTTCCATTTGTGTGCTGTAAAAAAAAAAAATTACATGTGTATGGTGGATCATTTTTTTAAGTCATTTATTGGTCTATTTTGTTTAAAATCGCATATGGACCACATTTAAAAAAAAAATAAATTAAAAATTAAACTAAATATTGGAGGCCCTTCAGAATCAAGGGCTCTAGACGGTTACCTTACTGGGCTTCCCCTAGAGCTGGCCCTTGTCATTATGCTTTCCTATAGTATAATACCAGTAGCAACTAACCTTTTATTTCACAAACAACATGCATATATACTATTCCCACCAACAGGTAATTATATAGATGTTGATATCCAGTATAGTTATTCGAAGGCACAAAAATGTTATTATGGAAACTTTAATAACCGAAACAAGAAAGAAATAATAAACTTATAAATGAATGTCATTGAGTGTAAACCGAATGTTATAGTTTGAAATTTATAAATGTCAAGTGACTCGAATCACACAGATTAAAAGCTAAGTTACGTTATATATACATCCCTCTAAATTTGCATGAAGGTTTTTCTCCAGGATTTTGAGTTAGATGTATAGGCTGCATGTTGTTTACCCATTTGTTTTTATTCATTTTAATGCTATTACAAAAGATATTAGTTATGAGTTATGACACCTAATAACTTATACTAACAATAATCTATCTACAAAGTTTGATTAATGATATAATGTTTATGTATTAATATAATAATTTCACAATTGTGATACAATCTCATTCTTAACTAGACATCCAAGGATAGCTAATGCTGCTGCCCATATTTTGGCAAAATTTGCTCCGGGTATTGATCATGACTGTTTTTGGTTTGGTAGCAATCCTTCTTGTGTGGATCGTTGTGTTCTGGATGAGTGATCTGTTTAAAAAAAAAATACTAGACATCCAAATTGAAAATTTAATTGCTATTCCTCTATGTGCCTCAATAATCATGTATTCAAGAATAATACACCACACTGTGATGAATCATATACTAGAAACTCAATCATACATATGAAATCAACAACAACCATAATATTGGAAGTAAATCAAGTTTAGTTCAATAAAGAAGCATTAGTTGGTGTGTCATTTTGAGTGGATATATTTTCTCATAATTGTGTTTTGTCTTATTTCATTAAAAATCTGGTGAACCCAGATTCCATTGTCCAATGGAATGCAACACCTTCTTTACGAGTTTGTAGAGAAAATGATGACAAGAATTGCGTCAAATCTCAACTTAATAATATCAAAATAATATTATTAAGTTGATAAAAAAAATCTCCCATCTCTCTTTTCAGATCCTATATACAGGGAGGAAAATCTTTTCTCTCAAAATGTCACACTTATTTTGTGCATGTTATTGTAGGACCACCCTAGGAGTCAGTCCACTGGTTTGAAAGAAAATGGACAACCTATGCAAGTTATATCTCTTTCGTTTTGGAGATCTCCATGAATTATGTGTCTTTTTCATATATATGATATTTTATCCTTGCTTACCTTGGATTATTATTTATTAGAGTGGTTTTCAATGAATAATATTTGAAAGCAATTCAAGAATAATAATAATAATAAACACATTTTCAGTCATATCCAAATAAAGTTTTGGACTAATTGCACAAACATCCCCCGAATTTATAACTAATTGCAGCTAGAGGGAATTTAACTTAAAATTACAAAAACCTCCCCTGCCGTTACTTGTCTACCGTTAGAAGTTTATAGCTAAGGGTAAAACTGTCTTTTTGGTAATATATATTTAAAACTAAAGGAAAATAATCCCCTCTCCTCTTCTAGTTTCTTCTACTTTATTCTTTCATCTTGCTCTAGTAGTCTAGTTTCTTCTTCTACTTCTTCATTTTTTTTTCTTCAATTTTCTCTTTTGATATTGGCTATTCCAAGTGAGTTTTAAGTGAGTTGAGTGAGTTCAACTGAGTTAAGTTCGATTTTGGTTGAGTTGCATTATTTTTCTTCCTATCTTCCTCTTTTGAGTCTAGATCTATGAATTAATAAAATGGATTTTGGTTTTATTTCACAACACTTTGATGTTCTATGTTAAATTATATTTTGTTTTAGGTTTTGAGTTTAAAAAAAGGATTTTTATTGTTTCTAAACATTCTTCAAAATCGATTCCAAACTGCCTTTTACAAAAACAAAAAAATTTCCAGATTTTTTGATGGCTTCTGTCGTCATAGAACATCAAATTTTCCAAATTTTCCATTTTTATCTTCATTAGGTAAGAGAACTAGTTTAGTGACTAGTTGCAAGCCTGCCATCTCTGTACAAAGGAACTTTTGATGACCAAAAACCATCAAAGCGAGTGTTGGGTTTATTTCAATTTTTATTTTTTTGACATGTTAAATTTAAAATGATGTGTAATTAAATATCAAATGTCAATCAAATTTCGTGGCTTTTGTCATCATTTCAAATATTATCTTTGATCACTGTAATCATTCAACAGAAAAAAGCAAATACTGCATTAAGATTTTTTATTTTATTTTTTATGGCTTCCTTCCTTGAAATGCAATTAAGGGGTTTATGAAAAAAAGTCAGAGTAGATTGTATTTGCTCTGGTTGAAAAAGTGATAATGAACAATGTTGAGACTATTACTTTGTTAATGATTTGATTGGTTTCTATGATGTGGTTGACTTGAAATCTCTATCAATAGGGTTTATAATAAATGTGACAGGATCTAGTGAGGTTTTGATGCTGAGTTCAAAAACTTCAATGTAAAGTTCTTCTCCAAAAGGAGGAGATCTGTTTTAATTTTTTTTTTTAACTTTTAATGATTTCTTAATTTCTTTTCTTTTATATTAACTTTGCTTTTTTAACGGTTTAGATTTTAATTTTTTTAATTTTTTTAATTTTTTTTAATTGTTTTCTTATATACTAGGGCATTTTAGACAATTTGAGTTGATAGACTAGTCAACTGTTAACTTGGATGGTAGTCAACTAACGGCGGGGGAGGTTTGTGCAATTTAAAGCAAAAGTCCCCTCTAGCTGCAATTAGGCATAAACTGGGGGGTGTTTGTGCAATTAGTCCTAAAGTTTTTATATCTTGTGAATCAATGTTTCAATGTTTGTTTATCTAGTACCAAAAATAATATCTAACGTTCAAAGGGTCAAACAACTATCGTTTTAAAAAGATTTTCAAAAAATATATATATATTCTCAAACTCCCTTCTCTTTCTCAATAAATGATGGTATCATTGACAGTTCTTCAGAATCACTACTTTATAGTGGATGGAGTCTTATTTTGCAATTGCTCTGCATGGAAACTCATGATAGCCTAGGTGATACAACAAACTACCTTTAATGATGACATGCAATTAATTGTTCCCCGGAGGAAGAAAACAAAATATCAGGATCATATTTCTGAAATTATAAATAAATCCACTTTCTCTAAATCAACTCCACAAGAGTTAGATGTCCCTGAAAGGACACAAGAAACCCCCGTAGGGGAAGAAATCTCTAAAGAGATACAAGAACCTAGAAATGAAGAAATTTCTATAAATTATACAGGAGGAATGTGGAATCGTAAAGAAACAATCATTGATGATATATTTTCGTACACAGTGGCTATTAAAATTTTAAATGATGATTGTGAGCCTTATAACCTCGACGATTGTAGGCAAAGATCTAATTGGCCTAAATGGAAAGAAGCAATTCAAGCAGAATTGACTTCATTAACCAAACGTAAAGTATTTGTACCAATAGTCCAGACGCCTGAAGACGTCAAACCTGTTGGATACAAATGGGTTTTTGTACGGAAACGTAATGAGGAAAACGAGGTGGTGCGATATAAGGCACGACTCGTAGCACAGGGTTTCTCACAGAGATTTGGTATTGATTTTGATGAGACGTATTCACCAGTAATGGATACAATTACGTTTCGATTTCTGATAAGTTTGGCTGTCTCAGAAAAACTTGAAATGCGTCTTATGGACGTAGTAACTGCCTGCCTACCTACATGGCTCACTCGATTATGATATCTATATGAAAATCCCTAAAGGATTTAGAATGCCAGAAGCATACAACTCGAGACCTTAGAATTTATATTCAATTAAATTACAAAGATCCTTGTATGGATTAAAGCAATCTGGGCGCATGTGGTACAACCGCCTCAGTGAATATTTAACTAAAGAAGGATATATCAATAATCCCATATGCCCATGTGTATTCATAAAGAAATCAGAATTTGGATTTGCTATTATAGCAGTTTATGTTGTTGATATGAATTTAATTAGAACTCCTGAAGAGCTCCTGAAAACTGCTGAATATTTGAAGAGGAAATTTGAAATGAAAGACTTAGGGAAGACAAAATATTGTCTCGGCCTGGAGATCGAGCGTAAATCAGATGGAATACTTATCCATCAATCAGCATATATTGAAAAAATCCTGAAAAGATTTAATATGGATAATGCTCATCCATTAAGTACCTCCATGGTTGTTAGAAATCTTGATCCTAAGAAAGATCCATTCCGGCCACTTGAAGATGGTGAAAAGATACTTGGTCCTGAAGTACCATATCTTAATGCAATTGGTGCTTTATTATATCTGGCTCAATGTATTAGACCAGATATCACATTTTCAGTAAATTTACTTGCTAGATTCAGTTCAGCACCAACTCGGAGACATTGGAATGGGATTAAACATCTTTTTCGTTATCTTCGTGGAACGAAAGATTTGGGATTATATTATTCAAAATCCAACAACTTTGCAGGTTTAATTGGTTATGCTGATGCCGGGTATTTATCTGGTCCCCATAAAGCCCGTTCACAAACGGGATATGTTTTTACATATAATGGCACAGCAATCTCCTGGCGCTCCACAAAGCAAACTCTTGTTGCTACATCCTCTAATCATTCTGAGATCCTTGCACTTCATGAAACAAGCCGAGAATGTGTGTGGCTAAGGTCAGTTATTTATCATATTCAAAATACTTGTGGATTTCCATTATCTATAGAAATGCCAACACCAATATTCGAAGATAATGCGGCTTGTATTACTCAAGTTAGAGGAGGATATATCAAGGGAGATAGAACCAAACATATTTCTCCTAAATTCTTCTATACTTATGAACTTCAACAGAGCCGACAAATTGATGTTAAACAAATACGGTCTACAGATAATCTTGTAGATTTGTTTACCAAAACATTGCCTACATCAACTTTTGAGAAACTGGTATACGGAATTGACATGCGTCGGCTTTGTAAATTACATGATTGATATTGAAGTTTCATTCAAGGGGAGCGTTCCATCAGGGGGAGAAAATTTTTAAATATAAATATGGGTACTGTACTCTTTTTCCTTCTACCGGATTTTGTCCCACTGGGTTTTACCGGAAAAGTTTTAATGAGGTAATTCTGAACCCGTTCACACCACTTGATCCAGAAGATCATTGTATATACTTTGCTAAGGTTTTTGTCCCACTGGGTTTTTCCTAACAAATCAAGATACAAATGGTGGAAATCCAAGGGGGAGTGTTGTAACACATATGTGGAATGTGGCTTTCCACCAAAATATCTTATTCTTTGGCTTCTTGGACACACCAAGACACATGGAAGCTTGGCATTCATTACTTGGTCACCAAGCACATATAAATAGAAAATTACAATATTACCCCCTTTGTTTTTGTTTGCCTATATATATGGCCTTATTGTAAATGAAAAAGATATGTGTGATTAATAGTGAACTCTCATCCAAATTCAAAGGCAATATATTTTCTCCCATCTTTGTCTCTCTCGCCTCTCTCATCTCCTCTTCTTTTAATTCTTGTCTATCTACTCTTTGGTTAATTATGTTTATCTACTCTTTAATTATTTGATGTTCACATATTCTTATAATATTTATCATAACACATATATCTTTTTTTCTTTTTTTCTTTTTTTTTTTGGTGACAGTTATACATATATCATTTAAATTAGGCTAATAAATTAATTATTTATATACAAGCTAGGTGTAATAGTATTTTTAACACACATGGTCCCTTGAAATAGTGGCGGGCCTTCCTTTGGGAACCCCCCACCACCAAGGTTCAAGACCTAGTGTATGTATAGAATTATGCAAATTTTCCTTGGCCCATTTAAAAATATGGGTATTGTCCCACTTTGTGTGGGTGGTTGTCCTTCCTTCGTATGGGTTCTCTCTCTCCCCGTCCATGGGAGCTTCAGTCTGGGCTGCGCTTGGAAGTCGATTCTTAACGGGTCCCAGTTGTTGTTGTTATCATGTAACCATGTAATCGTGTCCTGGATCTGTATTCCAGTTGTTGTAATTATGTTGTTGTATTCCAATCAAACAAAAATAATAGTATTTTTAACAATTGCATAAATTATTTAATAATGTGATATTTTAACCAATAACCATAACTTGTATCATTTGATCAATTGGAAGTACGTAAGGCTTGATAAAACGTTACTCTTAAATATATCCCTTGTTCATTTGTCTTGATTTAATGCTGTGTATTATACTAAATAATTATTATCACACAATTGCAAACTACTGTATATGTATTATATAAATTAATATAGGGTTTTTTTTTTTTTTTTTTTTTTTTTTTTTGAATATACAATAACTGCTGAGAATGACGAGATTGGGCTCTACTAGCGCAGCCCAAACTGCGGCTCCCACAAGCGAGGAGAGAGCAGTAGAGCACCCACAATTGATGGGACAACACCCACACTTGGGATTAATGACCAATAATATATTATTTTTGGAAAGGAGAGTATTTTTGGGATATAGTTTGCGCATATGAGGGCTTTTATGGAATAAATTTTTTATATTGGAATGGAATGGAATGGGCATTCCATCCAAAAATCAATAGAATACCTATTCTATTTGATTTTAACCAACCAAACATTTGGAATGGAATCCATTCCATTCTATTCCTGCTCATTCCAACCAACCAAACACCATCTTATTGTGGGGATGGGGACGAGGATTGTTTTGGGGGCGGGGATGGGGATGGAAAAATATTCTCGGACCCCGACCCGTCCCGTTGCCATCTCTAGAGTCTGTATGTAGTTAATGGGAAGAGAGAGAGAGATTCTAAGTAATTAGTAGTTTAGTACTCATTTGACTAAATTATATTAAATTTGTGTATTAAAAAACTGATATAACTTTTTTAAAATTTATTTATTTTTCAAATTTGTCTCTGCCATCATTAGGCCCATTAATGATGGTACTATATATAATTATATATTGTGATTTTTGGGGCTGTCTACAATATTTGTTAGGGACAATGTATTAAAACATCTCCGACGTATACACCATCTACACCAAATATACAAAAACAAAATCTCTAATGTATACACCATCCACACCAAATAATATTTGGTGGATAAACAGTGCCCACCAGTTTTTTTCTATTATGATGTTACATCACTATTTACTTTTTATAAAAATTATTAATTTAACCCTTTTACACTTAATTTTAATAATATGTATTTTTAAAAAATATACCGTTGGAAAGATCTCGTTGAGATCTTTAAAATGATACCCACTTTGATATACATATTTAATTTATTAAATTTAATTATTAATTAATACATTCAACTAATTTAAACTTGACTTAATTAGTAAATCTAGTGCAATTAAATACATTACATAAATAAACTCTACTATAAAGCAAATTGCAACACAGGTTGACAATAATAATAAAAGCTCGTTCAAAATAATTCTAAAAAACCATTTAGAAATTGTTGTGTACCAACAGATTGTGACAGAAATAATTAAGTGAAAATTAATTGGATAAATAAGTTCAATAATATTCGGTATAGTTATTATTTATTTTTTTGGACATTATATAAGTAATTATTGAAGAATAATATTTTTATGAAAATAATAATAATTATAATTGTATAAGTTAGTTAATAAAAATTAATTAATGTTGTATAAATATATATTGAGAGAATATTTTGGAAAGACGCTCTTCTGGTGTAAAATTTGGTATGATACATTGGAGATGAAAAAAAATTGGTGTAAGAAAGATACTCATTTTTTATGTTTTTGATGTAATATTTGGTGTTTTAATTAGAGATACTCTTTGCCCTAACCGCCAAAGAGTTTATTTTGATTTCTAATTTTGTAAACCTAGAAAATCAGGTCAATAAATTGCTTTCTCACTCCTTCAATTCTCTCCAAATTAATCCATTGAATTTTATTTGATTTTTTTATTAAGAGCAGGTATAATGAGAGTAGGTGAGTAGGTGAGGTGAGTGTGTTTTAAGTTTCCAAGATTATTATTAAAAGGGGCATCGATAAATGCAAGCAATTAAGTGAGAAGTGACAAGACCAATTTGTTTTTTGTTTTTAAATTTTGCTTTGGGAAACGTGTTGCCAACTGTGATTGAACCCGAGATTTTATATCGGGTCGAGTCGGGTTCAACCCGACAAACCGACACGAAATACAAACCAACTATAAATGTAAAATAATAGCAGATTCAATTCTACTCTCTCTTTCTCTCTGTCTCGACTCTTCTTCTCCGTAGAGTATAGACACCAATCTCACATGAACAAAGCCAGCCACTTTAGAAAATATTTATACCTGGTATTTTCCTCAACTCTCTGCTTTATTTTTATTTTTATTTTTCTACTCTTTACTCATTCACGTTAATTCAAAAAATATTTATATATTTTTTTTTTCATGAAAATTTATTATTTTTCTGTAAAAAAAACAATATGTCACGAAATATTTTTGTATTTGGCACGATCAAAAATTTCATTTGTCATTTTTTCTTCCTTTTCTTTTTCACTATTTTTCAATGGTTTTTTTTTTTTTTTTTACGAAAGTTGATTATTTCTTCGATAATTATTTTCGTGACAAATATATTTTCTTTCCTAGATTTGTCACGATTCGTGACAAATCCATATTCTTTTTCGTGACAATTTTTTTTTTTTTTTCGTGACAAATCCATATTCTATTTTCGTGATAAATCTATTATTTTCGCGACAAATCTTTTTTTTACGAAAGTTAATTATTTCTTCGATAATTAATCTGATTTGTCACGAAATGTGGAACTTTTCGTGACAAATGTGTTATGAAAATATTTATTTTCGTGACAAAAAAAATTTCTTATGTAGATTTGTCATGAAATTGTCACGAAACTTAAATATATCGTGGTAAATCCATGTTTACTCGTGACAAACCCCTTTTTTTTTTTTTCGTGACAAATCCAGGAAAGAATATGGATTTGTCACGAATATTTTTCATGATAAATCTATTATTTTCGTGACATTTTTTTTTTTACGGAAGTTAATTATTTCTTGGGGAATTAATCTGATTTGAAATTTCGTGACATATCTAATATCTTTTACTTTTCATGGTAAATCTGTTTATTTCGTGACAAATCTAATTTTGTTCGTAAATTTGTCACGAAACTTAAATACATCGTGACAAATCCATATTTTTTTCGTGACAAATATTTTCTTACCTGGATTTGTCACGAATATTTTTCATGATAAATCTATTATTTCCATGACATTTTTTTTTTTACGAGCGTTAATTATTTCTGCAATAATTAATCTGATTTGTCACGAAATATGTAAATTTTCGTGACATATCTTTTACTTTTCGTGGCAAATATGTTAATTTCGTGACAAATCTAATTTTGTTCGTAAATTTGTCACGAAACTTAAGGATATCGTGACAAATCCATGTTTACTCGTGACAAATCCATATGTTTTTTTCGTGACAAATATTTTCTTTCCTGGATTTGTCACGAATATTTTTCGTGATAAGTCTATTATTTTCGTGACTTTTTTTTTTTTTTTTAACGAATCTGATTTGTCACGAAATGTGGAAATTTTCGTGACATATCTTTTACTTTTCGTGGCAAATCTGTTCATTTCGTGACAAATCTAATTTTGTTCGGAAATTTGTCATGAAACTTAATATTTCGTGATATATATATTTATTTTCATGACAAAAATAGTTTCTTATGTAGATTTGTCATGAAACTGTCACGAAACTTAAATATATCGTGACAAATCTATATGTTTTTTCGTGACATTTTTTTTCTACGAAAGTTAATTATTTCTTCGATAATTAATCTGGTTTTGTAAAGAAAGAAAAGGAAATGATAAGTTAACGAGGAAATGATAATATTATTAATGATTGTTAATAAATGAATAAATCTTATTCTATTTACGAAATACCCTTCTTTCAATAATATAAATGATAGATATGTGAGGGCTGCTATGTACCACAGGGTCGCGGCACCGCCACAGTCCCATAGTGGAAAAACAAGTGAAGACACTTGGGACCCGCATAATTAATACGTGGGGCCCATATGTTTTTCTCTTATTTTTCACTACGGGACCATGGCGGTGCCACGACCCCTGTGATACAAAGTGTTTCTCTATTATATAAGGTTGCTTTTAGGATATTGAAAAATCCTTTCTCTTTTCTTCCATTTCCTCTCAAATTTGGTGGGAAACTCAAGAAATTATTAAATCTCTCGTCTTTTCTTTTCCCTCTCATTTAACAATTCAAACAAGATATTAGAAATCCATCCAAATTCTTTATTTTCTCTCCAATTCCATCAAACTAAACATAATGGTAAGGAATTTAATCTTTATAAAAAGAGAGACTTTAAAGAGTAAGCTTAAGGATCAGATTCAATGTGAAAGATCAAATGAAAATTGGCTCAGATTCTAATATAGGTTACAATATTCGGTGCATGCTAGCTAATATATTATACATATTTCAATACTTTATCCGGGGAGTCAAAATAAGCCATTGTAAAAGAGACGTCAATGTTGATCTAGTCCTACAGGAATCATACTCCAAACAAATTTCAGAAGGTTATTCTTTCAATTTAATATTTTTATATTATGTTCTTTCTTCATTTATTTATTTTTTCTTCAATTATAAGTTTTATCACAAGGTTCATTACAAGATTTTAATTTTGGAACATACAAAAAGGAAAACAATAGTAATGACAGACAATTTATTATATATCAGATCTTTAAGAAACATAGTTCAGTATCACCATCACCGAACATATGACAACAATACATATCATTCAATCCTATCATATCATTTCCAAGCAAATTCAACCAAGCTCATACATCCGGCAATCATAAAATTTCTTGTCTTTATTGGAATGGGGAGGGAAAAATAAAACAAAAGAAATAAAGATGATGCCAAGTAGATCTTGCCTAGGATTGGATCAACAACGTTTTAAGTACCCATGCTCGATCCGAACCCCGTTTTAAGTGCTCCAAACCCACCTCAAACGGATCAGAAGGATGTATGAGCTTGGTTGAATTTGCTTGAAAATGATATGATATGATTGAATGATATGTATTGTTGTCATATGTTCGGTGATGGTGATACTGAACTATGTTTCTTAAAGATCTGATATATAATAAATTGTCTGTCATTACTATTGTTTTCCTTTTTGTATGTTCCAAAATTAAAATCTTGTAATGAACCTTGTGATAAAACTTATAATTGAAGAAAAAATAAATAAATGAAGAAAGAACATAATATAAAAATATTAAATTGAAAGAATAACCTTCTGAAATTTGTTTGGAGTATGATTCCTGTAGGACTAGATCAACATTGACGTCTCTTTTACAATGGCTTATTTTGACTCCCCGGATAAAGTATTGAAATATGTATAATCTAGTAGCTAGCATGCACCGAATATTGTAACCAATATTAGAATCTGAGCCAATTTTCATTTGATCTTTCACATTGAATCTGATCCTTAAGCTTACTCTTTAAAGTCTCTCTTTTTATAAAGATTAAATTCCTTACCATTATGTTTAGTTTGATGGAATTGGAGAGAAAATAAAGAATTTGGATGGATTTCTAATATCTTGTTTGAATTGTTAAATTAGAGGGAAAAGAAAAGACGAGAGATTTAATAATTTCTTGAGTTTCCCACCAAATTTGAGAGGAATTTAAACCTTTAACCAACAAAAATAATAATAATAAAACATTGTACAGATATTTATTAATTGTACTGTATAATTTCAACAACACCATTCAAAATTTTTGACTCAAAATATTTCAAAAAAAAAAAAAAAAAAATCTTTGACTCTCAAAGATATGCTCGTGAGTTGTGATATCTATTTTACTGCAGAACTTTCTTTTATAAAAATAGTTTTTATTTTGTAAACTTTTGTTGTTCTTTTTCTTATACAATTGCACAATATTAGTTAATTTTCTTCCCAAAAGATAATAAATATATTTTGTTTGTTGTCAATTCAAAAACACATAGGATCCAATTTCTAAATTTTTATACTATTAAAATATATAATTTTATTTTTTAAAATATGCTTGTGATACCTAAAGTATGCTTGTGATACCTATTTTGATACATGATTTTTTTTTTTTTATAAAAATAATTTTTATTTTTGTAAACTTTTGTAGTTTTTTGTTTTTTGTTTTGTTTTGTTTTTTTTTTTTTTTTTTTTTTACATAATTGCACAATATTATTTAATTTTCTTCCTAAAGATAATAAATATATATATATATATATTTTTTGCCAAATCAAAACACATAGGATCCAATTTCCAAATTTTCATGTAATTAAAATATATGATTTTATTTTAAAAAAGTAATATCAAAACAAAATATAACAAATATATGAAACATTAGATTAGTAAAACAATACAATAAGCCAAAATGTGTGATTGAGTGATATAAATAAGTAAAGTGAAATGAACAGAACTTTTGAATTGATCAAAGATTTTCAAAAATAATCTTGTGATTTTTGATTTAACAAGAACAGTAAAAAGTTTACGGACAGTCAAAGATTTTCAAAGTAGTTGTGAGAATAAATGTATTAACTGACTCTCTCATTTACACCTACAGTACTTTGTAATCTCTCTCTCACCGGCACACTGCTCATTTTCAAAGTAGTTGTGGCTTTTTTCTTTTAGCTTTTTTAGGAAATTGTTAGGAAATTGTTTGGGTACTAATAGTACCAAAGGTGCTGACCCGTCAATAGGGTGTTGCTACGTAACTTTTTTCTTTTAGTTTTTTACATTTATCTCCTTGCATTCTTCATAAATGAGCTATGTGGCAAAGCCCCATTGATTGGTCAATACCTTGGGTACCGACCAGTTAGTACCCAAGCATTGTCCAACTTTTTATATTTATCTCTTAGCATTTTTCACAAATGAAGGTAAAATCCCATTGGTGGGTCAGTACCCAAGCATTATCCATAATAATATTAAATATTCTAACTATTCTTATCCTCTTAGGTCTATGTGTGACATCATTTATAAACTAGTGTAAAATTTATAAGATAACACCATATTTTACATTTTTTTTTTCTTCAGAATAATTAATTAGAGAAATGTTAAAATACTTTACTTTGAATTGAAGACTATGAATAGGCCAGACAGATCATAAAATGACTGGGTTTACGGATATTTTTACATCAACTCCTTCGATAAATACCGGTAGGTTTTTGTTTTTCAAAAAAATAAAAAAAATAGCATCTGTTTCTGTCCAAAGAAGCTCGGTCCACAGTTTTGGTTGCACGGATTGGGATTTGAAAATTTCTCTGTTTCGTCTTTAGCCAAATCAGGAAATTCATTTTATTTTTTTTCATTACTAAGAAGTTGGTAGACAAATGGCAGATCTTTTTTGGACGAGAGTTGCTATTGTGCACCTCTGACATTCTGTGCATTTTAGTATAGCAAATTAAACATTAGAGCATCAGCTTCCAAAAGAATATTTTGCTTTACTGGCCATCTGTTTTTTTTTTTTTTTGCTTTACTCAAAAAATATCCTTAGAGAATATTTTGCTTCCAATTGGCCATCCGTTTATTTTTTTTAGTTTTTAGTTTTATTAAATGTAGGGGTAATATTGTCTTTTAATAAAATGGTGAGGATATTTTGGACATTTCTAAAGTGAAAATTTAGCTTCTGCTTCCCAAAGCAACCTCATTCAACTTGTCAAAAACTGATTATTAGAGGAACAAATTGCAAAATAAGTTGTTTTTGGGAAGTAAACACCCATTTACTCAAAACTTGATATCCATGCACCAAATGACCAAACAAATCCTTAGAGAAATCACGTGATTAGTACAACAGTCAACAAAAACATTTCCCTTTCAACAAACTTTGAAAGAAACCGTGGACATGTCTCATGGGCAATACTTCTTTTCTAGAGAGAGAGTGGTCAATAGTAGCTTTTTCAGCTTTTCGTTTTCTTATTTGAATTCGACTAAAAATATTACATGGGTAAAAAGTTCACTTTCTATAATTCCCAAAGTCTAGCTACATTACTTGTACACAATTTCGTGAACTAGCATCAATATAAACATACAGCCAGATACATCACAACATATATACTAATTTTCTCCACTAATTAACCAAATCGAGTAACATATATAAATTGATTTTTTATTATTATTATTTATTTGTGTGTGGAGTGTGACCGAGTAGGGCAAACATGAGATTGGAAACTTCACATAATGAATCTAAATGGTACTCATTAAGTTGACATTATTATGTATCTAGCCGCGTGAGAGAGTCTGAGATGTGTACATAAAAATATGTAAGCTAAGTGTCATATCTTGTTTACAATCATTATTTTACACCGATTAGGAAATATTTTTACACCAATTTTTTTTTACTTTAACGTTACACTAAATTTTACACCAAAAATACATCTTAAAAAAATTATTTTTCAATATTTATTATAAAAGTTTAATATTAATTTATAAATAAATAAAATAAGTTATATATGTTATATATAAATATTGGTGTGATCTCAACAAGATCTTTCCGACGGTATATATTTTTAGAATACATATTGTTTTAATTAAGTATAGAAGGGTTAAATTAAGAATATTTTTTTTGAAAAATATTTGATTTGATTAATTTCAAAAAAAATAAAATAAAGCTACTTTATATAAATTTTGTATGTGATGAGTGATCACCGTTATCCATTCATTCCTCACTCTAACAAAACAAAAAATTGGCTTGCACTATGATCTTTCGTTGGGAAGTGAGATCTGCGGCCAACACAGGTGGAGTTGGCCTAATACCAGCTGTCCGCATCCATTGCATTCCCCAAAACGGACGACCAACCAGTTGGTTTGCAATTCAGTAATAAAAATAAAAGGTTTTATTTTATTTTATTTTTTATTAACGGTAAAAAACACTTTGAAGGGTAAAATTGTAAAAGGCCATAAAATTGATGAGAATGTTTTATATTTTTTTTAATAATGTGTGTGGTTGTTGATGATCCTTAAAAATAAATGTATTAAATGTATTAACCAACTCTCTGGTTTTTTTTTTTTTAATCTCTCTCTCATCCCACATTATTCAACCTCACCTACCTTCTGATTTTGAAACTTATTTATTAAATGATGGACTATGGTAGATATAAAAAAGAAATGTATCCACTCACCAATTGACACCTCATATACCACATGTGTTATGTTTGAATAGTTATGATATTTAACATTATTCTTGGAACACATGTGTGCACATTTATAAAATAAGTTGAAACAAATTTATTAAATGTACGCATATATCTCAATTTGGTTGGTTTGACACAAATTGGGACACCAAAATTTGACAACTGATTTAAGTTAATAAAAAATTTTACAATTTTTTATTTTTATTAAAAAATAGGTTAGATGTTACTTACACGTATTTAATTACTATATTGTATAATATCAACGATACCATTCAAAATCTTTAACTTAAAATTTGCTTGTGATACCTATTTTGAATTTTTTGATGCATGATTTTTTTTTTTATAAAAATAATTTTTTTTTTTTTTGTAAAATTTTGTAGTTTTTTTTTTCTTTTACATAATTGCACAAAAATAGTTAATTTTCTTCCTAAAGAAAATAAATATATATTTTTTTGCCAAATCAAAACACATAGGATTCAATTTCCAAATATTCATGTAGTTAAAATATATGATTTTATTTTTAAAAAGTTATACAAAACAAAATATAACAAATATATAAAATTATATACCGAAACATTAGATTAGTAACACAATACAATAAGCCAAAATTCCAATAATAATAAAAAAAAAACAATAAGCCAAAATGTGTGATTGAGTGATATAAATAAGTAAAATGAACAGAACTTTTGAGTTGGTCAAAGATTTTCAAAAATAATCTTGTGATTTTTGATTTAACAAGAACAGTAAAAAGTTTACGGACGGTCAAAGATTTTCAAAGTAGTTGTGAGAATAAATGTATTAACCGACTCTCGATCTCATTTACACCGACAGTACTTCGTAATCTCTCTCTCACTGGCACACTGCTCATTATTCAACCTTAGTTTACTTTGCATTATATAATCGTAGAAATAATAATAGGAAATTGTTTAGGTGGGTCAGTAGTCAGTACCTTGGGTTGCCACACGACTTTTTTCTCTTAACTTTTTACATTTATCTTCTTATATTCTTCATAAATAGGCCACGTGGTAAAACCCCATCGGTGGCGAAACACCACGTGGCAAAACTTTTTACATGCATCTCCTTATCTCCTAATTTTACATTTTTTGTTACTATAGGTCACTTTTTTTGTAGTTAGTACCCAAACATTGTCCATAATAATATTAAATATTCTAACTATTCCTAGGTCTACGTGTGACATCATTTATAAATTAGTGTAAAATTTATAAGATAACACCATATTGTATAAATACGCTTAAACGTTTGACAATTTAAAGCAACCCTCAATTTGTTTTATTATTATTTTTTATATCCAAAGCAGGTGCATGTACAAATTAATATGTAATGGATAATATAAAACTGAGCCATTGGACATGCTAATTTTTTCGTTGTCATTTGTCAACCTCAACTATATCATCTTCTAGAGAAGAATTAATTATATTTAAGAATTAATTTTTTCGTTGTCATTTGTCATTTTTTCGTTGTCATTTACAATGCCATTGGATGTACATTTAAAAAAAAAATTATTTTTGGGAGAAAAACAAACGTTCATGAATCATGCATGTACATTGGTTGCCAGAATGACAAATTATGGATTACTTATTACAGTTAACCAAAGAGCATGATATAATATACTTCACTTAATATGTTTTAGTAGGCTTGTCATTAGGGTCGGCCTGATATTTTTGGGGTTCGAGACGAGCTATAGAAAATGAGGTTATCGATACGACGATACCATATGTATTTTTACTTGATTTTTTTTCTCTAGTAAATACTTGTGAAAATCAATATAACATCTCTTATTGTTCAACGTCCTCACCTATACTATGTCTTCTGATTTTGAAACTTATTTGCAGATGGATTCCTTTCTTGACCGATCAAAACACACACAAAATCAATGCATTGTAAATTGTATATCTCATCGTCTGAGTAGTCGAAGATTTTTTAGAAACATTATTGATACTGTGATGTAACATGTCAATAAGAGGGTGCTTTTGCTTTTCCAGCAATATAATGAGCACTAATTGAAAAACAGTGTAGTGTAGTTAATGAAAGTTAAATAATATAAATATTTTCAAATTAATGAATAATAATATGAACCTGTGTATCTTCTTGGTTGTTCATGATAATAAAAGTAATAAAGCAACACGTAAATGACTTTATTTTACAGAGATAATATTGTAATTTTTGTTTAAAGCAGTTTTAACCGTACCAATTGAGTCAATAACACAAGAGTAAAACTAGTTGCTTTAAGCCTTTAATCACCAAAAAAAAAAAACATTGTAACGATATTTGTTAACTATACTGTATAATATCATCAGCGCCATTCAAAATTTTTGACTCAAACATTTAAAAAAAACATCTTTGACTCGGATATGCTTATGATATCTATTTTGATACAAGAGTTTCTTTTATAAAAATAGTTTTTATTTTGTAACCTTTTTTTTTTTACACAATTGCAAAATATTAGTTAATTTTCTTCCTAAAAATAATAAACATTTTTCGTTTGTTGTCAAATCAAACATATAGGATCCAATTTCCAAATTTTCATACTATTAAAATTTATGATTTTATTTATATAAAATTATATCAAAACAAAATATAACAAATATATAAAATTATATATATTGAACACTAGATCACTACCGTTAAGATTCAAGAGTGTTAATGTAGTTGGTCATAAGAAATAAATGAAAGACCTGCCATCAAACTAGTATATATAATTTTTGTGCTCAACTAAGTGTGTATTTGGTATGGCTTTTGAAAGAATCAAAAGCGTTTTTATAATGCTAGAAGCTATTTTGAAGTTTTTTTTAGTTGTTTGACAAAACTCAAAACAACTTTTTTAATATATGAATTGTTGTTAAAGATATTGTTACAAACACTATTACCTATCCAAACTAGTAATCCTTGTACAGCGAATTGTATTGTGCTGAATCAATCTTTCTCATTGATCATTGATACCATATAGAGAATTGTATTGTGCTGAATCAATCTTTCTCATTGATCATTGAACTAATTTATACAAGAGGAATGATGTAGACGTTGAGTACAAGTAAGATTATAAATCCTATTTACAAGAGGATTACAACTATGAAATCTATTCTAATCGCTGTAAGGAATATTAATTTAACTAGATAACAATATTAAGAGCTGTACAAGGATTACTAGTTTGGCTAGGTAATAGTGTTTGTAACAATATCTTTAACAATTGTCTCAATTACTCTTTATAAAAGCCATTTTATGTATACTTTGAGAAGCCTAAAATTTGGGTTTTTCCAAAAAGCTTTTTTTGAGCTTTTTAAAAACATATGAATTGTCCAAACTACTACATTTATAAATTTTAGATATTCCACCACAACTTTTTCATTATAAATACATTGTCAACACCTTTTTTGTAATTCATTATTCACTCAACCAAAAACTATTTATAAAAATATATTGTCAACACTATTTTTGTAATTTACATAACCAAAAACCTTTTTTATTAGAAGCTCTACTACAAAAAGATCTACTATAGAAGCTCTACTTGAAAAACCATACCAAATACACCCTAACTCTCCTCTAGAATTAAGGAACTACTCACCCACGCACAATCCAAAAAATGAGCCATAAACCCACTAATACTAACTTAATATTTTTGACTAATTCATTCACGATAAAAATATAAAATTAAATTAAAATAAATAAACTAAAAATCTAATAAAATTAGAAGGTTTGTACTGTATCAGGCTGACGTTGATTTTTTTTTTTAATTTTTTTAATACCAAATTAACTATGTTGATCCTTTATTAATTAATCTCTGCTATACATTTTTTATTTATAGATTAAATTTTTATTAAATAAAACGCTTTTATGTACAGTACTCTAGCCTTTCCTTTAAAATTTGTTTTTTTCTAATGATAATTATGTGATCTTTCGATATAAATTCTCCAAAGTCCAAACTACCAACTTTAATGATTCATCATGTATGAATTATGATCGGTTTATGTATCTTTAAAATTTAATAAGTTATTGTATAAAAAAATTCTTATGTTTTAAATTATACAAATCGAAAATCACATGAAGAAGAAATATAAAAAGATAAAAATAAAAATAAATGGACATTGAAGTAGCTCTTTCTCTCTCCTTCGGAAAAACCCACAAACTAACTTATTTCTCATGAGTCATGACAAAGTGAAGCTTTTGTTCCTAATTTTTGAGATGTGGTCAACATTCTTTCAAATCAAGTAGCAATTCAAAGGATATTTTTTGTTTTGAAAATCTTTTAAGATTTTGTTTTTATTACGTATCCATATTTATTTTTTAGTATCATATAACATCAAAAGTACCAATTAAAATCTTTGACTCAAACATTTAAAATAAAAATAAAAATCTTTGACTGAAATATATATTTATAATATTTATTTTGATGCATGACTTTCTTTTATAAAAATAGTTTTTTCACTCTCTATCTCTTACAAGTTATAAGACCTGTCCTTTAAAGTCTATGTCCTCTATTTTTGATCAACACCACCTACCCTTTATCCTTTATTGACCGATCAACACACACAAAATTAATACATTGTAAATTGTATATCTTCTCATCTAAGTAGTCAAAGATTTTCTATCTCTTACAAGTTACAAGTAGGGATGACAATGATCAGATTGGGTACGGATATCCCAATATCCATCCCCGCATCCTTCCATATTTCTAAGTGAGTGGGGCGGATTCGGATAATCCGTTAATTAAGATAGAAATATCCGTCCTCGCTCCATTTATATCCGTATCCAATGAAAAAAACTTTAAATTTTTATAGTTTACAAGAGAAAAATGTAACTAACATATGTAACGGTACATTTTATCCTATTTAAAGAGCAACAAATACATCCAATAAAGTTTAAATATAAAAATTAATAATAACTTATATAATTAGAATTAATAATTACATAATAAATTTATATATTTTTAAAATATTAAAATCTATAATGAATCCGAATGGGGATGGATGATCCCCGAAAATAAAATGGATATTAGGATGATATCCATCTCCGCTTTATCCCTGAAATAATAGTATACATCCCCATTTTAAATGGAGCGAATTCTAACGGATATCCGTATTCATGGATAATGTTTTCATCCCTAGTTATAAGACCTGTCCTTTAAAGTCTCTGTCCCCTGATTTTGATCAACCCCACATACCCTTTGTCCTTTATTGACCGATCAACACACAAAAAATTAATTCATTGTAAATTGTATATCTCGTCGTCTAAGTAGTCAAAGATTTTATATCTCTTTACAAGTACAAGACATGTCCTTTAAAGTCTCTATCGTCTGATTTTGATTAACCCCACCTACCCTCTGTCCTTTATTGATAGATCAACATATACAAAATTAATGCATTATAAATTATATATCTCATCGTCTAAAAGTAGTCAAAGATTTTCTATCTCTTACAAGTTATAAGACTTGTCCTTTAAAGTCTCTGTCTCTGATTTTGATCAACCCACCTACCTTCTGTCCTTTATTGTCCGATCAACACACACAAAATTAATGCATTATAAATTGTTTATCTCATTGTCTAACTAGTCAAAGATTTTCTATTTCTTAGAGCATCCACATTTGTTGCAAAATGAGATCCACTTTCACTAGACCTACTTTGGAACCCATCAAATTCTTCCAGAATAGTGCAAAAAGGGATCCAAAAAAAGGGACCCAAATGTAGGGTCCACCCAAGTAGACCTAAATTAGGTTCCAAATTTGGAACTCAATTTGGGTCTTACCCAATGATTGGGTTGGGTTCCCAACACTTCCCAATCATTGTGTTGGGCTTATATATATATATATATATTTATATAATTTAAATTAAAATATATAACTATTAATTTTAATAATTATATATAATGAAAAAATATAAATAAATTTAATATATATATTTCAATTATTTAAATATAAATATATTATTATTAACTTCAATAATTATATATATAATGAAAAAAATATAAATAAATTTAATTTCAATTATAAAATTTTAGTTCAATAAAATTAAAATAATTTGAATAAAAACATTAATTTTTTGAAGGTTTGGAATCGGAACCAAACCTTCGAAAACGAAACCGAAAATGAAACCGAAACCGAAACCGAAACTGAAGCCGGAACCAAAATCGGAACCGAACCATTGGAACAGGAACCGGAACCAAAACCGAAACCGAAACCGAAACTGAAACTGAAACCGAAACCGGACCGGAACCCAACCGAATTGAACCGAACTGAAACCGAACTGAAACCGGTGCCATATCTAATCTTATATAATATTTTGTTTTAAATATTATTTTTATTGTTGATGTAATTCGGTTGTGAAAAAATTATTTTAAATTAATCATAATTTGTTAAATAATTATTGAATATATATATATATATATATATATATATATATATATAATATTTTAAAGAAGAGTAATGATTGTTTGGAAAAAAGTTAAAAAAGTGGATCCACTTTTACTTTTTCAATTGAACACTATTGTGGGAAAATGAGATCCAAATAAATAGGACCCAAATGAGAAAACTCATTCTTTAAAAATAAGACCCATTTTTTATGATGTGGCATAAATGGGCCTTATGTTTGGGTCTCCACTATTGTGGATGCTTACAAGACCTGTCGTTTAAAGTCTCTGTACTTTGATTTTGATCAACCCCACCTACCCTCTGCCCTTTATTGACTTCATGTAGACTGTAGAGTAGTCAAGTCATGCAAGTAAAATCTGTTTTGAATGTACGTGAAAAAAAAAAAAAAAAAAAAAAAAAAAAAAAGAAGTTTTGAATGACTTCTTCCACGAGAGAGAGAGGAAGTGGTTTTATTGTAATATTTTTTGTTCCTTGTAAAATAAAATGTTTGGATCTCACTTTATCCCAATATGGTTCTCACCTAAATTAATGGGTCTTCATCAATTTTATTTTTGGTAGAGTAAAGACATAAAGATTAATCGAAAAAAATTCTTATGTTTTAAATTATACAAATCCAAAATCACATGAAGAAGAAATATAAAAAAAAAATAAAAAAAAATAATGGACATTGAAGTAGCTCTTTCTCTCTCCTTGGGAAAAACCCACAAACCAACTTATTTCTCATGAGTCATGACAAAGTGAAGCTTTTGTTCCTAATTTTTGAGATGTGGTCAAGATTCTTTCAAATCAAGTAGAAATTGAAAAGGATATTTTTTGTTTTGAAATTCTTTTGAGATTTTGTTTTCATTACGTATCCGTATTTATTTACTAGTACAATATAATATCAAAAGTACCATTTAAAATCTTTGACTCAAAGATATGCTTGTGATATTTATTTTGATGTATTTTATAAAAATAGTTTTTATTTTATAAACTTTTGTTGTTTTTTTTTTTTTTTTTCATAATTGCACAATATTAATTAATTTTATTCTTAAAGATAATTTTTTTTTTTTTTTTTTTTGTAAAATCAAGTCATATAGGATCTAATTTTCAAATTTTTATGCTATTAAAATATATGATTTTATTTTTAAAAACTTTTATCAAAACAAAATATAATTATTTATATCTAACACTAAACAGTATTATGAAGAGTGTTGTTATTGGTCATGAGAAATAAAGGAAAGAAATTATCAACACTCTCTGATTTTCACCTACTCTTCCTTTGGTCAAAGACTCAAAGCAATGCCAGAATCACTGTCAGATTCATCACACTATGCTAATACATACCAGATGTCTTAAAAGGCATTTAACCTAAACCCAGTTTGAGTAGTATATATATATATATATATACAACTATACAGAGCAGGGTTTCTCAAGTCTCAACCAAACAAATCTCCAAACTTATCTCTTCTCCCTTACTCTTACTCTTTCAAAGTTAACCTAAACCAAACTGTGTAGAAATATTGGGACTTTAGATAGCCTGTCCTTTTGTGTTCTTTTTAGATATCTCTGTAGTATATTTAGTTTATTATTTTTTGTTGTTCGCATAGTATTGTTTATACAAAAATATTGTGCTTTAGCTTTCAAGGTTGTATTTTGTTCGTTCAACCTCTGTTATTTTCTTTGATTTCATGATAGATTTGTTATTTTTAATTAATTCTGGATTTCTAGTTCTTTTTGCTTGTTTTTTATTTTCAATTCAGATTTTAGATCCAAAGATTTATTTTTTCCCCTTAAACCATATATCCAATTTTCTTCTTAAGGTTTCAATCCTTTATTCCAGATTAAAGTTTACACCCATTTCTTTTATTCGTATTTTTGAACATTCTTTTCTTTTTCTGTACAGACTAAGTGTTTTGTCAATAATATAATTGTTTGTTTTTAGCCCTTATGTACTCTTAGGGCGAAAGCTAATTTCATGGATGGTCGAATCCGAAATGGTGTGTACATCAACCCAGGTTGTTTCATTTCAGGTTTTGAATCAGGTTCTGAAACCTGAGACGAAACAACCAGAGTTGACGGACTTGCTTGCTTTATTTTAATGTTGCTCATGCTTGGGTACTGTGATTATGACACAAATTTATTTTGTTGCTCGCTTCATTTTAATGTTTGCTCAGCTTGGATATTGTGATTATGATACATATTTGTAATGCTGTTATATTTTGTTGCTTGCTTCATTTTAATGTTGCTCAGCTTGAGTACTGTGATTATGACACAGATTTGTTATTTTTGTTGCTTCCTTCGTTTTAATGTTGCTCAGCTTCGTACACTACAAGAATTTAGTCTTTCCAGACAAAATTTTAGTAGACAAAGCAAGATTTGTAGGGAAAGGTTACCTTTCCAGACGAACGAGTTTTGTCGGGAAAGATAACGTTTCGTCGTGTAAGGGTACAAATTTTTTCCCAACCTTTCCCCACAAACGAGTTTCGTCGGGAAAGGTAACCTTTCCCCACAAAACTCAAAATTCGTCAGAAAAGGGTACAAAATTTTTCCTAACCTTTCCCCACAAACGAGTTTCGTCGGGAAAGGTAACCTCTCCCCACAAAACTCAAAATTCGTCGGGAAAGGGTATAAAATTTTTCCCAACCTTTCCCCACAAACGAGTTTCATCGGGAAAGGTAACCTTTCCCCACAAAACTCAAAATTCGTAGGGAAAAGTTAATGAATTTTTTTCCCAACAAACATTGTATTTGAAGGGAAAAGTTAATTAACATTAAAAAAATATATATACTAAAATTAATTAATTAATTAAAAAATATATATGCTAAAAAATATTAAAAGTCAATTAATTAAAATTAATTTTTTTGGATAAATCCACCACCACCAAACTAATCAGCAGTGGACACCCGGTACATAAAACTTTGATTAAATAAAATATAAACTATATTGAAATGGGGGTCCCCCATCCTTATTTCCCCATTTTCCCTAAAACATATATAAATATAATTATGTTAATATGTTATATATATATATATATATATTAATATATGGAATGTTTGTTTTTTTATTGTTAATTTATAATTTTTAGTCAAATGGGGAAATGAGGGAACGGGGGGAACTGGGAAAAATGGAGAAAAACAGAGAAAATGGGGAACTGGGGTTGGGGTTGGGGTTGGGGATGGAGATACCTCCCCCCAAAATTCCCAGGGTTTGGGAAGTGGGGATGGGGGGACCTATATCCATCCCTATTTCCCCAATGTGCAACCCTAAATCTATCCTTAATTGTTAATTAATTAACTCTGATCACATTCTCAATTAGCATTATCTCAATTGATTACCACTTTGAGGTATTGATCATTTAATTAAATAACAAAAATTAAAAAAAAATCAAAAAAATAAATAAACATTATCACCAAACCCGATTTTTTTTGCAATCCAATAAATATTTTTCAATATATGTTTGTCATTCAAATTAGATTTTTGATTAGTTGAATAAATTTAAATTTATCTAACAAGTTTTTTTTTTAATTATTATTTCTAACAACTCATATAGGTTATATATAAATATAATGCAAATGTTAACAGATAAAGTGTTGTAGTCCAGCAGTAAAGGCTTACCACTTTGATATGAGATTACAAGTTTGATTCCTCATAACGACAATTAATTATCAATATTCTCATGGGTGGGCTGGCGGCGGTCAACGGTGGGGTTATCGGACGGTGGATTAATTTTTAATGTTCCAAAATCTTTGCAGACGAATGTCAAGTTTTAGTCGACTTGTAGTGGTACTTTGATGTTATTCAGATCCTGTTGTGTGTTTTCCTAAGAGAGTAAACTGGTTTCAATTCATTTTATGACTACTCATTGTCATTTAATATGTATTTGTTGTGTGAGGATGTTGTGCTATGTTGTGTAGATTATTCTTTTCTTGTTTTGTAATTTTTCCGTAAGCTTATTCACCCTTTTCTCATGCACAAACGACAATTTAACATAATTCGCCTCATGAGATTAATGATAAGGGTGATGAATTTCTAAACCGTCTTTATAAAGAGAGACTCTAAAGCTCGAGCAAGCTTAAGCCTTAAGATCAGATTGAATTTGAAAGATCAAATGAAAAATGGCCCACATCAGATTGTAATGCAACCTCAGTAGTCCATTGCGTGCTAATGATGGGTGGATCCAAAATAGTGGGCCCGGAAGGAGGAGCTCTCCCTCCTCTCCCTCTCTCCCCTCTCTTCTCTCTCCAACCAAACAAGAGATTGGAGCTCTCCCTCCAACCCTCTCCCTCCCTCTTACCAAACAAAGCCTAAGATCAGATTCAATTTGAAAGATCAAATGAAAAATGGCCCACATCAGATTGTAATGCAACCTCAGTAGTCCATTGCATGCTAATAGATGTTGGTAGATGTTATTCAAAGCATTCAAAATGATCCTACTTACAGGATCATTTTGAAGGCTTTGAACATCTACCAACTTATCCAAAAGGGTTTTGTCTCTGGGCATTACTGAGGCTGAGGAATATGAGTTGATGGACATAATCGTTGACGACAATAATTCCGTTGTTAGTTTTTATCGATTCTTTCATTCATTCCCTCTCTTTATCTATTTATATTTTTTACCTTACTTTTTATCTTATTATCTTATTAGGAAAACATTTATAATCTTATGGATAACCTATGCAAAAAGGGAAACTTTAAAAGTTTAAAATATACATGTTGGAAACATGACATTGAATTAGAGGTATGTGTGTGTGAATTTTGTTTCTCATTTTTTATTGAGTGTAGTTGTAAGAAATCTTGTTATTTTGCTTTTAAAACTGCCAATCATAATAACATTTAAAACTGCCAGTCATTATTTTTGTTAAGCATATTTTTTAGTAACTGAATGCCTGCTACAAAAGGGTGTATCAACATTTAAAGTTCATAAGAGAATGTAACTGGTAATATTAACTGACCAACTTACATTTGAAAATCTCCAATGCAGCCTAAGTTTTTTGAAACATATAATCAATTTTATCAACATATTACCTTGAATTATATAGTTTGACAATACGTTTTAGTTAACATAAGGTCAAAAGTTAAAACCATGATTTAAGGATACAGTGAATTATGATTTTTTGTTTATATATACTTTTTTAGATTTTGTATCTTGAAAGTTGAAACTTGAAACTTGAATGAATGAAAGAATTCACAACCTACTTGTTCTTACACTTTAGTTCTTACATCACAAATTGAGTAAACTTACACTGAATATAGACTAGGTGGGTCAATTGATCAACTAATTAAACACCAAAAAGCACTTATGTGCAAAGTGCTTTTAGAATGATAAACGGTCCCGAGGTGTAGCTTAACTAGTGGATGGATGAATTTGGAGCTTGGAGCTCGAATCCTACCAATGATTAAAATCTTTTTTAAAAAAAAATATCTAGTCTAGATAGGTGGATAAATAGTGCTTTTGTAATGAATATATATATATATATATATATATATATATATCCTGTAAGTTACATTTGGACAGTTTGTATAAATACGCTACAAACATTTGACAATTTAGAGCAACCCTTAATTTGTTTTATTATTAATTTTTATATCCAAAGCAGGTGCATGTACAGATTAATACTTATTTCAAACTTTCTGCCAAATCAGGTCATTAACTCCCAAATCTCCAAAAACTTTGAACCTGTGTATATTATTGGTTGATCATTTTTAACATTTTAAGAGAAACATGATTGTAATTTTCGTTTAAAGCATTTTTAATTGTAACTGATGAGTCAATAATATAAGAGCAAAGCTGATTGCTTTAACCAAAAAAATAATAATAATAAAACATTGTACTGATATTTATTGATTGTACTGTATAATTTCAACAACACTAATCAAAATCTTTGATTCAAAACATTTCAAAAAAAAAAAAAAAAAAAAAAAAAATTGACTCAAAGATATGCTCGTGTGTTGTAGTGATATACTGATATCTATTCGCATAACTTTCTTTAATAAAAATAGTTTTTATTTTGTAAATTTTTGTTGTTTTTTTTTTTTAACACAATTGTGCAATATTAGTTAATTTTCTTCCCAAAGGTAATATTTTTTTTTTTTTTTTTTTTTGTTGTCAAGTCAAAAACACATAAGATTCAATTTCTAAATTTTCATTCTATTAAATTATATGATTTAATTTTTAAAAACTTATATCAAAACAAAAAATAACAAATATATAAAATTATATATAAGTCCAACAGTACAATCAAGATGTTATGAGAAATAAATGAAAGTCTCTCATTGATCATAAACCTCACCTAATCCCTCACACTCATCTGACTCTTCTTTTGGTTGTACTAATACTCACATATTACTTTTCTTTTCAGTGTCCTTTAAAGTCTCTGCACACACAAAATTAATACATTGTAGATTGTATATTTCATAGTCTGAGTAGTCGAAGATTTTTTTAAAAATGTTACTGATCCAATGATGTAACATATCAATAACCTAAACATTAAAATCTTTAACCTAAACATTAAAAAAAAAAAAAAAAAAAAATTTGACTCAAAGATATGCTTATGATATTTATTTTGATGCATGTCCATCTTTTATAAAAATAGTTTTTATTTTATAAACTTTTGTTGTTCTTTTTTTTACACAATTGCACAATATTAGTTAATTTTCTTTCAAAAGATTATAAATATTTTTTGTTTGTTGTAATAAAAAAACACATTGGATCCGATTTCCAAATTTTCATGCTATTAAAATATATGATTTTTAAAAATAAAAAAAAAACTTTTATCAAAACAACATATAACAAATACATAAAATTATATAAGTAATGCTAAGCTTTCCAAAGTTTTTCTCAAATCATGTTAGTTTGTGAGTTGTTAACATCACATTCCTCACCAAATAAACTCATGATTTACAAGATGTTGACAACCCACATACCATTATTATTTGAGAAGATTTTTGAAAAAAAAATTGGGAAGTCCAGTATTTATCAAATTATATATATCTAACGCTACCAACAGTACCACCAAGTCATCAAGATTAAGACCGTTGTTGTTGGATACTTGGACGCTGGTCATGAGAAGTTAAGGAAATAAATTAACCACTCTCAAGTCTCAACCACTCTCTGATTTTCACATACCTTTACTCTCACTCATCAAACTCTCCCTTTAGTTTCAGTAAAAGCTAAGTCAGAATCTCTATTGTACTATACTACTATTTACTAATACTAGCTGTCCACAGTCCACACTAGTTAAAGAACAAATCGAGTTTGATGAGTGAGTAATTTATCAAACAACTGCAGCATATTAAAAATAAAAATGGGTAAAACCCGGGTAAAATCGGAGTATGGATATCCGGAAATCCGATTGGGTCTTTTCGGGTCGGGTATTCGGATTTCAAAATCTTAGTATTTTTGGCACGGATATTCGAACTGTCAAAACCCGGATACTCGACCGGGATCCAGGTATACCTGGACCCACCTTGAGTTTTTGCCATTCCTAATTTAAATCGTGTGAAATAAATACAATTTAAATGAATGAATTATAGTGATATCACATCATTTAGGTATTAGATTTAGGCACCTAATTTAGACAAAGTATCATTACTCAATTCTTTTACAATAATATTGCGAATTTGTCCCAATTTAAACAAATCTGGCGTTAAAATGATGTAGCATCAATATAACTCATTCATTTAAAACATCAAATACAATTTAAATGAATGTATTATATTGATACAATATCATTTTGACACCAAAAGTAAAGTAGTATTTTTTTCTTTTTAACTTAGATTTTTTTTGTTTTTTTTTGGTAGAAAAAGACAGCTCTCAAATGCCTTCACCCCTACAATTCCCTATAACCGGGGAGAAAACTCTTCGGTCCCTATACGTACATGTAAAATACACATGGTGAGATTCTAAATTCTAACCCTTAACTATCGATGTGAAAGAGAGGTGTATTATCACATGTTAAGATGTGATATGCTATTATACAATGTTTTTGAAAACGTTTTTTCTTTAAATAAAAAAAATCATATGTTAAAAACAATATTTTATTATTTTTAAAAACGAAATGGGTGATGAGTCTGAATCTGGACAGCTGGAATTATTATTACCACAGTCCAGAGAGGCAGAGATTCTGCCATAGCTTTGACCGGAGTGAGAGTTTGATATGTGTGAGATGGAGGGTAGGTGTAATCTAAACCTAGTTTGAGGACTATATATATACAACTATACATGCAGGCCTACTTTAGCAGTCAATCTTTAAATCTCTCTCAACCAAACAAATATCCAAACTTCTCTCTCATCTGTTCTTCTAGTTTTTGAATTATTTCCAGATTTTTTTTTTCTTTTTAATTATATCTGTATTTCAAGTTTAATTCTTTTTCTTCGACATCTTTTTTTTTTTTTTTTTTTTCTATTCTTCAGAATTTTAATACGAAGGTTGTATATTTTTTCTTTTCTCAACCTGTATCATTTTCTCTTCTTCTCCTAGGTTTCTGTTGGTTTCCCTCTTTCAGATTTATTATCTTAATTTTTTTCTCATGTTCAGATTTTTGTTTTTAAATATATCTGGATTTAATGTTTGATTTTTTTTTTTACTGCATCTCTATTTTTTTTCTCTTTAACATTATTTTTTCTATTATATTTAATAAGACTGAGGATTAAGAAATAATAAGATAGTTTTTTTTAAAAAAAAATTTTAATTAATTCTGGATTTCAAGTTTTTTTTTTTTTTTTTTTTTTTTTTTTTTTTTTTTCTAATCAGTGTATAGACCCAAAGATTTATTTATTTCTCTTCATCCATATATCCAATTTTCTTCTTCAGATTTCAAGCATTTATTCGGTTGTGTATGAGTCCGTGGTAATCCAGACTGTTCATTTGTCCATAATGATCTGTTCCAACATAGGTGTTAAAACCGGAGGAGATGAGATGGCTGTACCTGCGAATGTGCTAAATCAAGTCGTAGGTTTTTGGTGGAGTTTGCCCAAAAACTTATAACTTGATTCAGCACTTGTCGCATTTAGGTATATTTATCTCCTGTGACTTTAAGACTTGTGGAGGAAACAGACCATTAAGAACAAATAAATTAGCGGAAGAGCAACCTCCAAAAGAGACAGAAACCTAGAAAATCATACAAACATACAAGAACATCTAGAAAAAAAAAAAAAAAAAAAAAAAAAAAAACGACTTTAGTTCAGATTAAATGTATATCTTTAATTACAATTTTACCCTTATTTAATAATTTTTTTTTAAGAAAACTTCTTTTTATTATCCGTAAATTATCTATTTACACCTCAATTTAAGTGTTTTTATTAATGATAATTCTAACTTGAATTAAAATTACTAAATAAGACAAAAAATATATATATATGTTTTAGAAAATAAAGTTTTTACTTTTTACTTATTTTATGTGTTTTTTTTTTTTTACAAACCCTTAAATATTTTCTTCTTCTTTTCTAATATTTTAAATTTTTTATTAATTGGGAAGTGATGGGCAATATTGTCCATAAATAACAATATTTTAACTCATTATGTCGTCATTTAGTTAATATACCAATACCACACATTTTTATGCATACTCTACTATATATAATTATATATGTACACGCAACTCATCACAATTTCCAACCATCAAAACTGGAAAAAAAAATATAGTTTTTCAATTTTGTTCAGAAACTGTTTTTTAGATGTGCAAATTTATACATTATTACAAAATAAAAAATAGAGGGAAGAGTTTATTGTTATATATTTTTTTAATTCTACCTATGCAAATCATATTTCTCAAATTTAAAAACTCTTACTTACGATTAGAAACTGTTTTCAAATTTTCGGATTATGTTAGACTGTCCAAAAAATTTTGTGGTTCATTGTTGTGAGGTGTGTCTAAAATGGAATGTCTTTATAAATTTTATTTTTTTAAATGGAGTGTCTTTAGAATAGGAGTGTCAAAAGATAAAAAAGATAATTTTGGAACAAAATGAAATGTCTTTAGAATTTTTTAAAATTTAAATTTTGAGAATGAATTATTTTTAGAAAAAAAATGTGTAAAGAAAAAATTGGATTGTTAAAAAATCTTTTTTTTTTAATTGTATCTATTATTTAAAAGTTTTTTAATCACAATTTTACCCTTATTCAATCAAATTTATTTCAATTCTATCCCTTTTTGTTGTTTAATAATTTTGTTTTATTTATATTTGTTTTAATTTAATTATTATTTATATTAACATTTATAATAAACTAAAATTAAGTATATAATACAAAAATTATAATGAATTTTTTTATAAACAAAATCATTGATTTGAAAACATTAAAATTAAAGAAAGAAAACTGGTTTTATAATAAACTGGTTTTTTTTTATAAACATTTCATTAATTTGAAAACTTGTTTCAATTGTTTTATGACTCGGTGTTATTTAATATGTATTTGTTATGTTATTCTTCTGTAAGATACTTTGTTAGAAGCTTATTCACCCCATTCTAGAGATGCACAACAAACAGAATCTGCCCCTTGTACGTACACTATGTTTGGTTTGATGGTAAAGAAAGAAAAGGAAATGATAATGTTTTTAGTGATAGTTAATAAATGAATAAATCTTATTCTATTTACGAAATACCCTTCTTTCAACAATATTAATGATAGATATGTATTATTATATAAAGTTGCTTTTGGGATATTGAAAATCCCTTTTCTTTCCTTCAATTTCCTCTCAAATTTGGCGGGAAACTTAATTGGGTGAAACAATAAAAAATTATTAAATCTCTCGTCTATTCTTTTCCTTCTCATTTAATAATCCAAACAAAATATTAGAATTCCATCCAAATTCTTTCTTTTCTCTCTAATTCCATCAAACCAAACATTGTGGTAAGGAATTTAATTAACCTTTATAAAAAGAGAGACTTCAAAGAGTAAGCTAAAGGATCAGATTCAATGTGAAAGATCAAATGAAAAATGGCGGATCAGATTCTAATATTGGTTACAATATTCGGTGCATGCTAATAGATTATACATATTTCAATACTTTATCCGGGGAGTCAAAATAAGCCATTGTAAGAGGCGTCAATGTTGATGTAGTCCTACAGGAATCATACTCCAAACAAATTTCAGAAGGTTATTCTTTCAATTTTATATTACGTTCTTTCTTCATTTATTTATTTATTTATTCTTCAATTATAAGTTTATCACAATGTTCTTTACAAGATTTTTATTTTGGAACATACAAGAAGGAAAACAATAGTAATGAAAGACAATATATTATATATCAGATCTTTCAGAAACATAGTTCAGTATCACCATCACCAAACATATGACAACGATACATTTCATTCAATCCTATCATATCATTAATTCCAAGCAAATTAAACCAAGCTCAAACATCCAGCAATCATAAAAATTCTTGTCTTTATTGGAATGGGGAGTAGGGGTGGGCGTTTAATGGATTGATTCATTTTTCAATAGAACCGATAAAATACTGATAAAGTTCGATTTCTGAAAATATGAAACGATCCAATAAAATTTACAAATGTTAACCGATAAAAAACCAACCGAATTAGATTAGTTCGGTTTTTTCGGTTTTGGTCCTACTAGGCCACATTCATGGGCTTTAATTAGTACACATATTTTCATATTTTAATCCTTTTGGGCATTTGACTAAATTAAATTATGGGCTTAAATAAATTGAAAATACTAGTTTAAAATAATATTTAGCAAAAGAAACAAAGAAAAAATATATATATTATGTGACACACTTTCATTGTTTTATAGTTTCATGGACAATTGAACATTAAACTAGGGTTTTTTTTATTTTATATAAGGTGGATCTTGGTTCGGTTTTCCGGTTTAGGATAACGAACCGGGAAAAAACCCAATTGGACCGGTTTGTTTCACTGGTTCGGTTCGTTTTATTAGTTTTTTACCCACCCCTAATGGGGAGGGAAAAATAAAACGAAAGAAAGAAAAATAAATATCTCCAGTTGTAATCAAATGCGGTTCAGGGTATTAATCAAATCCGAACCCGGATCCGGTTAGAAAACTTCTCCGGATACCGGGTCAGTAAAAAAAATTGTTTTTCAAAACAGTCTCTTGCCTTACAACATACAAGCATCGGCAACAACAAAGAGTAAAGACATAAACCGAAACAAAAGCAGGAAGTTAATTCGTCAATGGAGGTCTATGAGGGAAAAAATGAAGAGTACATATACATTTGCGCCCGTGAAGGGTCCGACCCGGGTGATGATGATTCTGATATGGACCCGGATTACTGCTTTCTCGAGGAGACTCATGAGAAGCTCTCGCAACTCTCCACCAGAAAGAAATCCTAAGTCACGGTTAGTCAATTTTCAATCGGGTTTTTGTTGTTTTTTGTAATGGATGATCAAGAGTTCATTTTTATTTTAGGGTTTTTTCTTTCTTTTATTGGGCAGGTGTAGTAGTACCGTGAAAGAACAAGAAGAAATGAAAGAAAATGTGGATGATTTTGAGTTGGTTCACAAGATCATAGAAAGTTAATTAGATTTTTTAATTGTCATTTAAAAGGGTTTTTATTGTGTATATGCCTGAAAGTTGAAAAATTGTGATGATTTTATGTCACAATGTGGTGGCAGATGGGGAGATGGAGAAGCTGAAATTGGAGCAGTGTAAAGTTTATTTGAGGAAGAATGGATTGAGATTGACTGGCAATAAGAGCACGCTTATTCAGCGAATAAAGGAGCATTTACAGTTATTTTCATCAGTTTTTTTATTTTTTATTTTTATTTTTAGTGCTAATGATTTTACTTGGATTTGTACATTGAATTCTTAACTCAAAATGCTATAATGTTCTTTTCAGGATTTCAAATGGTGAAGGGGCCTTGTATCTAGCTTTGTATTGAACTGTAAAGGTATAATTTCACTCGTGTTTGCTGTATTTACTAGTCTGATGATAATACAATTTGTTTCATTACATGTCTCAAAAGCAAAAAAAAACCCATAAAAACAGACTAGAATGAAAGAGAGCTTTGATCTGTGTATCAAAAACACGAACTGACCCGTACAATTTTGTTGGGAGATGAATCAGAGATGAAAGTTCATGGATGTTGTTAATAATTGTGACAGCAGACATGATTAATGAGCAAGAGTATCAGATCAAATGATCAATAGCTATGATTTTCAGCAATAAAAGTGGCATTGTCACTGGTCTATGTTTGCCGATTAACGGTTCCTCTGTGGGCACGTCTTTAAAAAACGAGGGCATGTCAGCAAAAAGTGATGGTGTGGCAAGATACGTCAACAAAAAGTGAGGACATGGACTGACATGTCAGACAGTTGGTGTGACGTGCCCGGTGAATCCAAACCGTTTTCTAAATGTATAGAAGATGAATCGAGTCCAATCTGATGCAACAAATGGACCCAGAAAATAGAAAACAAAAGACCCGACTGGACCCCTTGAAATTACAATAAGTGAAAAATCTGATTAATCTTAAATTACCAAAAAGCGACCTCTATATTACTATTGGATTTGATTGAAAACGTTTCTAATTGATACCCTCAAAATCAAATTATACAATAAATGTTAGATACCTCTACAACTAACAATCAAAATATCCAGCCATCGTTCAATGTGGCTTGAGGTTCGAGTCGCAGCTATTACAAATGGTGTATATATAAAATGAAAATTTATAAAATCATCAATTGGGTATGTAGTATATATGTACTAATTAACCTTATTAATTTCAAATTTCCGACACCAATAAATTCAATAACTCAATTTAAAAAAAATAAATACATATATTACCCAAGCAGAAGCAAGCATTATAGGCCTGTCTTTCCATCCAAGCAAAAGGCACCCTTTTTCACTACCCCAAGTGTAGCCATCACAACAACTTGAAACCCTGCTCTCCCCACTTGACTCCTCCATTGATCCGCTCTTTTGTGTCTTTCGATCCTATCAGACCCCTCGTAGGCCACAATGTTACGTATCTCCTCCGCCAAGTGAAGTCTCTCAATGTTCAACCTCTCACATATATAGTATTTGTTAACTTTGCAAATATAAGTCACATTTGATATCCGTATCGTTAACGATGAAATGATCATCAAACTTGTTCACTTGGATCTCCACCATGTTTCTGGTGGCCAAATTGGTGATTACGTACTCTATATTTTTATTTAATTAATAAACATGTAAATCTTTTTTTTTTTTTTTTTTTTTTTTTGCTTTTTATTTTGCAAAAAAATAGATTTTAATTCATAAAAATTCTAGCAGAACAAAAAATTTGTGTATATTTGTATATATATATATATTGAAAAACGTTACATTTATCAAGGTACAACATAGCATAGCTGGTAGTCTGGTACTTAGTTTCTTTTTTGATTTGGTGGTAGTGGGTTCAATTCCCACCATTTACATTTTACAAATAAAAATATTTTTTTTAATATCTTTTTGTTACTTAATTTAATTTTATATTAAATTATCTATTATTATTTTGATACGTCTAATCAATAATCTCTAAAATCTAAAATTTTTATTTATTGTATTAATATAGTCCAACTATTATTATGATTCATTTTTTTTTTTTTTTTATTATTTTTATTTATTTAACCGTTTTAATTTATTTAGAATAAATAAATCAATAATTTACCAATAATGAGAAGAATGAAAAATTCAAAAACATGTCTAGTAATATTAATTAATTATTTTTGTATCAATTTAGAGTGAATTCATTATGAATACAAAACAAAATTCCTTATTATAAAATTAGATTGTAATTTAAAATATATATATATTGTAATTTTCCATTGTTTAGGTTGTTTTTCTTATTATTATTGTATTTCTTGTTTTTATTTCTTGTTTAATATTAGATTATTTAGTTTATCTTGACTACTTGTTTTATTTTATCTAAACTTCATTATACAATCAAATAAAGTAACTCATTTTACTATGAACTTAAAATTTCAGTATTTTCACTTTTAAAAAAAAAATCGATATTTTTTTTTTATACAATTGTTATTGTGTTCAAGTGTTCCATCCGGTTAAAATTTTTGGGTCTGCCACTGATGATATACATAGCTTTTTGAAAATCACATCCCATCGAATAAAGTATCAACTAGCAATACGCCTCAAATCAATAATTTACCAATAATGAGAAGAATGAAAATTTTAAAAACATGTCTAGAAATATTTATTAATGAATTTTTTTTGTATCAATTTCGAGTGAATTCATTATGAATACAAAACAAAATTCCTTATTATAAAATTAGATTGTAATTTTTTTTTTAAATATTGTAATTTTCCATTGTTTAGGTTGTTTTTCTTATTATTATTGTATTTCTTGCTTAATATTAGATTATTTAGTTTATCTTGACTACTTGTTTTATTTTATCTAAACTTCATTATACCATCAAATAAAGTAACTCATTTTACTATGATCTTAAAATTTCAGTATTTAATTTATACTTTAAAAAAAATCGGTTTTGTTTTATTTAATTGTTATCGTGTTCAAGTGTTCCATCCGGTTAAAATTTCTAGTTCCGCCTCTGACGGTATCGGTATGCATAGCTTTTTGAAAATCACATCCTACCCAAATACAAGTATCAACTAGCAATACGCCCTCAAGTCATCGCTTTTACTTAAACTTGAACACGAAGACCATTAAAATGAAACTGGAAACAAAGAACACTATTATCACCTCAAGAACCACCACCATTAAACCGCAAAGCTTGATTTTCTTAGTCTTCATCCTTTCCCTCAACAGTTCCACCTTCAGATCTTCAATTTCCCTCTCCATCGTCTTCGTTATTTACTGTTGCTTTCATGTTGCGATTTGACAGCGAAGGTAGCAGAACAGCAGCTTTGACACAACGAATCGCAATTTGCAATTTCATGGATTCGTCTTCAATCTTCAATCAATCGATCAATTACCCTGCTTATTGATTGTGAAGAGCCAACAAAAGGGCCGTTCTTGAAGCCTCCATCCATTCCCTCCTCTCCCTTGTTAGGTGGCGTTTGGTTGGCTAGAATGGGCAGTAATGGAATGGAATGGAATCCATTCGATATGTTTGGTTGGTTAAAATTCAATGGAATGGGCATTCCATTGGAATTGTGATTCCACCATTTTGGTGGAATGGGCATTCCATCCATTCCATCCAAAAACCAATAGAATGCCCATTCCATTCAAATGTAAAAAAATTATTCCATAAAAGCCCTCATATGCACAAACTACATTCCAAAAATCCCATCCTTTCCAAAAATAATATATTATCATTATATATTATATTAATGATATATAAATATATATTATATTATAATATATATATATATATATATGTATTATATTAATATATTAAATAATATATAATATATAATATATATATTATATATTAATATATTAAATAATATATATTATATAAATATATAATATTATATATATATTATATATTATATATATATTATTATATTAAATAATATAATAATATATAATATATAATATATAATATATATTTTGGATAATAATAATAAAATATAAAAGTATATATTATATATATATAATTATATATATTATTATTATATTAAATAATATATAATTAAATATATATTATTATATTATAATTATATTATTATATATATTTTTTATATAATAATAATATATATAATGATATATAAATATATATAATATAATATAATATATTATATTATATAAATATAAATATAAATATATATATATATATATATATATTATTAATATATTAAATAATATATAATATATATTATATTAATATTATATAAATATATTATTATATATAATATATATATTATATATTAATATATTAAATAATATATATTATATATTTATATATAAATATAAATATATAATATTATATATATTATATATTATATATATATATTATTATATTAAATAATATAATAATATATAATATATATTTTGGATAATAATAATAAAATATAAAAGTATATATTATTATTATATTAAATAATATATAATTAAATATATATTATTATATTATAATTATATTATTCTATATATATTTTATTATATATATATATATATATTTTATTATAATAATTATATAATAATATAATAATATATAAATATAATTAAATATATAATATATACTTTTATATTTTATTATTATTATCCAAAATATATATTATATATTATTATATTATATAATATATATTATATATAATAATATATAATATTTGTATTATATACTATATAATAATATTAATATTACTAATAAATAATATATATTATATATTATATTATATATAAACATATATTAAAATATATATAATAATATTTATATTATATATATATTTTATATATAATATGTTATATATTATAATTATATATATATATATATATATATATATATTATTTGTTATATATTATAATAATATATATAATATTATATATACTTTTATATTTTATTATTATTATTATCCATAATATATCATGTTATTATGAATGTTTTATAATTAGGGGTATTTTGGTCAAAATACAGTTAATTCCATTCCATTCAGTTGTTAACCAAACAAAATAATACTGATTCAGATGCTAATTCTAAAGTCCCAACCAAACAAAGAAATCAGCTTTCCATTCCATTCCCTTCCATTCCCATTCCCATTTCGATTACCATTCCGCCATTTAACCAAACGCCACCTTAGTTTCATTCATCTCTATTTTGGCTTTTAAACTATTCGGATCCACGGGTTCGGGTCTAGGTTTTGTCTAGACCCGACCCGACCCGACCCGACCCAGACCTGATACATGTAGCATTATTTTATTCCCGACCTGTGATCTGAATATTGAAACCCTGACCCGACCCATACGGTTCAAGTTCGGTTCAGTATTTAGGAGTTCGGGTGATATTGCCATCCCTAAATGACATATTTTTCATAAACTCATGCAAGCATGCACAATGCAACAAAAGAGTCCAGCAAAGGGAGGGGTCGTTTGTTTTTTCGTCTAAGGATTGAATTTTTCTGAATTTTTCCGAAGACTGAATAGGGATTGAAATCTAAACTTGAATGACATGTTTTTTTTTTTTCCTCACATCTGAATGTATTATCAACACGTTTGTTTTTTAAAAGTAAAATTGTCTGAAAATAAGTAATTTTACATTTATACCAATGTTAAACAATTATACATATAATATATAATAAAAAAAATCCAAAAATAATAATTATATATGAACATATATGATCATGATCTTCAAGAGGTAGCAGGAAAACTCACACAAAACATTCTAAATATATATATAAATATATAAATACATCACCCTGATATCATAATAAAGTATTGATATTAAACACCAATATGAGAAGTGATTATGGTTCTTTTTTATTTTTAAAGATATTTAAAATAATGTATATATTAAAATAAAGATTTCTATACCATATATAATTATGATGAAATTGGAAATATGTTATATATGAAGGATAGTATCGGAAGAAAAGATTTTGGATTGCATTTAATGCAATTAAGTTATTTGCAATTAAATGAAAAGTCAGGATTTTTTAATTTTTATTTTAAGTTGTTTTTTTGGTATTTTTAAGTTGTTTGACCACTTAAAAAACAAACAAAACAACTTAATAATTATAATTCAGATCCATTAAGTTTTAAGTGAAAAAAACAAACGACCCCGGATTCTTAATTAAACGACCCCGGATTTTAAGAAAAATGGGTTAAATTTTTGAATTATAGCCCCATTTTTTTTGTTTGACAATGAAATGACATGTATTTCCTTAATCTATTGATTCTATTTCAAAATTACGAAATAAATAATGCAAACTATTAGCACATAAAAGGTATATACGTAATTTAAAATTTTTTATTTCATTTATAATTTGAAATAATTTTTTTTTATTTCAAATAAACCAATGCAAGGACGTCTGCATCAGCTAGTTTGTTCTAAAGAACAGGAAGATGTCTATGGTGTCTTCTGCAAGGTATGTTTAGCTTCCAAATGATGCTTGTCCATCAACACCATACTTGCTTGAACCTCTGATAGTCTGTTGATGAGATCATTGACTTCATTTTGCGTTCTCAGGTCTACAAGAAGACGATTATTCAACAAATCTTGTAGTTTTTGCTTCAAATCGATAGCCATGGATTCTCCACCTCCTTGTCTCCCTATTCTGACAAAGAAAGCCTAACCCAGTGAAGTAGATAAAGAAAAGAAACAAAAGACAAAAACCTTTGGTTAAATTATTTTTCCAGTCTTGTTTCTCCTCTCCGAGAAGCAGAAACAGAGGATAAGAACAAAGAAAGGAGAACAAACAAGAAAAGAAAGGAATCTGTTGCATGAAAAAAAGTATGCTGTACAGGGAAAAGAAGAAAAAGAAAACAGTAATGATTTCAATAACAATAGAGATTTTGAAATAAAAGCGAGTTTTCATATTGATATAATTTACACTCTTGCTTTCTACTTCAAGGATTTTCTTAAGGTCCACTTATTCGCAAGTTCTACCAAATCTAACTGCATCCCCACATCGAAGAGAAACCTTTTCCCAGAAGGAAAATAACCATGTAAATGTCTAAACTGCAGCATGTCACAATGCTTTTGACATTATTATGTTATTCGAAAACAATAATATAGACACTTTATCCTTGCTGCTGATCTTAAATGGCATTGCTTGGCCGCGATGTTCTCTTATCTGGTTTCTTCAAAACAATTGCTGAAGAGGGATGGCTATAAAAGGAAGAAGCTAAGCTATTGGCTATAGACATGAAACTGAGTTGGACTTGTCTAAGCATTACCAACAGAGTTGCTTTTGTTCACACCTTGTAGCTCCATAGGAGAATTAGCAATGCTGCCAACCGAACCAAGGGTCTGGGAGCTCAACTGTGGGCTAGCTGGACAAGCCTCTGGATTACCAGTACTTATGGCATGGATTGCACCTGAACTCATCTGTGGGCTCATTGGGGTTCTTTGATTCAGTTGTTGTGGACTCATTGGGGTTCTTTGATTCAGTTGTTGTGGACTCATTGGATTTTGCTGGGGTTGCTGTGACTGAGTTTGTTGGTTCATCTGTGGAATTCCCATGGTCGATGGTGAGCCTACCTGTGAAGGTGAAACCACTGCTTGCAGTGGGGAGGTTGTTTCTTGCTGCTGCTGCTGTAGTTGCTGTTGCTGTAACTGCTGCTGCTGTAGCTGCTGTTGCTGTTGCTGCAATTGCTGTGGCTGTGTCTGCTGTGATTGTTGTAACTGCTGTGGTTGCTGCTGCTGTATTTGCTGTTGCTGTTGCTGTTGCAGCTGCTGCATTTGCTGTAATTGAATCTGTTGTTGCTGCGGGTTCATATAAAGATTGATTCCCGGCATCAACTTTGGTGGACCCATCGGACCCATAGGCCCCATTGTGGTTGCTTCCTCGGCTTAGATTTGGGCCAAGCATTGATGAAAGACCAGCAGAACCTGGAAGCATCTGCTGTCTAGGTCCTGACATCCCAGCTATGCTAGACTGAGGGCCACCTATCATGCCTGTTCGCATCTTAAATTTCTGTGCCACTAAAGCAGCTTGTTGTGGAGTTAATTTTCCTGATCGAATATGCTGGCTTATTGCATTGCTGATTGAAGCCTGGCTCAGATTCATGTTTTGGCCCATATTTCCCATATTAGATATAGGCGACATTGGGGCTGACATTCCAGTTCCACCAATTCCCCTTGCACCTCCCATGCTCATGGCATTCCCCGAGCCTCCAAGCCCAACCATGTTATTCCCCATGTTACCCATACCCGTGTTTCCAAGTCCCATCATTATTTTCCTCTGCATTTGTGCCTGCTGTTGTGGTTGTTGCTGTTGCTGCTGCTGCTTCTGCTGCAAAAACTGAAGTGGGAGAGAAGACTTGTTGACCATGTGATTATTCAACTGCATGTTTGAATTTTGGCCTATTGCATTCAACTGTGAGATGGGATTTGCACCAAGCAACATTTGTGATCTCTGGAATTGCTGCTGCTGCTGCTGCTGAATCAAGGAGTGTTGATTTGTAGGCTGCTGAGGTTGCTGTGGTTGCTGGGGCTGCAGTTGGAGTGATGGTTGCGAATCAAGCTGTTGTGGTCTTGCAGGCATTGAAACCCCAGAGACAAGTCCTTGAGACATCTGTAAGGCCTGAGGGTTTCCAGGAGGAAGCATTCTTGCACCTGCTAGAAGATTCTGGGATGAATTTAAAGATGTATTACCGCTACTGGTTGGCTTTGCAACTTCACCTGATACCTGACCAGAAACAGCATCAGCATATTGCTGCATCTCAACTCCTGAATTAGTTGGAGGAATTGCAGTAGGGTTGGGTTGACTGGTCGAGGCATTATTCATGCGCATTGGTTTTGCTTGAAGTTGATCTTCAACCTGGAATCCTTCACGCAGCATCTGCATAAACAGAGAACATAGTTTAAATTAAAATGCCAGATTCAGCTGTAATGAAATTTCTCATTTATAAACATCCAGGGCATTTCCATCACTTACCAGAGAGCAGTACTGTGCTGCAAGTAAATCTGCCAAGTGCTGTTAACAAGAATTAGTCAAATCCGTCAGTCAGAACAAAAAAGCAGCTAACTAGAAGGGACAAGTAAACTTATAATGTAATGATTCAATTTGCAGGAAATCATGAAAAGTTTTGGCCCATTCATCCTTTCTTCCAAACTATCTAGTAAAGGATACCGCATTCCACACATTTCAAGGGGATTGTAGGATTATACCAGCCAAATAACGAATCCACTTGGAATTACTGATCTACATAGTGTCATTAACTACCAATAAGGTTATGATCAATTCCTTAAAAAAAAAAAAAGGTTATGATCCATCATAGTGTGTGATAACCACTGCAATTAGTTATGAGACAGAATTGTGGCTACTGAGTGGACAACATGACATCAGGACAAAATGCAGTGAAGGTGTGATAATAGACCAGAAAGTGGTGAAGAACTAAGTTGATCTTAAAGAACAAAACAGAAATTTCAAGCGAATCACTGATAGGACGCTTGAAGAATCAGTTATGGACAAGGGTTTCAAGATAGACAGATAATGGTGAGACATGCAAGTTCACAAATGCAAAAACATAACAGAAAGAAATAGTTCACATGTAAAAGAATTCTACAAACCAGCGTCCTAAAAGACAGGATGGTTCTCAACAGAACCCGATCGTTATGTTGATTGCTTTGAGTAATAGGGACAAGTAGCATCTAATTGATAATAATAATAATAAAAAAACAAAATAAAATCAAATAAAGAGATTATTATCTCTGCAAATACATCATTCATATATAGCAAACTTACAGTATTGGGTAATGTAGGAAGATGATCCTCTTCAGCCAGAATATCACCATCTTCAATGTCTCCATAATACATTGCTACAGTTCCATCTCTTGGCTTCTCCGACGCGATCATTCTAGAACGCAGTCGATGAAACATAACACTTCCTGTGAAAGCAAAAGTGGAGTTTAGCAGAGGAATAATCCAATAGATATTAGAAAGGACAACAAATTTTATGACAATTATACAGACAAACCTTGAACTATACGTTCTGGATGTCGAAGAAAATTAATAACTCTTGCCTTGCAGATATTCATACTACCGCCAACAAGTGACTTTGATAATGGCCATGCATCATTCTTGAAGTCCTCGTTATTGGAAGCGTTGGAGAGACAAACTGATAGATTGTGGGCAGAGTATGCACGGGGTTTCCTGATGGGGTAGTCATCAACCTTATTCTTTTTGGAACTAAGTTTATACCTGATATGGACCAAACATGTATATAATTATTGATAGGAGAATTATATCGAAACAGGACACGAAATATAAACAATGATTATTGAACTATATAAAATTACACCATAAACGGTAGTTCAATCCACATTATACCTCATGTTCACCGATTCGATCTTTGAGAATCTATCAAGCACGATTTGATCAGCCAGAGGCAGAGTTCCAACTGAAGGACTATTTGCATTTAATGGAACACTCATATTACCAACACTGACTTGTGTATGTAATCTGGTGGTGATGATTTATTAACGGAGTCAAGCCAGTGGCTGATTCTGGTTTTGGGAAGATCCAGATCTGATCGTATGTAGGATCCGATCGCACCAGATGCAGATCGATGGATCTTGCATTAGACCCGCCCTATTACGGGTTAATTGGTCTAGACCCGCGCTCAGAAGCGGGTCGTCTGCATCAGACCCACCCAGATGCGGGTCGATGGCCGTCCTTTTCCCGGCGACGTCGTGGCTTGCTGCCGTTGAAGAGATCTCGCCGTTGCGGATCTCTAATTTGTCGATTTGATCCGCGAATATTTGCGGATCTGATGAGTCGAACTGATCTGGGCGGCTTGCCGCTGCTTTTCCGGCGGTTTTGCGTGGGCCGGAACTGGGGAGTGGGGATCAACTGCGTTTCTTGGATTGTTTTGTGCGGACCACCTTTTGAGAATTTGACTAAGTTTTGAACTGTTTTGTTATTTGTCTGGGTCCTTCTAGAATTAATATAACATTGAGGTATCTATGTGTAAGTGTTCATATGTTGGTGCAGATTTATAATTTCAGGAAATATTTTGAGCCAGTTTAATATTATGATAAATATGGGGCTAATTTGAAATTTACCAAAATCATAAGGCAATTTTGAGCATGGAACTCACATTCTCCACGTTGGTATGATATTGTCCGCTTTGAGCTTAAGTCCGCATGAATTTGCTTTTGGAATTCTCCCAAATAGCCTCATACTAATGGAGATAGTGTCCATACTTATATACCCATAATCATCCTCATGTCTAGCCAATATGAGACTTTGGTCACAAATCCAATAAAATAATTAAATATTGTTTTCAGATTGATAAAAATAGTGTTAACATGTGCACTTAAAAACACAAAAATTACTGTAAGGAAAGTCAACTACGGTCTACGACATTTATTGCATTGTTACAATAAATATAATGATTAAATGGGCATTTTCGACTTCTAAGCCCAAATCTCAATCATCCTTTTCTGAAAGGATTAATTGCAAAAATACACCTAAGTTTAGGTGTAATTGCAACTAGATGGAGCTTTTACTTAAAATTACACAATACCCCTATTGTTAGGTGACTTTCATCCAATTTAACGGTTAACCAACTTTTGGGTTAAAAGGAATAAAAGGCCCCCAGTTTTTTTTTTTTTTTTTCTCTTTCTCCCATTACAGAAACCGGTCTTTGAGAGTTTTTTCTGCCTTGCGAAATGTTAATATTGTTTTTGATACAGCTTAAGTTATCAAAAATAATATTAAATCGAAGCATGCCGCTTGATTAAGAATATCTCGCATTACAGAAACCGGTCTTTGATAGTGTTTTCCCAATGGTGAGAATAATTTCCATCACTACTCACTAGAATAAAAAATATATAGGGTAAGCTTTTGTCTTAACGACATCAGCCACATCCAAGCTACAACCTTTTTCACCAACATCTATAGTAATATTATGAGGCTTTTTTTTTTTTTTTTTTGAATAAATATAAGTGGCTTTTTATTTATTTATAAAAGAATCAAAGAAAACTCACTGCCAACTAAAATGAGAAAACTCTAATATTATTGAAAGTAAACCATTGATTGTAATAGTTAACAAAACTAAACCCAAATTAAAAATCAAACTCAAAACACATTAGAATAGACGAACAGCAGCAAAATACATACAAACATCAAGATCTGACCCTTGGAACAGTTGATGAGAACACTTGTCCAAAATTCCAAATACTTCTAAAATATTTAGAAGTATTTAGGCGGTGGGCTTGGGAAGCTTAAATCCAATGGACAGAAACTGATTCAACTGAGAAAGATGGCGGAATATGCTCAACCATGTTTTGTTGCTCTGCTTGGATACTTTGATGTTATTCAGATATTATTGTGTGTGTTTTCTTGAGAGAGTGTGAACTGGTTTCAATCATTTTATTACTATCCAGTGTCATTTAATATGCATTTGTTGTGTAGATTATTATTTTCTTATTTTGTAATTTTTCCATAAGATACTTTGCTAGAAGCGTATTATCACCCTATTCTAAGGGTGATTAAGCATTAAAAAACAATCACAATCATTTATAGATTTAAACAACACCACCACCAACACCATACTTGAACCTCTGATAGTCTGTTGATGAGATCGACTTGATTTTGCGTTCTCAGGTCGACAAGATGCCGATCATTCAACAAATCTTGTAGTTTTTGCTTCACATGTATAATGGTTAGCCATGGATTCTCCACCTCCTTGTCTCTCTATACTGACAAAGAAAGCCAAACCCAGTGAAAAAAAAAAAAAGACAAAAATCTTTGGTTAAATTATTTTTCCAGTCTCGTTTCTCCTCTACGAGGAGAAGCAGAAACAGAGGATAAGAACAAAGAAAGGAGAACAAATAAGAAAAGAAAGGAATCTGTTGCATGAAAAAAAGTATGCTGTACAGGGAAAAGAAGAAAAAGAAAACAGTAATGATTTCAATAACAATAGAGATTTTGAAATAAAAGCGAGTTTTCATATTGATATAATTTACACAATGCATTCTACTTCCAAGGATTTTCTTAAGGTCCACTTATTCGCAAGTTCTACAAAATCTAACCGCATCCCCACAATGAAGAGAAACCTTTTTCCCAGAAGGAAAATAACCATGTAAATGTCTAAACTGCTGCATGTCACTATGCTTTTGACATTATTATGTTACTCGAAAACAATAATATAGACACTTTATCCTTGCTGCTGATCTTAAATGGCATTGCTTGGCCGCGATGTTCTCTTATCTGGTTTCTTCAAAACAATTGCTGAAGAGGGATGGCTATAAAAGGAAGAAGCTAAGCTATTGGCTATAGACATGAAACTGAGTTGGACTTGTCTAAGCATTACCAACAGAGTTGCTTTTGTTCACACCTTGTAGCTCCATAGGAGAATTAGCAATGCTACCAACCGAACCAAGGGTCTGAGAGCTCAACTGTGGGCTAGCTGGACAAGCCTCTGGATTACCAGTACTTATGGCATGGATTGCACCTGAACTCATCTGTGGGCTCATTGGGGTTCTTTGATTCAGTTGTTGTGGACTCATTGGGGTTCTTTGATTCAGTTGTTGCGGACTCATTGGGGTTCTTTGATTCAGTTGTTGTGGACTCATTGGATTTTGCTGGGGTTGCTGTGACTGAGTTTGTTGGTTCATCTGTGGAATTCCCATGGTCGATGGTGAGCCTACCTGTGAAGGTGAAACCACTGCTTGCAGTGGGGAGGTTGTTTCTTGCTGCTGCTGCTGTAGTTGCTGTTGCTGTAACTGCTGTTGCTGTAACTGCTGCTGCTGTAGCTGCTGTTGCTGTTGCTGCAATTGCTGTGGCTGCGTCTGCTGTGATTGTTGTAACTGCTGTGGTTGCTGCTGCTGTATTTGCTGTTGCTGTTGCTGTTGCAGCTGCTGCTGTTGCTGCTGCTGCTGCATTTGCTGTAATTGAATCTGTTGTTGCTGCTGGTTCATATAAAGATTGATTCCTGGCATCAACTTTGGTGGACCCATCGGACCCATAGGCCCCATTGTGGAACGTTGCAAGGGGTTCATGTTTCCTCGGCTTAGGTTTGGGCCAAGCATTGATGAAAGACCAGCAGAACCTGGAAGCATCTGCTGTCTAGGTCCTGACATCCCAGCTATGTTAGATTGAGGGCCACCTATCATGCCTGTTCGCATCTTAAATTTTTGTGCCACTAAAGCAGCTTGTTGTGGAGTTAATTTTCCTGATCGAATATGCTGGCTTATTGCATTGCTGATTGAAGCCTGGCTCAGATTCATGTTTTGGCCCATATTTCCCATATTAGATATAGGCGACATTGGTGCTGACATTCCAGTTCCACCAATTCCCCTTGCACCTCCCATGCTCATGGCATTCCCCAAGCTTCCAAGCCCAACCATGTTATTCCCCATGTTACTTCCAAGTCCCATCATTATTTTCCTCTGAATTTGTGCCTGCTGTTGTGGTTGTTGCTGTTGCTGCTGCTGCTGCTGCTGCTGCAAAAACTGAAGTGGGAGAGAAGACTTGTTGACCATGTGATTATTCAACTGCATGTTTGAATTTTGGCCTATTGCATTCAACTGTGAGATGGGATTTGCACCAAGCAACATTTGTGATCTCTGGAATTGCTGCTGCTGCTGCTGCTGAATCAAGGAGTGTTGATTTGTAGGCTGCTGCGGTTGCTGTGGTTGCTGGGGCTGCGGCTGGAGTGATGGTTGCGTATCAAGCTGTTGTGGTCTTGCAGGCATTGAAACCCCAGAGAGAAGTCCTTGAGACATCTGTAAGGCCTGAGGGTTTCCAGGAGGAAGCATTCTTGCACCTGCTAGAAGATTCTGGGATGAATTTAAAGATGTATTACCACTACTGGTTGGCTTTGCAACTTCACCTGATACCTGACCAGAAACAGCATCAGCATATTGCTGCATCTCAACTCCTGAATTAGTTGGAGGAATTGCAGTAGGGTTGGGTTGACTGGTCGAGGCATTATTCATGCGCATTTGTTTTGCTTGAAGTTGACCTTCAACCTGGAATCCTTCACGCATCATCTGCATAAAGAGAACATAGTTTAAATTTAAATGCCAGATTAAGCTGTAATGAAATTTCTCATTTATGAACATCCAGATTTCCATCACTTACCAGAGAGCAGTACTGTGCTGCAAGTAAATCTGCCAAGTGCTGTTAACAAGAATTAGTCAAATCCGTCAGTCAGAAGAAAAAAGCAGCTAATTAGCAGGGACACGTAAACTTATAATATAATGATTCAATTTGCAGGAAATCATGAAAAGTTTTGGCCCATTCATCCTTTCTTCCAAACTATCCAGTAAAGGACACCGCATTCCACACATTTCAAGGGGATTGTAGGATTATACCAGCCAAATAACGAATCCACTTGGAATTACTGATCTACATAGTGTCATTAACTAACAATAAGGTTATGATCAATTTCTTAAAAAAAAAAAGGTTATGATCCATCGTAGTGTGTGATAACCACTGCAATTAGTTATGAGGCAGAATTGTGGCTACCGAGTGTAATAGACCAGAAAGTGGTGAAGAACTAGGTTGATCTTAAAGAACAAAACAGAAATTTCAAGCGAATCACTGATAGGACACTTGAAGAATCAGTTATGGATAAGGGTGTCAAGATAGACAGATAATGGTGAGACATTCAAGTTCACAAATGTAAAAACATAACAGAAAGAAATAGTTCACATGTAGAAAAATTCTACAATCCAGCGTCCTAAAAGACAGGATGATTCTCAACAGAACAGGATCATTATGTTGATTGCTCTGAGTAATAGAGACAAGTAGCATCTAACTGACAAGAATAATAATATTAAAAAAAAAAGAGAGAGATTATTATCTCTGCAAATACATCATTCATATAGCAAACTTACAGTATTGGGTAATGTAGGAAGATGATCCTCTTCAGCCAGAATATCACCATCTTCAATGTCTCCATAATACATTGCTACAGTTCCATCTCTTGGCTTCTCTGACAAGATCATTCTAGAACGCAGCCGATGATGAACAATAGACATAACACTTCCTGTGAAAGCAAGTGGAGTTTAGCAGAGGAATAATCCAATAGATATTAGAAAGGACTACAAATTTTATGACAATTAAACAGACGAACCTTGAACTATACGTTCCGGATGTCGATGAAAATTAATAACTCTTGTCTTGCAGATATTCATACTATCACCAACAAGTGACTTTGATAATGGCCATGCATCATTCTTGAAGTCCTCGTTATTGGAAGCGTTGGAGAGATAAGCTGATAGATATTGGGCAGAGTATGTACGGGGTTTCCTAATGGGGTAGTCATCGACCTTATTCTTTTTGGAACTGAGTTTATACCTGATATGGACCAAACATGACACAACAAAGCACAAGATGAATTAATTATTTTTGCCACTTGTATATAAGTTTGATAGGAGAATTATATTGAAACAGGACACAAAATATAAACAATGATTATTGAACTATATAAAATTACACCATAAACGGTAGTTCAATCCACATTATACCTCATCACCGAGTCAATCTTTGCGAATCTATCAAGCACGGTTTGATCAGCCAGAGGCGGAGTTCCAACCGAAGGACTATTTGCATTTAATGGAACACTCATATTACCAACACTGACTGGAGACCCAACTCCACTCATTACTGGGGTCTTCGGCAGCGAATTTGTTCTCCGCTTTCCAGCATGGGCCTGGTGCTGCCGTTGCATGGAGTCGTTAGCACTAGATGTCACAGACTGGGTCACACCAACATGAGGAACAGAGTTGACCGTTGACTTCTCCTTCTGTGATGCTCCAAGTGCTGCAGATGTAGCAACTGCTCCAAAGTGTGCTCCAACTGAACCACTTGAGAATTCTCCAGATTTTGATGATAACGGAGATTGAGGCAAAGCCCCAGCAGATAGACGGGGACTTTGTGCAGATTTCCTTTTTTGGAACTGGTCCTCCTTTCTCGGATCTTTCTCAATATGCTGACCAATAACGTTATTCCAGGTTGCCTGGGGGAAACCAGATCTCATGAACGCATGCTGTGGTATTCTTTGTTGAAATCTTGATTGTTGTGGATCCAAATTGCTAACATCTGTTCCCAACATCTGCATATCATTTCTACCCCGGTTAAGCTCAGATCCATCCATTTTGTCTGTATCAAATGGCTCTTCCTTGAGACCATATCTCATGCCCTGTTGCCCTGCAGCAAACGGCATTGTCCCAACCTCCTGATTCATAACCCCATCGTACATCTGCTGGGGGTACTTTTGAATGCCTGTACTTGCATATTGAATTCCTCTTGGCAACAATGTATTCTTCCAGCTCATATCTGTTCCATGGAGGCTATCTATAGACTGCCCTATTTGCTGCTGCTGTTGAATTCCATCATGACCCATTGGACTAGGCCTAGCTCTTTTATTAAAATTAGACAAAGATGACATTGGCATTGGCATATCTTGAATCTCTTTCTTCACCTGAATAGGAGGAGTGGAGTTCAGCTTGTTTTGATATGACATTGTCATATCCTGCCCCGCAGGGGAAGCTCCCGATGGATTAACAGCAGAGACAGATCCGTGATCTTGCATACCTCTTGTTATCCCAACCCCTATTTGATACCTGGATTGTTGGGATACAGAAGGTACTGTTGGCAAAGAGGCATCTGGTACAAAACTTTTGGATCTCAATTGGTTTGGAGAAAGATTTTGAGTGGTCAGATTTTCATTGATATGTGGCGGCATTATATTCCCTGAGATGATTCCCAAGTCTCCCAACCTGCTATTAGAGCTTTCTGGTACTCTATCTATGCAAACCTTTTTCCCATGAATCTTATTACTAGACGTTACAGTTACTTCTGGCATCTCTCTTAATCTCTTCCTCCGCAGCCTGTTCAGAGCTAAATTGAGCTGCAAGTGAAGTTGCTTTAGTTAACCAACATAAACTCAGTTCATCCATCCAATATACTTCATATGCATTACCTTTATAGGGACCGGATTAGTAGAGAGTCTGTCCAATTTAGGTGTAGGATCTAGGCAAAGTGTTGGTTGCAAGGCTTTCAATATCCGGGACTCTACTTCCTACAGTTAAAAATAAAAGAAGTACATTAGATAATAATCCCTTAAAAGGATAGAAATTATAAGGACGTAAGATGTAAATAATACTTACCATTAGATCACCGTAAGTCCAAGAATTATCTGAGATCAAGGGAATATCCTTCACAACATTCTCCAAAGACATCTTCAGGCGTACTTTATTAACAGTTGGGGATGGCTGTTGCTCAGAACCACAGTTTCTATAATCTCGCACCTGGAAAAATATATTGTCAATCCCCAAGATCTTGAATAAATATGATACTAAAGAGACATGAGTAACCTAATTAAGTTATCATGAATGGCAAAAGACAAATTGTTCAAGAAAATAAAGATTAGATGGTCTCAAACATATAGCCGGATTATTCTGGCAAGACCAGAGAATCTTCAAAAGAAAGATCCACCATTATGATAAGTTGCTAAACCCCTTCATTTCCTTTTATAATAAACACAAAATTCAGCAAAGGATAAGATCCTTCTTAAATTAGCTTGTATATGAATTTCTCAATGGGTTGAATAATTCATAATTGTTGTATTGATCTTATTTTTCCTATAAATTTTGAGTAATTAACCAAAATTACAAGGATATGCAAAATTAGAATTGAATTAAAGCGGCATTATGTTAAAATATTTTTAGGGAAGATGAGATCGAAACCAACAAAATAAATGGGTTAACAGCACCAGTGCAACCTGAACTATTAGCGAATTTGCAAGTTGCCCCCTCACCTTTTTTTCTGGACAATTTACCCCCTGAACTCTCTTCATTTGGCAAAACATGACTGTAGATGCCCCCTCAAACATGCATTCAGGGGGCAATGGACATAACTGTTTTGCCAAATGAAGAGTTCAAATCAGATCTTACTCGATGTTGATATTGAGAGACTAGATCTTACTTGATGTTGATGGAGATAATTGGTGGAGACTTGAGATAGATGGTGCGCCGCTCAAAGAATAAAAGTTGTTAGGGTTTGTTTTGGGAGAGTTTTTTTAAAAAAAAAAATTGATAGGCTATTAGGGTTTTGATCAGATAACTTATGTTAAATTACTTAACTATTTAAATAAAATAAAATGAAAATTAACATTTTAATTTAGGCATGCCTCTCACGGTGCACACCTCGCCTTGCCTACTCAAGGTGCCTAGGTGCGCCTTTGACTACTATGCACCCTTTCCCTTCAGTTTTGTTAGAGTACAGACCTAAACATGTATCTGAAAAATGAAACACCGAAAATACTCTACCAAGATGGTGGATTCCAGTCATAGGAACACACACCAGCACAAGTGGTGGCAGATAAAAGAAGCAAACAAATGTGGTGGTTGTATTGAGTTGTTTGGGAGGTGGAAGCAATGACCAACATGATGCGGCAGTTATGGACAGACATTATGGGCACTCACACAGTAATGGTAAGAAAGGTTAGAAGTGATGCAATGACATAGATGAAAAAATTATCAGAACTACCATTTTTAATTTGAAACATACAATAGCAGCTCCTCTTATAATGAGCTAGTGTGCTTCAAACACTGTTATGGAAAAAGGGCATCTTTGGCATTTTCACTAGAAATAATTCGAGTCAACTTTACAAGCTTTACATGTTGATATCATATATATGCAACTGATAATGTATGATTATTACCATTACAAGAACTTGTGTCATTTATACATCGAGATTCACTTCTCAACTGAGAACAAGTGTTGGCAGAAATTAGATCTTACCTCACATACTAGTGTCCCATCAACATATTTGCAAGGTATATCATCCAGAATATCTCCAGGCAATCGACCAGACTCAATAGCCTTCAAATACATTATACATAAGAAAAAGTACAAGTTAGCGAAAAAAAAAAAAAAAAAAAAGATGGGGAAAACAAAACCTGGTAAGAAAATCTAGAAATGATCATGGTGCTGATGACAATTTATTGTAGGTAACATAAACCAACAGCCTTAATTTTACAATTTACCAAAACAATTTCTCTCCACTCACCCTAAGAGGTATGACTGTAAACCTCTAAATGGATCATATTCAGCAATAAATTAATCAACATTACAGATTTGTCAATAATTAACATCTTTTCCTATTTTGTTTTTATTTTTATTTTTACATCAAAAGGCTCAGCTATGTAGCATGGAAAGATCCTACCCAACTCTAAAACCCCTCAGCACTTATGGAGGGATCCAAACTTTATTTACTAACCCTACAAGCTAGTGATAACATTTCATTTTCCTCTATTAATTGACCGCCTAATCAGCAGAAAATCTTTCTCTAAACCCTAAAGATAATTCCCAAATTGCATTTATGAAAAATGGATATAACACGAAAATAGTATATTGAATATTCTGCACCACAAAAGCAACAGAGAAAAGATTTGGGAAAGCCATGAACGCACATACCACCCAAGATAAATGAATAAAGGAAACAGATAGAAATTTACCGAAAATAGAGTTTCCGAAGCCCTATCATATGGATGTAACGATTTGGCAACATCTTGAAGTGGACCCAGACGCACAGCCTCTTTCTGACAAATCGTAAATAACATGGCCTTAAAAACAAACATATAAGAACGAATCTATTTGTTTCTATGTATTCTATTCAATTTATACCATACAGTTAAAGTACTGTAAAACAAACCTCCGAGGGTTTTCCAATGGAATATCCATCTGTGTACAGGTTCAGTGTGAAGGAAACTTCATGCTCTGTCAATGAAAATGAGAAGCAAAACATTCAAGATCCGAATATCACAGAATATAGCCAATCAAACTAACCATGATTCTAAGTTTCTAACCTGCAGATATATCGAGTCCTCCATCTGAAGGGGAGATCCTGGTAACATCATCACCCTATATCACAGTAAAATCCAAATTATCACAGGTGAATACCTTAATCAATTCGAAACCCTCCACACTCTTTCTACACTGCTCATTCAAAGGCTCTCAATTAAATGCAAACGCGAGCTTTAACCATAGCAATTTCTCGATTAATTTATCAACGAAAAAGGCTAAATAAACTAAAGTTAATCTGCTAATCCTATGTATCTAATATTATGTTTTTGGTTTGATCTAGCTCCTGAAAAAGAAGTCAAAATCACTCCAACTTGACACCATGAATTTCCCTTCGTCTCCTTTCAAATCCATTCTTTTTTATCTGCACTTCTCATATCAGAAATCAAAAACGACAGACACTGATTCAGTTTCATTAAAAAATAAAAATAAAAGTTACCTCTAGTTTTCTTTTACGAGAGCTTTCCTTTGAATTCTCTGATACTTCATCTACAGCTGAAGTCTCTGATTGAAGAGCGGGCTTTGGATTAAACCGTTTACCGGTCTTTGAAACTTTAAATGATACACCCATAGAAATCCTTCTTCTTTTTTGAAGAATTTAAACAGATTGTATTGCTTGTATCATGAGAAACTCAAGGGAAAAAAAGATCTGAAAGTTAGTTTCCGAGAATAAGTTTTGTGATGAATTGAGCTGGTTAAGATGCTAAATTCAGATTTTTGTGAATGTTTGGATGGTGAGAAAGTTGATATGAGAAAAAGAGAGCTAAAAGGAATGTGAATTGGATTCTGGGAGCCTCAATTAGACGACCCAGATGGGTTTTTTTTCTCGAGAAATTGAGGTTCGGGTATGTGTTTGGTTGATGAGAAAGCGGAGGAAAATAAATAAGGAGCTTTAAAGAGTATGAATTTTGGATTTCGAGAGGTGGATTGAGATACCGGGGATTTCAAGTTTTTGGTAGAAATTGAGTATCTTTCGGCGTGTTTGGAAGCTGAGAAACTGGAGCAAAATAAGAAAAAACAAGCTTAAACCAGCTGAAACAAAATTAATAATAATAATGAGACAAAGAAAAGTCAAAATTGGATTTTGAGACGTCGATTGAGAAACCCAGATGGGGAATTTCAAGTTTTTAGCAGGAATTGAGGGTTTTCTCGTGGGTTTTTGGATGGAAAGAGGAAGGAAAATAGTAGAGACCCTAAAAAAAAGGTAGTCGGTAGTTTTGATCAAACTGAGAGTTTCTAAATTCTAACAGAAACATATGAGAATGAGATGATTCGAGAAAAAAGCCAAGCAAGCGACTTCACTTCAGTTTTGTAATAAGTTTGGATTTTTGGGTTGCTGTTTAAATAATAATTATCATGTGTAATCCTGCATGTTCACACTATTTCCGTGCAAGAATCCCGCAGTTTTTCGTACGGAATCTCGATTTACATTTGTTCAAAACGAACCTCGTTAATTTGCTCCGGTGCAAATCAAGATCCCTACAGAAAAAAAAAACCGTGCATGACCTCACACCTTATCAGCTAGGTCTTTCTCATGCAGACCCACACTTTATCGGTTATGTTTTTTCCATGCAGGAATTCCGCATGGGATCTTGATTTTGCTCCGGTGTAAATCAAGATCCCTACAGAAAAAAAAAACCGTGCATGACCTCACACCTTATCAGCTATGTCTTTCTCATGCAGACCTAAACTTTATCGGTTACGTTTTTCCATGCAGGAATTCCGCATGGGATCTTGATTTTACAATGGTTCAGTTTGCACCGATAAAAATCAAGATCCCCACCAAAAAACCATGCATGACCCCACACCTTAACAGTTACGTTTTTTATTTATTTATTTATTTATTTATTTCTATGCGGACACCTTATTGGTTACGTTTTTTCCGTGTGGGAATCTATAGCATTTTAAAGACCTTCCAAGTTTAGTTTCAAGGTTCAACCAAATTCCTTCAAAAGTTATTTCTAAAAGTTATATATCAAACAGGTTCGAAAAGATTTGAAATTTAGATTTTTCGGTTGCCATTTGGATATCATATTTTAGAAGTGATTTTGTTTAGTTAAATCAGTTATGTAATATTCTATAGCCTAAACAGCTTTTGGAAAGCAAAAATGTTTAATGTGATGTGTTCTTGGAAAGCAATTCTTACAACATAACGAACATATATTCAAAGGATATATTTTTGGCCAACCTTACCCGACTCTTGTATTTCTTTTTATTTTTTTATTTTATGTTGATTTTGGATAAGACAAGTTCGAAACTCACTTGAATTAAGCTTATTAAGTGCTTTATTTTGAAGAAATTGCATGATTTCTCAACTGGAATTTCTTCAAAGTTTGTATTTTTAGTAATTTTGAATGAACTGTGATTTTTTTTTTTTTGTTTTTTTCTTTTTGTTTATGATTTTATTTATTTGAACAAAAATGTGTGCTTTGATTAAAACGCACCGTATCAAGCAAAAAAAAAAAACATTGGGCCCAAATATAGATTATAAAAGCCCACTTTCACTTGAAATTAAAAGCAGCCCAACCCAACGTCAAATTAATATTCAAATTGTGAATTTTTTTTTTCTTCTTTTTTGGACACCACCATCATCATCAGTAGTCAACCTGTCAATAACCTTATTACTAGCAGTTAATAGGTGATGCTGAGTAGTGGATGATATAGTACAAGTTCAATGCTTGCATTTTCAATTACTAGTGAACAAAGTTATGAATAGCAAGTATCTATTATATGAATTCTGTTTGATGTAAATAGAAATTATCATAAACTGTCCTACATCACTGTAATAGGGCGATTGTTTTGATTTCCAAAATTTATATGTAATTTATTCGTGTTATTTTGATGATTTGGCTTTTGAGATTTTGAACCGGACTGCCTAAGGGTTCCAAAGAAATTCGTTTCGTTTCAAAATAATAAGTATTGTATTTTTTTTTTTATGATTTTTGAGTTTAAATCAGTATTACTGAAAATATCGGTTTTTTGTAATATAGTTCGATTTTGAAAATAGTTTTTGCTATGTTACACATTTAAAAAATTGTAATAATTGGTGACAGTTTAGGGTATTGAATTTAATGATTTAGAATCTGGGTATTGTTATGAATAGGATCAATTCTAAAGCTTGAGTCTCACAAAACCTAAAACATGGAAAGTAATGTTATGGGCATAGATCAAGTCATTGTGGTCAACCAAATGGATGTTTCAAAGACAATTTTTGGTAGTTGTTGAGCTGTCTATTAATTGATCACAAAATTTTAGAATTTCAAGATAGGTTTTTTACAAACATCACAATTTGTGGTGTTTACTAATAGTTTATAGTAAAGTCTACAGTCAATGAATTTTTTTTCTTCCTAATAATAATGAATGTCCCTACAAGAAAATAAATAAAGTAGAAATTTCAAAAGTAGCCTAGTAGTCTATTCACAACTAGTTGCATGTAATTACTAGGAGAATGCTTATTGAAATATCTAGTTGCTCAATTTGTTGGAGTTCAAATTAGCTTCAGATACTTTTGATCTATGGATGCTACAATTCTGGTTCCGCTTCTGATAGAGAAGCTACTGGATCTTGTCCTTGATGAAGCACCAAGTAGCATTAATCCTGTGTTTGATAAAAAAGTCCAGACAGCTCTTAACAATCTCCATTCTTTGAAACGATACTTACAAGATGCAGAAGACCATGAAGCTTCATATGGTCATTCATCAATGAATGATCAGACGATTGCCCTGCTTCTGAAAGCAGTGTACTCTGCGGATGATGCCACCGATAACTTGATTATGAGAAGAGAATTGCTGAAGATGAGATTAAAGACTTTCAATAATCCGAATCCTTCCATTTCTTCCTTGAGGTTTTTGTCTAGCCAATTCCTTTTCATTCAAAAGGTGAAGAAATTCAAGAACGAGTTCAGACGTTTGTCCTCCTGTGATCATCACTTGGTAAAGATTGTGAAAGAAAAGATGTGACTTCTTGTGTAGAATATATCGCGGAGGATAACACAAGAGTACTCAATTACTTGCTTGGAGGTTTGTTTTCTAGCAAAGAACCAAGTTATGATGAGTGGTCAAGAGTGATTGTGCATGCAAATAATGCTAAAGGAGATATCTTGCCTTTAATCTATCAAGACCTACCTTCAGAGATTAAGCCTTGCTTTCTTTACATGGGGATTTTCCCTAAAGGATTCGAGATTCCAGTGAGGAGGTTGATTCATTTATGGAGTGCCAAGGGATTTCTGACGCCACCGGATCCTGAGTTAATAGACCCTGAAGATCTGGCAGAAATGTGCTTTGAACAACTAATCATCAGAAACATGGTTCAAGTAAGATGGAAATTAGATGGACATCCTAAAACGTGTAGTATGCCTAGTTTTCTATACGATTTCTTCACTCTAAAAGCAGAAGCTGCAGGATTCTTTAACCATCAACTCCACAAATCATCTCATACATCCACAAAACAATCAAAAGTTTCCGTTAGGCGACTTGCAGCTTACTTTGGAGTCAAGAACTTGTGCTCTTCATTGTTTTACAATGTTCAGGGTCTATGTTCTTATGTAGCTTTCGACACCAGAATGCGAGGCACAGCTGCTAGAGACAGGTATGTTTCTTCGCAGGATTGTCGGTATCAGAGGCTTTGGATTGCTGAATGTGCTCGATCTTGAGGGTGTATACAAACCTATGTTATGTGACGATGTAATCAGAAAACTGTTACAGTTAAGCTACCTAGGCCTCAGATCAACTTTTATAGATAATCTTCCATATGCTGTGAGTGTATTGCCACGTTTGGCGACTTTAGATGTGAGGCACACTAACATAAGAGAAATCTGTTTCTGGGAGGCAAAGAAGCTGAGACATCTGTATTTGAATCAGAACTGTTCTTGTTATTTGTTTTCTGAAAAAGATTCGTTTGCCAATTTGCATACTGTTTGGGGACTACACGTTGACGATGAGAATTTGGATTTGCTCGAAAAGTTTACAAGACTCACAAAGCTAAAGCTGATAGCACATGTACAAGATCCAGTTATAGCTGAATGTGTTTCTAAATTGACCAACCTTCAATCCTTAAAGCTGATATCAATAGCAGGCTTAATGCAAGGATCTAGACAAGTTTCGAACCTTGAATTATGGACATTGGCGGAGCATCACAAGCTACGGGACCTTTATCTGCTAGGAATACTGCAAAATTATGTAATTGATGTTCATTTCCTTCCTCCTAACCTCAGGAACTTAACTTTGTCTCTGTCACAACTGAAGTGCGATCCAATGCCAGTGTTAGGGAAGTTGCCTCACCTGAACAGGCTTAGGCTTTTCGGTGACTCTTATACAGGAAAACAGATTACTTGTCTCTCTGGAGGATTTCCGAAACTCCGCCTTCTGAATCTGTGGAAGCTACCGCTACAAGACTGGACTGTGGAGGAAGGAGCCATGCCTTGCCTAAATGAATTAGAAATCAGAGATTGCTACAGCATGAAGCCACCTGAAGGATTGAAAAATGTGACCACTTTGAAAGAATTAGTTTTAACAAATATGCCAATGGCTTTGGAGCAGCGGTTGAAGAAATACTGCAGGATAGAAATGTATTTATCAAAACCAATACATGGTGTTCTTCTCCTTTACCGGTGAGTCCTCTCCTCTAGCTAGTCCATGATAAAGTTTCAACTTTTTATTTTTTTTGATATACCGCTTGCAATGGTGGCGACTTAGCTTGAACCTGCCTGAATGAGCGCTCCTACCACTAAAGCCATATTGGGCGGTGGTACTTCATTTTCTATTAAAGATGCTTCGATTTTGTCTCTAACTCAAACTAAACTAATCGGTTTGTTTCATTCTTTCTTTGTGTTGATTGTAGGAATAACGGTTCGATCCGGAAGCAATAGCTTGGAATGAATGTATGATCTCCAAAGCAAATTAGACCGTCTTTCATCCATGTTTTTTTTTGTTCCTTGAAATGTTATTCATCAACATTCAATAATTCATTAGTTATCCTGTTTTGTTTGCAATTTTTTTCATCATTTTGTAACAATTACATTTTATATATCTTATTTTTATAGTTGTTTGTGTTTGAGTATTAGCAAAAGAGCCTAGATTATTTACAGAGGCAAAGATCATGTATAAATGAACATTTACAGAGTCTGAAATAAACTTTAATTTCTACCAAAAATAAATAGATAAATTCTGAACTCTAAAACTATACCAAATAACTTCAAAATAAATTATCTAATTGGTTTCAAAAATGTTCAAACAAATAGATATTGTCTGTTTTGAGTTTTTGGGTTTTCTTCATGCTTGCAAGCTCGTTGCGCCCTTCACACCAATGCTTATATACAAGTCTTGAACCTTACTCATTAGTGATGTGGGATGTGACACCCCGTGATCCAAAGAAAATCTACAAGGGTAAAGGATGCGTGCGTGAAACCTATAGCGGATCATATCTATTTGGTGGGTGGGTTCGAGCTGTTACATGGAAAACAATGTTATAGGTGTAGATAAGTCATTGTAGTCAAAGTCCATGGATGTTTTAGTCAAAGTCAATGGAAGCTGTCATTGAAATTTCCCACTTCAAAAAAAATGAAAAAAACATCATAATGACTAATTCTGATTAATAGTGGTCATCTCTCTTGTAGTGCCAAGATCTGGCAATATCAGGAAGCAAACGTCATCAATGATATTTCCAAGTAAGTATTAATTTGTTCTTCTTTCTGAGTTCATTTGTTTATAGCAGATTGATCTGTAAACAATAACTTTGCATGTCTTCACTTGATGTAATTGCATAAATTCTGTTGTAAGTAGCTCAAGTATCATAGCACCTAAATTTGTTGAATATGTTTTTACAAGTTTATATTCTGAGAATTGTGTTTCATTTTTCTTTCTATTTCTCATTAAATTCAGTTGTGAGCGGTTTGATTTATTCTATAAAGAGGAGGACTGTAATGGAGCTATATTCTCCGAGCTACAGGAAACTGTGGAAGAAATGGGATTTGCCAGCGATGGTTCTACTTAGTCTCACCCTACAAATACTTCTCAGCATTTTAGGTAATCGTAGGAAGAACAATAGAAAGTTGTGGATTCGAGTTGTCGTCTGGAGTGCCTATATAGGTGCAGATTCTGTGGCAACTTTTGCACTCGGTATACTTTCGAGTAATATCACAGATATGTATGGTGATAATACTGAATCTATTGATGGAAACACTCAACTAACTGCAATCTGGGCGCCGTTTCTTCTTTTGCACTTGGGTGGCCCTGACAGTATTACAGCTTACGCGTTAGAAGATAATGAATTGTGGTTGAGAAACTTGCTTGGACTAGTTGTCCAGACAGGAATGGCACTTTACGTCCTTCTCATGGCTTGGACAGGTTCGAGCCTTTCATTTCTATCCCTTACGATGTTTTTTCAATGGCTTATCAAGTATGGAGAACGGACGTGGGTATTCAGGTCAGCAAGCAATGAGAAACGAAGAAATTCCATGCTAAGAAAGCATGATTTCGATATAAAAGATAACATCTTTCACGATGATTATAAGGTTAAGATCGATGCAGGATACGTTGTGGGAGTAGACAGGATTGTTGAGATTGTTGAGGTTCAGCTCCTGGTAGATCTGTCAGGCTCTGATAATAACAATTCGATTTCTGAAGAAGATAAGTTGCTTACAGCCTATGGATTACTAAACATAAGCAAGTGTCGTTTCGTAGATGCTACTCTCAACTCCAGGGATAGAGACACCGGTCATACTATTTTCAGAAATTTACTGTCCGAAGATGCTTTCAAAGTTATAGAAATGGAACTCGGATTGATATACGAGTTGCTTTACACCAAGATGTCACTATTCTATACTCCTTGGGGATTACTTCTTCCGTGTTGGTGCTTTTCGCCTTTCTTGTTTACCCGAATAGCAAGTACACAAAAATTGATCTTCACATAACGTTAGTGTTGATGGCTGTAGCTATTATAACAGAAATATACGCGGCAGTAGTACTACTCTCATCAGACAGATTTGCTGTTTGGTTGAGTACACATAGAAGAACTTCAACCATGGAAGCTCTTACTTGTTTTCCGCCAAACAGGACTCCTAGATGGTCGAATAACATGCCCCAATACAGTGTTGTGCTTGAACAGGAAAGCAAAGCCTTTGGTGTCGAAAATATATCCTAGCTATGCCATCAAAAGGGATTGGTGGAGTCAATGGAATACGAAAAATATCCCTGAAGATTTAAGAAAACTAGTCTACCACTATTTCAAGCAGAAAGCCGAGGAAGCAACAACAACCGGGAATGTTGCCTTCACTGCATTGCCTACCATACCAGGAGGTGGAGAGGAGGACAGTCGTCAAAGTCCTGTGGAAGAGTTTGATTACAGCATCATAATCTGGCACATTGCTACAGAAGTTTGGTACTACACAGATAAATAATATATTTCCACTGATAACGGATTTCTCAAGAAATGTAAATCGATCAAACAAATTTCAAGATACATGATGTATCTACTTGTGGAGCATCCTTCCATGTTATCAATGGAAATATTGAGTCAGATTGACATTCAAGATGTGAGTGCTGAAGCTGAAAATTCTTCAATCAAAATAGCAGGCGAAGCTCAAAATTCTTCAACCAAAATAGCAGGCGTGAGGAGTAAAACCGTGGCATGTGATAATTTGCTTCGACAGTTCAAGCATGGTGCGTTTCTTGGATCCAGAGCTCAATACGGGGAGACACACCGTGTCGTGTTAGAGAATGCAGGAGATCTTGTTCTTCAAATGACTAATTCACAGCAGGTACGTACTTGTCAACTTTTGTCAATTGTTAAAAAATAAAATTGATCAGTTCTAATAATTACGACTAAATGTGACAGTCTTTTTCGAAGAAATGGGATATGATTGGTTGCGCTTGGTTGGAAAGGTTGGTGTATGCAGCAAGCAGGTGTAAAGCCAATTAACAAGCACACACAACTGAGACGTGGTGGAGAATTTCTTACTCATGTATGGCTTCTCTTGGCTCATTTTGGCTTGACTGACCACATTTGGATCATATCAGCTCAACCGCGTCCAGTAGCTAGGCTGTTTACCAAGTAATCAAGCCAACAATTTAAGAGTTATCATCTCATGTAATTAACAATCTATTAATCGAAAGTTACTCAAATCATATATAATGTTAACAAGAGTTGGCGAATTATATATATATGTATCTCTGTCAGGCATTTTATCAAACACAAGCATCACTTCATCAAACACCTATAAAGCTCATCTCATCATGTTGAAATATAACTACTATACTCTTTAAACGAAGCCTAACAAGTCACAAATGCACCGTATCAGATAAAATCTCTACATTTCAAGGCCCAACAACTGGCTACAAAAGCCCAGTTGAATTTAGTTCCAGAAAACATTATGGCATCACGAGAGCTCCTTCTGCTTTCTAAACAATTTTTTTCTCGATGTGCTATGTTTTTTATTTTTATTTTAACACTATCTATCCATGTATTTTTTTTTTAAAAAGTTTTTTACTATTGGTAGGATTCAAGCCATTGATTTAGGAGTTATTTGTCCAAGCCCTAAGCTCATCCATCTACCAACCGAGCTACACCCATGAGGGGTCTCAATGTGCTATGTTATTTTTTTTATTTTTTGGTATCCGTGACCATGGTTATCTAGGCCAGCTTGTGCGCACCTTGACTAATCTCACGAGGCTTGAAGTTAACAGTCGGGTAAACCTCCAGCTTGTGCTATGTTATGTTATATTTAAATTATTTATTTTTAACTTTAAGGTACCTAATTACTAACTTATAGACTATACGTGGTTGATTTAGTGGTAAACCCCTCGCATCACTTCATAACATAATTTAATGCTGAGGTTGGTTAGACTATAATTTAATTTAACTTATATTAAATTAGTTTTACTTGGCTAATCCATTGACTTTTCAAAAGTCCAAGTCTCTTAAACAAGCTAAAATATAATTATATTGAGTGTCCGTTTGGGAGAGTTTGTCTACTGGCTAAAAGAGCTTATTTAATTAAAAAAGCTTATTTAATTAAAAAAGCTCTTTTCAATTTTTTTTGTATCATTTGGTTGTCACTCAGTAGAGCTTTTAGATGATTAAAAAAGATGTTTTATGTTTACTTGGAGAAGCCCAAATTTAAAGTTTTTCCAAATAGATCTTTTGAAGTTTTTCTAATAACACTAAAATCCCCAATATAACCATATAATTTAATATTTACTGGAGTATTTTGGTAATTCTCTCATTAAAAAAGCTCTTTTTTAATTGACTTTTTTAATTGACAACCAAACAACTAACGACTTTTATTTAAAAGCTATACCTCTAAAAGATCTATTTGAGAAGCTTCCCCAAACGTACTCTGAATTGAATTATGTGCTCCTCGGACTAGCATAAATCGATTATATATATATATACACGATCTATTTCTGTTTGATTATAGTGTGTTATATATGAGAGTTTAACTTGATTAAAATATATTGAATGAATTCTTAAGATTGATCTGATTTTTGGATAGAGTGGCCCAGAATCCAGATTAAGAACATTAAAAAGCATAAATAAATAATTGAAATATTATTATTTATATCATCAACAACCATTCCTTACACACTCAAAAGTTAACATAGAAATATTATTGATCATATGTATGAAAACGTAAGTACACACTCAAATTACATTACCAAATGATCATCGTACAACAAAAGCAAAAGCATCACACAAACCTGTTTTCTGGTTGTGTTTCCTTTTGCCTTCATGGCTTTCTCCAATAAAATTTGCCGTTTAAAAAATAAAAAAATAAAAAAAAAAACTTGTGAAGAATCTTCTTATTATATTGCAAGGAAAATGCTACACTCATTCGCCAATGTACTGTACACGTACTCTCTTAATGTGACCATGACATAGTCTTTTATTATAGTTTAATATTCTTTGGACTTTTTATCAACCTCTCTCCTCTTTCTCTCTCTACATGTTTTCTCTCAATTTCACACCCATCTCCCCCCTCAGTCCGTCGCCGACTCCTTGCTGTGGCAGCGGGAGTCGACGGCGATGTCATCCTTAAGCTGAGCATGCCCGATCCGGGTGGGGGCCTTCCGCCGCTGCTACGCCGGCCCTGGAGCTCGTCCGGCCGTCCCTCTCTTGCCACCGAGCGGGTTCGTTTTTCCGGCCGACTCCGGCAGCTGGTAGATCGCCCAGATCCTCTTGGTTTCCAGCCAGATCTAGCGTGCTTCGGCTCGAGATGCGTTCCAGCTAGATCTTCTCCGCTGGGACACTCGCCGGCAGCCGTGGGCTCCTTCTCCTCCATTCGGGTTTTGTTTGGTCGGATTAGTTTTAGTTTCTGTCCTTAGTTTTAGTCCTCTTTGAGAGGTTTGTTAGTTTTTCAGTTTTATTTAGTTTTTTTGGTTTGTTTCTCAGCTGTGTGAGCGGCCGTTTCCTCTTGGTTAGGGCCAGCTCTTGGGTGTTTCAGTGTGGCTACTCACAGCCGACACACTTGTCACTTGGCGGCTGCCAAGGGACCCCTCCTCCGATCGGTTCGTTTTAGTCCCTCTTGGGAGGGTTTGGGGGTTTGGGTGTTCTCTTCCCGGTGTGGGAACTGTTGACTGGGTTGTGCCTCGATGTCTATCTCGATGGTCCCAGTTATGGTTCATGTCTGGTTAGTTTTCCAGGTGTTGTAATCTTTGTTACTTCCAATCAAAAAAAAAAAAAAAAAGACATAGTCTTTTATTATTATTATTTGAGAAAGTTGTTAAAATGAATAAGAATGAAAAAGAATGATTGAGAATATAACAGTTCACTTTAATAATTTTATTAAAATTACATGAATACACTTTGTTTGTCTTATTAGAGCAAAATGATTTTACCTTTTATGCATTAAATTCACCATTATAATAACAATAAAATTCAAAAATATTATAATAATGAAATGTCATTTGTACTCCTTTCAAAAAAATATATATATAATTAAAATTTTGGGTTAATTGCACTAGCAAGATTTTAAAAAGATACCCTAAATTAACACAAACACCCCTTTCCATCAAGTCAATTCGTTAACTTTAACGGTTGACTAACTTTGACCATTAAAAAGCCAAATATACCCTTGCCACATCATCTCAAACATAATATATATTTTTTAATTAAAATTGAAAAATCAAATATTAATATAATAATAATAATAATAATCTGGTGGAGCATGAAACAATAGATCTTTGACGATCTCCTAGTTATCGAAAGAGATCTTCTCCTACTTATAGATAGACCTCATGCAGTTCACAGAGGAGGCTTCTCCGCGAATTGAGAAAGTTTCCGTAGACAATCGATATATTATTATTATTTTTTAATTTTTATTTATCAAATTTTAATTAAAAATATTTTATATCTAGGATGATGTGGCAGAGGTATATTTGGTTTTTCATAGGTGAAGGTTAGTCAACTGTTAAATTTAACGGATTGACTTGATGATAGGGGATGTTTATGTTAATTTAGGGTATCTTTTTGAAATCCTGCTATATATATCCAATAAAGTAAGGGTAAGTTAATGTAATTAACCCTAAAATTTTCTATAAAAACCTAAAAATATTTTAATAAAACAATATCAGTTATACCCTTAGTATATAAATAAAGTTGCCATTAATTCATTCATTGTTTAGTCTTTTACGAGTTTATAAACAAAGAATGGTGAGGTGAGAAAATGTTTGGGTTGCCTAGTTTGGGTGTTTCGTACGCTCTGGTGTGTTTGGGTGATATTGTCTTGGTTTAGTGTTAGAGTTAGAAGTAACTAGGGTAATTAATTAAAATAAATTAAATTGTTTTAAATTTTAAAAATATACACGTGTTTAAAAAAAAGGTATATACATGTGTCATCATTATATTTGTTAGGAGTAAATTACAATTTTATCTCTACAAAGTTAAAGTTGACTAACGACATTTAGTTAGAGGGACTAAGTTAAAGTCAACTTCCATCCAAGATGACCGGAAGTTAGATGGAAGTCTTGAATCATGTTGTATGCCTAGCGTACTATATGATGTATTCTCTCCAAAAGCAGAAGATGTAGGATTCTTTAACCATATTCAACTCCACTCAACACAAAAAATGTTGTCGGAAACGCTAAAAATTTTATTCGAATTAATTTTAAGGGCTATTGCGCTGTTGGACATGTGGTAATATTTTCTAGATCTTTTTTTATGACCTTGTCATGGAAAAAATAATCAATTTATTATTATAATATTAATTAATAAATTATAATAGAATGTTTGTGATAATTTATACACTAAAAAAAAAAAAAAAAATGTGACTTGTAAGTCAATATTTTAAATGCATCACTATATGTGCTATTTTGTTATTTGTCACTATATTTTTTTTTAGCAAAATCACTACGTCAAATTTTTTTGCCAAATGATTTGGTTCAATTTTGAAATTTTCAAATAATATGTCAAAAAATTTATAATTTATGTCGATCACTGCAAGAAATTTATACAATAGGGACCGGACTTTAGGAAAAAAAAAATGGCACTAATAAAAATTATTAATTTTTTTTTAGTAAAATGTTGATTATAAAAATAAAATTAATAGGGATATAATTAATATACATTTCCTATTTAGAGATAAATTTGTAGTAAAATGGTAATTTCTTATCGGATAAGGAAAATATCATATGTTTTATGTTAACACTTGAAAATAATGTTAGATTATAAAACAATGGTTTACATTGTCTTTAAAAAAAAATTTATCCTCTTTAGTAATTTTAATTCAAATTAAAATTGTCATTAATGAAAAAATTAAAATGGAGTGTAAAAATATATCACGTTTTTTAGTGACAATTAATTTGTTGGTTAATCATGTTCTTCATCTTGAGTTTGACCTACTACTAATAGCCGTTTTAGTAATTATATGTAATGTTTTTTTATTACTAGAGTAGATATCTATCAGGTCTGTTAGGTTTTGGCTTATATTCCTAAGTAAACCCAATGTGAACCATACGAGACTCAACTGATGTGAAACTTCTTAGAGACGTGGGAAAACGCTTGAAAGTTGAAGATGGTGTTTGAGGGAGATTTGAATATCGAAGAAGAACTAAAGAAACGGATTTCGGAAGGAAACGCAGCGTGGACTGCGGTGTGGACAAAGCACATGGATCGCGGCACAGGGTGTGATCAATTCCAGGAGATCAGCGCGGTGAGTATATGATTGTAATAATTTATCATATAGTGAAACTTTTTGTTGTCCTCACGGCCTGTGGTTTTTTCCCTGATTTAGGATTTTCCACATATATCTTGTGTTGTGTGATTGTTTATTTTTCTCTCATCTTATTTTTCCTGCTATAGACGTTAATTGCTATGAGTTATGAGCGAATATTAGACATGACGTTTCCTTGTTCATCGGTTTAAATTCCCAACAAGGTCTAGCCGTCTAAATAGAACCTCAACTGGTGTTACCTCTTTCCAAAGAATATATATTATAAATTTTTTTGGACGGTGTAGAGACAAAACTGTATTTTGATGAAAAATTAATTAAGACTATTCTATATATGGTCTTTCTTTATGTTAAAATACTTTTAGTTTGTCAATTCTATATAATATGGTCTTTCTTTATGTTAAAATACTTTTAGATTTTTTTTTAACCCCTTTCCTTTTTTTCATATTTAATTTATTTCCTTATCTTTTATTTCTCTCCTCTCTCCTCCGTTTTCTGTATTTGTGTACTCATGTTCTCTCTCTTATTATTTGTTATCTTTCATTAATCAATTTCTCCTCATCTGCTCAATATGCTCTTGTCTCTTTTAATCATAATTTTTTCTCTGGGTTAATTTTAATCTTTTCTTCTCTCCATGTGATTGTCAAATTGCAAGATGCAATAATCTTCGCTCTCGCAATAATCTTTTGTCCATTTTTTGATGCTTTCAAATTTAATAAAATCGAGATAAATAGTTGTAGTATTTGAAAAATTCTTAAATTTTATTCATAGGTAAATTTCATTGAACATATCATCCACACAAAAATTTAGATCAAAATTCATAAAATTGGATATGATTTCATCAAGGTCCTTACCGAAATTAAAATATGAGATCTCCGATCCCTTATGAGAAAACATATTGCCATATATACACACACACATGATTTTATTATAAGCTACAACAGTTAACTATTGGATGATTTATTTCACTTACCACATGTATCCATATACTCACCAATTGTTGATATGAGTTGGGATGTCTATCATTACTCGTTTGATTTTATTTGTGGTAAACACTTGTTTAATTAAATATCTACACGTTATATATATATATATATATATATATATATATATATTTATAAACTCTATTTCTATTTGATTATAGTTTGTTAAAGAGAGTTTAACTTGATTAAAATATAATGAATTCTTAAGATTGATCTGATTTTTAGATAGAGTGTGACCCAGATTAAGAACATTAAAAAGCATATATTAATAATTAAAACATAGAATAATTATGTCTCTGTTTGGGGTTTTCCCTGCTTGCCTTTGGGCATTAATAAAGCTCTGTTTCAAAAAATAAATAAATAAAACATAGAAATAATATTATTTATATCATCAACAAACACTCAAAAGTTAACATAGAAATATTATTGATCAATATATTCAAAAAAAGAAATATTATTGATCAAAGTACGTTACCAAATGATCATCGTACAACAAAAGCAAAAGCATCACAGGCAAGTATTTATTTAAGTAAATTAAGCACACACCACACAATCACAGATGAAATTAAAGCAGCAGAAATATGGATCGATCGATCATCGATTATGCATGTGTTGATGATGATAAATATTCGATGTGAACCCCTATTGCGTCCAGGTATTCACCACTTCTTCCATGAAATCCCACCACCTTTGCATTAGTACACGCAGGCGAGTTGAAGAATGTTCCAATTTCAGTTCCAAATGGTCCATATTTTCCTTTATTAGTATAAAAAGAAATAGAGCGCACCACCTTATATTCACATTCCACACAGCAATTTCCATCAAAAGCCCCGTAAAATCCTGAGATGCCAACCAAGTTCTCTGGCGAACATTTGTCCTTGTCCAGTTCAATCTGTAATTAATGGTCCAAATTCCAAATTATTTAATAAATGCAACATTTTAATTACATAGTAATTTTCTAGTGCTAGATTTTCTGTACCGGATCGTCGATTGCTACTGGCAGTAGTTATTGGATAGCTACTGATAGTTATTGGATTGCCATCGGTAGCAATCGATGATTCTGTACGGGAAATCCTGCACTTGAAAATGTGAGAGAGAGAGAGAGAGAGCAGGGTTTCCATTCCATAATCTATATCATCTTACTCGATAAATAGTAGTAGCACCTTCTCCACCGTGCTTGTTGGATAAGTTGCAATATTTAGTACTCTTGTATCGATAATGTAATGCATGAACTACTCCATTTCCAACATGCACATCAATTTCAATGATACGGCCTTGCAAACGACCATCATCCCATGCCTTACCTTTGTTTCCTCCCCAAGGCCCCAATTCTCGTGGTATGTCTTTCTCCAATGTTATTGCACTGATAAGCTATATACATATATTTGATGAAAAAACAATATATATGATCAGTACTAGCCTGCAACATTATGCATGTTATAATATTAATTATATTTCTTAATTAGGAATTAATAACTTTACCTTGGTGGTCACAATTGGTGCTGGTGGATCTTTATAATAGACCCCTATAGCATTGATGAAATTGCTTTGTCTTCCAAAAAACCCAACAACGGCTCGGTTTTTCTCAGAAATTAATTCAAAAGGTGATTTGCAAATTTCGCAATCCTTTTTACAACCAAAAGGCCCATACTTCTTGTTTCGGTTTGTGGTGAAGGATAAAGTTCCAATAACTTCATCTTTGTGAAAAGTACCGATGGTTCCACTTATCTTTGTCAAATACTCATTAGGCCAGTCGATTATAATTGTCTGCAAAATTTTAATTTGTAAGAAAAGAGAAAACTAATTATAATAATAATAAAAAAAATGTTTGATTTGGTACGTACGATATCTTATACATTTAGTATGTACGTACGGTTAACTATATATATAGGCGTAATTTGATACGTACGGTATCTTACACGTTTTTTCACGTTAACATTACAAATATATATATATATATATATATATATATATATATATATATATATATAGTGGTTCTCTCATAAGGGATCCCTTATTTTAATTTCGGTAAGGACCACCATGAAATCATATCGATTTGAATGAATTTTAATCTGAATTTTTTTGTGGATGATAAGTAAATTGAAATCTACCTATGAATAAAATTTGAGAATTTTTCAAGCACGAAAACCATTTTTACCGATTTTTTTAAATATGAAGGCATTAGAAAAATAGGCGAAATATAGGAAATTCAAGAAAAACAGTTTTCGTGCTTGAAAAATTCTCAAATTTTATTCATAGGTAGATTTCAATTTACTTATCATCCACAAAAAAATTCAGATTAAAATTCATTCAAATCGATATGATTTCATGGTGGTCCTTACCGAAATTAAAATAAGGGATCCCTTATGAGAGAACCACTGATATATATATATATATATATATATATATATATAAAATAAATAAATAACTAGAATCGGCGCCATCCTGCATTTATCTAATAATTTGTGTATTTATTAAAAGGTTAATACTTACCTGTTGGTTCTTTCCACCACAACCACCAAACTTTTCTAAAGATTTATCTGTGCTATTTTCAATGGCGCCGGCATGTTTGAAATGGAGCGAATCAATAACATCTGAATAAATGATTGTTATCTCTACAATCCCACTCTCTGGACAGTAATCCCAGTCACTTCCTCCTTGACCTCCATATAGCTCTTCCTTAATTAGAGATCGAACCTGGTTGTGAGTACTTCTCTGCATGCAGAAAATAATTAGAAGAAAATTAATAAAATGCCTATATATCAAAACAAAGACAAGACTATAGTTTACCATTTTTGGTTGCTAAGAGATTGCTTAATTTGTTTTGATAGATAGATATATTCATTACCACTTAGCAGGGGGTGTATATATAGAGGTAGCAAGTCAAGAGACTCAAGACAGCTTGTACGGGAAGACTGAAGAGTCTTCTTATTATTATATGGCAAGGAAAACGATTCTCAGCAAGACCCAACAAACCCTAACCTGATTGTTCAGTGTCAAAATTTATTGTACTATTAAAAAAAAAAAAAAAATCACACAATGATGCTAAACTTGCAACTTTTATAAATACATATTCATGTTATATATGCTTTTGCTTTAAAACAAAAAAAAACAAAAAAAAAAAAACAAAAACAAAAAAAAAAGAAAAACAGATGCCAAATGTTTTGGAAAAACAAGTGTAAAGGCATATCTTCTTAACTTGGCAATTCAATTTCCTCACAAATTAAGTCACTTTACATCAGAAACTTGGTGTAAACTTTTAGGATGATAGAAAACGTATGAATCCATCATAAATTGCGAAAAGAATTATAGATCCGTATGAACACTCGTTCACACCCATATTAGGTCTTCCTCTGCTTACTTCCTTAAAACCTTTACAATACAGTTTCAATTGGACAATCTGTATTTATATAAGAAGAGGTGAGAGGACCTAGCCTTAATGCTTTATACCAAGCCATATTCAATTTTGAATCCATCCATCACAGAGCACATTACCTTTTGGCCTACACTAAAACATCACATCAATATAATTGGGTTTAAACCCCATTAAATACACCAAACCCAATATTCAGTTATGAATTTATGATCACAACAACATATTGGACCTCTCTCAATTCAGACCAGTGTTCTAGAAAACGCTAGGCGCTAGGCGCCTAGCGGGCGATGGACCAGCGCCTAGCGCCTAAGCGGATTTCTAGGCGGTTGACTTCTTTCGTTGACCAATTATGACGAAACTAAAATAAAATCAACATAAATTCCTTTATTGTTTGTATCTTGTACCTATTTAATATAGTTTTACTTTTTATTGTATATTTTAGATTTTTGTATTGAAAGAGGGTATCTTTTGTAATTTTACAAATGTGTTTTAAAAGTCAAAAATCTTCTTCTCTCTCTTTCACGCCTTCAGCTTTCTTCTCTTTTTCTTCCACCATTTTCTCTCCATTCAAGCTTTCTCACTCCTCTATTAAAGCTTATTTTTAGTTATTTTTCATTAAATCTTGGTGGGTTTTGTTAGTCAACAACACTTGAATCTAATTTGTGTGTTGATTTTGCTCATATGGGTTCGTTTAAACAGAAATTGATTTCAGCCTATCAAGAAATTGATTTGAGACAGAGAAAATGAGAGACAGAGATAGAGAATAGGATTTTGAGACAGAGAAACCGGATCTGATTCTCCACATGATTCTTCTTCTCCTCCAGTTCTTTTTTTATTTTTTTTTCTTTCAAAGTCCTCTTTTTTTACAGAGAAGAAGCTGTTCGTTTTGTTTTGTTTTTTTTGTTTTTTTTTATTTTTTTAAAGGGTCTAGGCGAAGTCAACGGCTTTGACTCTGCCTGGACCCGATTAATCGGTCTAAACCGAACTAGGCAGCCGAGTTTTAAGCGTAGACCGTTTACCGTTGACCACTGACTTTTCGTTGATCGATTTTTTCCAGCGATTTTGGCCACCTCGGGACGACCGACCGCCGCATAGCATCTAGGCGGCCGCCCAAACCGATTTTTCGAACACTGATTCAGACAATTCTATTAAATTATAGTTCAACCCCACTCTCTCTAACAAATCACCCAAAACAACCCCAAATCAATAAATCACCCACCACCGGTCCAAATAAACCCCGAATTAGTAAATCAGCCATCACCCAAATCAATCCCGTGAATCGAAGAAGAAGAAGAAGAAGAGATCGAAGAGAGAGCAACCATCCGGCATTCATTGATCGCCGGCGACGGGATGAAGAAGCAATTGAACTTCAAGTCTTCGAAGAGAACTAGTTTGGTCAACCAAATTTAGAAAGAGAGAGAGAGTCTGAGAGTCCAAGATGAGAGAGAAGAGTTTTATAAATAAATAATAATAATAATGATGTTGGAACCGCCGATTCGAACTGGAACCGCCGGTTCCAATCCTGTTCGAACTGGGTGGTTCCTCAAAATATGGAACCGGAACCAACCTGGGCCGGTTCCAGTTTTTTGGTTTGGTTCGTCGGTTCGAACCGAATCGGCACCTTGACTAGTTGATACTCTATTCAAAGATAATAAAAATAAAAAACAAACATGTCATTCAGTTTTAGGTTTTAGTCATTATTTAGGCTTTACTAAAATTTAAGACTGTTCGGTCTTTAGATAAAAAAAATAAACAACCCCTAGACCCTAGTCTAGGTTGACTTGATCATATATGAACCCAAAGTTAGGTATTTGACCAGTTTGATGGGCCTAAATTCACAAGTTGGCCCGTTTTAGTACCAAAAGCCTTTTAATAAAGGCGGATGGGTTTGAGATTTGGGCCACAAGCCAGTTTCGACCACTACATTTTGTATATATTTTAGTAGAGTGGGGATTTTTTTTTATTCTTAAGGGTAAATTACACAAACCTAGCTTTCTGATCAAAAGATGGACCGTTTGTTTTTTTGGTCTGATAACTGAAGTCATCTGAAAATGTGAGAAATTTTTATCTATGAGACAAAGAAGCCGAGACATCTGTATTTGAATCTGAACAGTTCTTGTTATTTATTTTCCGAAAAAGACTGGTTTGCATACTGTTTGGTGATTACACGTTGACGATGAGAATTTGTATTTGCTCCAAAAGTTTACAAGACTCACGAAGCTAAAGCTGATAGCACATGTACGTACAAGATCCAGTTATAGCCGAATGCCTGAATGTGTTTCTAAACTGACCAACCTTCAATCCTTTAAGCCGATATCAAACGTAGGCTTAGTACAGGACTACAGGGATCGATGCAAGCTTCAAACATTCAATTGTGGACAGTGGCGGAGCATCACAAGTTACGGGACCTTTATCTGCTAGGAATACTGCCAAAAAACGTAATTGATGTTCGTTTTCTTCCTCCAAACCTCAGGAACCTTACTTTGTCGCTGTCACAACTGACTTTCGATCCGATGCCAGTGTTAGGGAAGTTGCCTCACCTGAACAGGCTTAGGCTTTTGCTTTTCGTTGACTCTTATACAGGAAAACAGATTACTTGTCTACAACAAAAATATGATAAGACGGTATCATGTCAACAACTTTCAAAAAATGCATGCTGTGAAATACACGTATTACAACAAGCAAAAAAATGCATGTTGTTAAATTCATATTAATACACACTATCACATTATTGTCACAATATAGACATACTTATAGCATACTAATTATACAGACCATCACACTTTTACCATGTATATTATTATGATTGAAGTTATGTTGCTTACATAGCAAAAATATTGTGATGTGTATTAGTATGTTATACATATATTTATAATATTATGTGCCGATGAGAGAAAAACTGAAAATTATACTCCAAGACAACATGCTTTTGCTTCTTGTTCTTTGTGCATGCTTTGTGAAAAAAATATTTGATTAAATTCTGACTATTTTATTTAACATGAGTTTAATAAAGGTGCGTAGCCTATAATTTTATTCAAATTTTGATTATATATATATATATAATTTCTTTTTACTGTTATTTAATAATAATAAAACAAAACAAAACTATTACCTTGAATTATCGGTTTCACTAAGTTACTCAAATTATATATAATGTTAACAAAAGTTGGCGAATTATATATTTATATATATAAAAAGTAATGCTAGACGTCCCAAATTATTTTCCCAAATTCTGTCCCAAATGATGTGGTATGTGAGGTGTTAGCATCACATCAGTCACAACATAATCTAATGATTTATAAGATACTGACACCTCACGTGCCACATCATTTGTGACAGAATTTGGAAAAATAATTTAGGACGTCTAACATTACTCATATATATATATATATATATATATATATATATATTCAGGCAATTTATCAAACACGAGCATCACTTCATCAAACACCTATAAAGCTCATCTCATCATGTTGAAATAACTACTTTACTCTTTAAACGAAGCCTACCAAAGTCACAAATGCACCGTATCAGACAAAATCTCTACATTTTAGAACTCATTAATAATATTTGGGCCCAACAAATGGCTACAAAAGCCCAGTTGAATTTACTTCCAGAAAATATTATGGCATCATCCTTCTGCAGTTCTGCTTTTCTAAACAATTTTTTCTCTCTGTGTTATGTTATGTTATATTTAAATTATTTATTTTTAACTTTAAGGTACTTAATTAGTAATTTATAGACGATATGAGATTAATTCAATGATAAATCCGTCACACTTGCACTAAAAAGTTGCATGTTCGAATCATCCTCCTCTCCAAAAAAACCTCAAATATATATAATAGTGCAATACTTAAAAAAAAAAAAAAAAAAAATAGTAACTTACATTAAATTAGTTTTTCATGGCTAATCCATTTGTCGACTTTGACTTCAAAAGTCCAAGTCTCTTGTATATCTAAACAAGCTAAATTATATTGAATTGAATTATGTGTTCCTCGGACTAGCATAAATCAATTATATATATATAAAAACTCTATTTCTGCTTGATTATAGTGTGTACAAGAAAGTTTAACTTGATTAAAATATAATGAACACTTGAGATTGATCTGATTTTTAGATAGAGTGTGGCCCAGGTTAAGAACATTAAAAAGCATATATTAATAATTAAAACATAGAAATAATATTATTTATATGATCATCAGCAAACACTCAACAGAAGTTAAAATAGAATATTATTGATCAAAGTACGTTACAAAATGATCATCGTACAACAAAAGCAAAAGCATCACAGGCAAGTATTTATTAAAGTAAATTAAGCACACACCACACAATCACAGATGAAATTAAAGCAGCAGAAATATGGATCGATCGATCATCGATTATGCATGTGTTGACGATGATAAATATTCGACGTGAACCCCTATTGCGTCCAGGTATTCACCACTTCTTCCATGAAATCCCACCACCTTTGCATTAGTACACGCAGGAGAGTTGAAGAATGTTCCAATTTCAGTTCCAAATGGTCCATATTTTCCTTTATTAGTATAAAAAGAAATAGAGCGCACCACTTGATATTCACATTCCACACAGCAATTTCCATCAGAAGCCCCGTAAAATCCTGAGATGCCAACCAAGTTCTCTGGCGAACATTTGTCCTTGTCCAGTTGAATCTGTAATTAATGGTCCAAATTCCAAATTATTTAATGCAACATTTTAATTACATAGTACTAACTTTCCAGTCTTGGATTTTCTGTACAGGATCGTCGATTGGTACTGGTAGTAGTTGTTGGATAGCTACTGGAACTTATTGGTTGCCACCGGTAGCAATCGATGATTCCGTACAGGAAATCCTACACTTGAAAATGTGAGAGAGAGAGAGAGAGAGAGAGAGAGGTTTCCATTCCATAATCTATATCATCTTACTCGATAAATAGTAGTAGCACCTTCTCCACCGTGCTTGTTGGATAAGTCGCAATCTTTGGTACTCTTGTATCGATAATGTAATGCATGAACTACTCCATTTCCAACGTGCACATCAATTTCAATGATACGGCCTTGCAAACGACCATCATCCCATGCCTTACCTTTGTTTCCTCCCCAAGGCCCCAATTCTCGTGGTATGTCCTTCTCCAATGTTATTGCACTGATAAGCTATATACATATATTTGATGAAAAAACAATATATATGATCAGTACTAGCCTGCAACATTATGCATGTTATAATATTAATTATATTTCTTAATTAGGAATTAATAACTTTACCTTGGTGATCACAATTGGTGCTGGGGGATCTTTACAATAGACCCCTATAGACTCGATGAAATTGCCTTGTCTTCCAAAAAACCCAACAACGGCTTGGTTTTTCTCAGAAATTAATTCAAAAGATGATTTGCAATAGCAATCGCTTTTAGAACCAAAAGGCCCGTACTTATTGTTTCGGTTTGTGGTGAAGGATAAAGTTCCAATAACTTCATCTTTGTCAAAAGTAGCAATGGTTCCGCTTATCTTTATCAAATATTCATTAGGCCACTCGATTTTAATTGTCTGCAAAATTTTAATTTATAAGAAAAGAGAAAACTAATTATAACAATAGAATAATGTATATATATATATAATACTTATCTAATCAGGACCGTTCTGACTTTATAATTTCAGAACGTACAACAACAACCACACATTCACAGTGGGACCACAGCCCTACATTAACAAATACTCACACCCAATATAAATGTGTGGTTGTGGTTGGACGTTCTTAACTTATAATTTCAGGACGTCCTTACTAGAAAATCACCATATATATATATATATATATATATATATATATATGAGCGAAGCTAGGAATTTGGCTTTGGGGTGGGGGGCAAAACAAAAATTAATATTCAATGTCACACAAGACAAATATATTAATATTTAAGAAAAAAAATTGTTAAAAAAAATGTGATACCCTTAAACTAAAGGTAATGTCACAAAAAATATATATATTAATTTTGAGAATTAAAATGTAACCTATTACTCTTTTAATTATATCTCAAAAATCATTTAGAACCAAATTTATCTAATTTTTTATGTGATTAAAACTTAAGAGTAAAACTTAAAGAATTGTCTCAAGACAAAATGAGTGTTGTAAAATAAGATAGTAGGCCTTCAATATATATATATATATATATATATATATATATATATATATATTAAGTATTGCATAAATTCAGGATTTTTTAGGGAAGTAGAGAACTTGATCCCATAACCTCGTTATGTAGTTGTGAGAGATTTACAACTGGATCAATCCCATCTCGTCTGTAAGTCTTCAATATTTATTAATTAATTAATATTATTGTGATAATAGGATGTACCCCCCCAGAGAGGTTGATGTGGGGAGGGAGGTGGGACCATGGCCCCTATGGCCCCAGTTTATATATATATATATTTATTTATTTATATATTTATATATAGAGGCTTGATTTGAAACTCTTACACGTATTTTCTCGTTAACATAAAAAATAAAAATAAATAAAAAAATAAAAAATAAAAACTAGAATCGGCATCCTGCATTCATCTAATAGTTTGTGTTTGTATATATAAAAAGGTTAAAACTTACCTGTTGGTTCTTTCCACCACAACCACCAAACTTTTCTGAAGATTTATCTGTGCTATGTTCAATGGCATGTTTGAAATGGAGCGAATCAATAACATCTGAATAAATGATTGTTATCTCTACGATCCCACTCTCTGGACAGTAATCCCAGTCACTTCCTCCTTGACCTCCATATAGATCTCCCTTAATTAGAGATCGAACCTGGTTGTGAGTACTTCTCTGCATGCAGAAAATAATTAGAAGAAAATTAATAAAATGCCTATATATCAAAACAAAGACAAGACTATAGTTTACCATTTTTGGTTGCTAAGAGATTGCTTAGTTTGCTTTGATAGATAGATATATATATTCAATACCACTTAGCAGGGGGTGTATATATAGAGGTAGCAAGTCAAGATCGCTTGTACGTGAAGACTGAAGAGTCTTCTGGGCCAGGACGAGAGGGGCACACACCCGCCTAGGGCACATTATATGAGGGGCCCTTAGTTACATGTTTTGAGTTTTAAAACAAATGGATCAAAATAAATATTTTTTTAAAAAGTCTGATCCAAGTTTTTATTTCAATTAAATAAAAGATCCTTAGCTCCAAACATGTTTTCTAAATAATGGCACAATTCATTCATAAATTAAAAAGTAAAAAAAAAAAAAAAAAAGGGCTCAAAATCTACCTTCAGACAATAACTCAATTTTAAACATAGGCACAACTCTCAACTCTAGGTGAAATTAAAAAATAAAGCTTCAAACAATAACTCGGTATTTCTATTCAACTTTTACTTATGTGTTATGCAAAATTTATTTGTTTATATAAGAAATGTATTTATAACAGGATAATGTTTTATCTTTATTGAAATTATCATTTTTAGACAAAATATATGAAAATAGATTATATAGTTGTATATATATTGACACACTGTGAATATGAGCAAGGGGCTCCATTTTATATTTTCACCTCAAACCTTTAAAAGTTAGGACTAGCCCTGATCTCAGTAGGACCCGACAGACCCTAACCCGATTGTCCAGTGTCGAAATTTATTGTAATATTAAAAAATAAAAAAATAAAAAAAATAAAAACAATGATACTAAACTTGCAACACATAACCATGTTATATATGCTTTTGCTTTTAAAAAAACAGATGCCAAATGTTTTGGAAAAACAAGTGTAAAGGCATGTCAACTTGGCAATTCAATTTCCGTACAAATTAAGTCACTTTACACTAGAAACTTGGTGTAAAGTTTTAAGATGAATAGAAAACGTATCTCAATCCATCATAAATTGTGAAAAGAATTGTAGATCTGTATGAACAATCGCTAACACCCAGATTAGGTCTTCCTCTAACTTTCTTAAAACCTTTACAATACAGTTTCAATTGGACAATCTGTATTTATATAGGAAGAGGTAAGAGGACATAGCCTTAATGCTTTATATCAAGCCATATTCAGTTTTGGGTCCACCCATCACATAGCCCATTATTTTTTGGCCTACATTAAAACATCACATCAATATAATTGGGTTTAAAACCCGTTAAATACACTAAACCCAATATTCAGTTATGATCACAGTAACATTTTAGACCTTCAGGCAATTCAATTAAGTTACAGTTCAACTAGTTTTATGAAGCTAAAAACTCAATAGATAACATCCCATAAATACAAAAAAAAATTCTAACATTCTCCCACTTGGGCTGACATTGATTGTTGTTTTAAATTTATAAAAACAAGTTTTATAAAAGGGATAATTATCTCGATGGTCATTCAGTTATTCTCACACTATCAAAATGATCATTAGATATTTAGATGTGGATTTCATTTCAAAATGGCCATTTTTAGCGAAAAGTGTGATACTAAGGGCCATGGCATCCAATTCCATCAAATTCCGTAAAATGGGTGGCATTTTGATAAATAAGGGGATGACATTAATTTATTTTATATTTTTTTGGAAATCAATTTTTGCTTTTGTTTTTTGAAACAAATAATTATATATAGTATGTGTATATATGTATAGCATATCTCAAACAAAATATTACATATTAATATACTTCAATTTTTAAACCAATTATATATGTTGAATGATAATAATGTTAGACATTAACTTTTTTTTTTTTTTCTTTGGGCACATATATTAAAAGTTCATTATGATAAACAACGTCAAAAATATTTTTGAATAATGTTTAGTTATTTAAGCAAAATAATTTATAATAGAAAAAGAAAACAATCAAGATGAAAGGCAAAAAATAAAATAAAATAGACTTTATCAACCAAAAGTTAATGTCTAACATTATTATCAATCAACATATATAATTGGTTTAAAAATTGAAGTATATTAATATGTAATATTCTGTTTGAGATATGCTGTATGTATAAACTAAATATAATTATTTGTTTCAAAAAAAAAAAGAAGTAAAAATTGATTTCTAAAAATAAATCTAAAATAAATTAAGGTCATCCCTTTATTTACCAAAATGTCACTCATTGAATAGAATTGGATGAAATGAAATCATTTTGAAATGTCACACTTTTTACCAAAAATGGTCATTTTGAAATGAATTCCCCATCTAATGACCATTTTGATAGTGTGTGAACAACCGAGTGGCCACCGGGGTAATTATCCCTTTATAAAACAAAACGACTCCCAAGTTGAACAACTAAAATTTGTGGCCACTTTAAAAAACATAACTTAACTAAATTAACTTTAATGCATGATAAAGTCCACATAAAATTAGCACCAGACCACAGTTGTCATTATGTCTTTTTAAAATAAAAATACTTTTAAAAAAAATACTTATAATTTTTTTTAATTGGAGGAGGAGGAAGGTTTTTTATTTTTATTATTATTATTTTATTTTAATGGTGTGTTTAATCTATGTGTGTTTAATTCCTGGTGTGTTTAACTTAGCGTGTTTAATGGAGGTTGCGAACTCCATCGGCTTGTGATCCAGACTCCTACCGTCACTCTGTTCGTAATAGTCCGTTATCCATGAGTGGTCATTCCCTAAGCATGTTAGTGATGTTCGCTACAATGCCTCTATCTCCTATTGTGGGCCATTTTGGTCCGCATCCACTTTTTTCACTTCCAAGTCAATACCCTATTGAAATTGGTAAGCTTGGTAAGCTTTGGAAATGATTGATAATACAAGTTTCTCAACTATCGAAAGATTTTTTTTGTACATAACACCCATTATTGAAATTTTTGACACGTTAATTGAATTAATTAGTTGGACTGATTATATTAAATTCATGTATAGAAGCTTCCATGTTCAATTGCAAAAATGTTTATATGATAGGACTCAAACTTTCCACCACTAATCTTCAAGGGATATACTTCTGTGGTAGCAACAAATATCTTTATCATCAAGTGCATTTCTTTAAAGCAACAATGCATGTATTTAAATGATGTTGTTAATTTTCATGAGAAAAAAAAACTACAAAATAAATAAAATAAAATAAGGATTTTAATAACGGAATTAATTGAAGTAATATATATATATACATATATATATATATGAACATGATATTTAACAATAGCAATTAATTACCTCCATGATCAAATAGGAGAACCAGAGGTCTTTTCTATTCTTGTTATTATATTCCAATTCATCAACCAATGACTTAGGGAGCACAAGCTTGCCATCATCTTTTACCCAGCCATGAAGTTTTTTTAAAAATGTCGTTTATCAATCCATCTTACGGAACTTCAAATTTCCCTTATTAATATATTCCTCATCCATATCTGGCTAAACTCATACGTTTTTTTATTTTTATTTTTTTAAGTCTTTGTTGTGTAATCTTCATTTAAGTGTTCAATCAGCTTTAACACACAATTTTATTAATAGAGAATAGGGATAGAACACAAAATCAGAATTTATATTTTTCCCAATACAAGTAGTGTGATTAAAATTGGCTTATATCTATTTAAATATCTCAAAATATTAACACGACACAAATGGCACGACTATACAAAATATGAATATGTACCAACTAAGGTATTATGTGGACTAATTAAATATAATTTGTTTGTTTGTGTAGATGGTCGGATCTCCATGAATTATCTATAGTTTGCCTGGCGGGGTTAGGCTGGTGGATGGTTAATCAATGTGTGGTCGACTATTGAACTAGATATTAACAACTTGTTTGAATGTGCTGCGCTTGGTTGAATCGTTGTAAAGCAGGTTTAGGTCGACAGAATAACAACTTGGTGGCAGCGTGAATTGCAGAGCTAATTGATGCCTCTCACATGGATAAAATCAAAATAAATTGGAACCCCTTATAATTAGAGGGGGTTTGCTATTTATATAGAGCGAATACAAGCCTAACAGTTGACTAATTTTAAATGGTCATTGAGATTATGGACCGAGATCGTGGGTTTATCTCGCGAATCTCGGAAGCGATGCTGATGTCGTTGACAACAATCGTTTGTTAGTCTAACATAGGGGTTTTTTTTTTTTTTTACACTTAAAACATAATAAGTCTTAATTGAAATTATTAAGTTGTTTTGTTTGTTTTTTAAGTGGTCAAACAACTTAAAAATACCAACAAAAAAACAACTTAAAATTAAAAAAGTAACAAATCCTAATTTTTAACTTAATTATAAATCAATGTATTTCATTTAATATATTTTCTTCCAAGATTATCCACCAAAAAATAACATATTTTTAATTTTATCATAATTTTATATACAAATTTATTTCCTTTAACTTGTTACTTATGATAAGCAATTCTAAAACAAATATTAATCACTTTCAATACCATTGTTAAACTTTCAATTTTATTTTTTATTATAAAAAAATAAATTTTAAATCATTATTTATCATTTAAAAAAAAACAATTATTTATCATATCTTAATCATGAATAACATCTCATCATTATTACATTAAAATGATTATGATTTGTTAAATTATTTTTATTTAGTTGTTTGTATCATATAAAATGAAAAACACAACAATTAATAGTAATAAGGGTATAAATGTCAAATTACTTGTTTTTAAACCGTTTAATCTTTCAAAAAACAAATGATGTTGACACTTTATTTAGAGATAGTAAAAATAGAAAACAAACATGTCATTTAGTTTTAGGTTTCTGTCACTATTTAGATTTTACTAAAATTCAGGATTGTCCAGTCTTCGGACAAAAAAAAAAACAAACAACCCCAAGTCTAGGTTGACTTGATCATAAACGAACCCAAAGTTGGGTATTTGATCAGTTTGCTGGGCCTAAATTCACAAGTTGGCCCGTTTTAGTGCCAAAAGCCTTTTAATAAAGGCTGATGCAATCGTTGGATTTTCAATTTATCAGAAGCTTCGAACATCCGATGAAATCGTAAACAACTCTCTCTGCCATGGCAGCAATACACTCTCATTTCCCCCAGTTTCGCTACTCGATTGATTTGGAGTCAGTTTTTGGTTTCTTCCCAGAACATTCCAAAGTCAGTAGTTCATTATAATTTATTGTATGTGTTATGTGTATATGGATTTGAGATTGTATTGATTGAGGTTTTTGTTTTTTGTGCTGTGAAATTATGTTCAGGTGATTTGCTATCTCTGCTAATGGGAATTTTGGTTGAGGGTAAGTAGCCATTCTTTTGTGTATGAGTATTAGTATGTGAAAAAAAAATGAGACAAGAAAGTATTTGGTACTTGGTAGTAAGCAATGAAAATATATACTTTGATTTTCTCGTGAAAGAGTTTCAGAATTAATTGATTTAGTTGATGAATAATGTCAATTGGAATATTTTATAAGTTGTGTGTTTGGGAGTTATGTGATTTTATGATGAAAAATATTCTGGTCTTGGTACTGGAAGTTGTTTATATAAGATCAAAGCCAAACTGGCGTAGAACAAAAGTTCCCACCTGATTAATCTAGTGATTATGAAATCGGCAAACGGTAACTTCGTTGTTTTGTTAGTTGATGACAAGTTGATTTTGTGTTTCAAAAGTAGTATGTTAATTTATTTTTCCTTATGTGAAAAAATGAATGAATGCTTTGACAAAGTAAGTTTATTTAGGAATAGGCTACATCATAAGAACAGTATTCGGGAGTATTAGTTATCTGATTGATTATTCATGATTGGGAGTCAAAACCATTGATATATTCCTTTTGAAAATCAACGCCACAGCTTACACAATTTTCATTTTATTAATTTTTAATAATGATGTCATATAATAAGCTGTAAATATTTCAATTTTTTCTGTGAATTTGATTAATAGTTCGTTTGGAGTTTTTTATTCTTTATTGTCCTTGTGTGTTTGGATTGATATACACTGTGTATCCAACCCCAAGACTCTTTGGTGTGGCCTTTTGTCTAAATGTTTGACACTTGATCCAAAATTTGAGTGGCTGGTGAGTAATATGAATGATGTTGTTTGTTGGATACCGACTGTGTTTTTTGTAGTCTGTGCCTTCAATTGTAATGTAAATGTTTAAGTGCCGTTGCCTTTACATTTTATCGATATTGCCTTCTATTTCTTCATTGAAGAATTGTTTATTAGCTTCAACTTCAGTTTTAACTAAAGAATGGAACCTGCCTTGTTATTGTATTGCCATTAGGAGGCAGCAATCACTTTGTGTAGTGTTACATGTGAAACCTAGATCCAAATTTTTTCCCCTCCAATTCCATTAACTTGGATTACTAGGATGAACTGAAAAATGAAATTAACCTTGGAAAAGTATTTTGGAGATATTGGGAAATTGAGGCAAAGAAAAAAAAAATGTCTTGATATTGTTTTCCATGATGAAAAAGGTTCAGCCATGGTCACAGTAAATAGAAATGGATGTTGTTCAAGCATTCATGGTAGCTGTAACCTTATTTACTTTTCTAGCTGCCTGAGCTGGTGCGATATCCAATACTGGGTTGAAAAAGCATAAGATGAGGCTAAGGCCGCAGTTGAAGAAGTTTGGAGAAATGTGAAGAGACTAGAATACCCAAGTCCGAAGGTTATCCATTTTTGTAGAAGGGAAACTTCTAACCATTTCTATTTGGTAATTGCTAAAAGCCGGGGATTGTTGATTTTTGTAGCAATAAAAGCATATGATTTTGGTCTAACTTTTTCTGCCTCTTCTATCCATGTCTTGTACAATACACGACTACACGAGTATGGTTGAATAACGCGATTTTTGAAAGTTCTATAGTATAAAGTTATCTTGAAATCTTAGAGCAATAATTCATGGTTCATATGTTTGGCATGATGCACCATAATCTACTCTCTTTGAATTTCTTGTCAGAATCAAAACCTCATTCAAGCTTACTATGTTAGGGTTTGACTAATTTTATCTGAAATGCATGTCATTTTGGAATGTTTATAATGAAAAATCTTGAGTTTTCGATACAATATCTAAGAAGTTCCTTCTCTGTTTGATCATTATGTTTGTCTGACTTGAGTTTATTTACTAGTTTTGTTTGTGAGTATCACTTTCCTTGGTTTTTTCCTCTAATAATTAGCTGCCCTTGATAAACTATTTAGTGCACACTGCACAAGAGGTGTGCTCATGTTGCATTATTAATCTCCTTTTGTTGGACATGTTCCTTTTTTTTATCATACTTTATGGTCGTATCAGTATGTTGGAAGATAACACTTATTCATGGATATTCATCTCTTTCTTTCAGCTCTATGCACTGTTTTGAGGGTCCAGAGTGGCTTCATTTGAAAAGAGGTAGAGAATCATTTGCAAGAGGTCCATTGATAAAGGTCGACCCTCAAGGCAGGTGTGGCAGTGTTCTCGTTTATGGATTGTAGATGATAATACTTAAGGCTGCTCGGGTCTCATTTGCCTCCTATCTAATACTTCTGTATCTCTTCACACAGAGATATCCTCGTAATTTTAAACAAAATGCATGTTTTCCTTAAAATTCTGATTTCTGCTTTTGTCTCAAAAGTATTCCTAACCTAAAACTTTTACATAGATTATGTCTTAAAATGTGCAAATATATTGCTTGAGATGAATATTTTCCTACAATGGCCTACAAGATGAATTTGTGAAGGTAGAGTTGAGATATCAGCTTTACAAATATGATATCAATGTCTTATAATAAGAACTCATGAAGTATATTGATGTTGAGAGCTGTAAACTTCTAAATGAGGTCACCCTAGATTCTAGTTTCCCTTGAAGTGAGATTCAATGAAACTGCAGACTAGATTTGGTTATATCTCACTGTTTTTAAGCCAGCTTGTTTCTTTCTTGAAAATGCCTAATTGCTTGCTTACTGGTGCATACTATTATAACACTCCTCTTTATTAAGTATCTGATTAGCCAGCCTATGGTAGATCTGCTACCTGCATGGACGAAACTGAAGCTGCATCATAGCTAGAATTAAGCAAAGAGCAAAAGTTATAAATAAATTGATTGTAGATGCATGTTTATTTTAAGATTTTACATGTAGAAGTCACTGGTGCTTTATCCCCTTTTTCTCATTTCTGGTTATGAACAATGCAAACCTTTTTAAAATATCCGATGAAGTGCTAAAAGCAGTAATTATTTTGCTGGAAAATTAATCCTTTTACAGTGGTTGGTTTTTTGTCTACTGAGGGTTTTTTCTCGTTTCTATTTACCGATATGTTTTTTATTCATCTATCATTTTTATTAATTTCATTTTTGAAAATAGTGGTTGCCAGGAAGATAGTTTTAGTTCTGTTGGTACAGTTTCTGCTCATATTGAGTCATCTTAGGACATGAAACATGTAAAAGATTTTGTATTTGTACATGGTGAGTGTGACTTACCAATTTTCAGTCACTGGTTCTATAATGGTACATGGATATTACCAGGAGATAGCAATACATGTATATTCAATTTTCTATTGGAGACATATATGCAAGATATCTGCCATAAGTAATTTGTTTGTCTTTATGGATTTTATGGTGCATATATCAAAACAAAATAGTAAATTTAGAGAGCTAAAGTAATTCAAATCCACTTCGAGCAGCCTCAAAATTCTTGATTGTTATAATTTAGTATTGTAATGGAAAAATGTAATGCTCAGGTTCTGGACATAAGGGTGATTCTGTATTATTGCTGTCAAGGCGTTTTGGTCTTTTGTTGTTCCCATTGGATGACGAGTTAGCTAGAGCTTTGTTTAACAGGTTTAGTAAGCTGTAAATGTCAATTTAAGTGGGTCTTGACTGGTCCAATTTGTTGTTAGTGTGTAAAGTTATCCTCAAGATTGTTTGGATGCAATTTTATCATTTGAGGAAGTGGAAAGAGGTATGAAGAAATAGTTTGACCCATTCTGCTGCTTTGTGTGGTGCTACATCAAGATCTTTGGATGCACGATGCTCTTCCATTCTTGGGCTGGATTCTTAGTTTGTTTTCTTCTTTTAATCTTATCTCTCTTTTTAGGTTCCTTCTGTTTCTTTTTTTTTTTTTTTTCCTTTCAATTTTCTCTGCCTTCTTTAATTTTGTATTAAGTTGTTGCAACCTTCCCTAACTCTTAAAACTTTCAGATTCTAAACTAGTCCTCAAATTACCTATTTTCCTGTGGTATTGGTTGCTGTTATTGAGACCCTGCTGTCAAGTTTGGTGTACTACAATGGATCTGGTAAAAGAATATGTAATCATCAAAAGAATATGCATATAATTTTGAGGGGCTACTCCCATTTAAACAAATTTGGTTCAAATGCAATTTTTTTTTCTGTTTTTGTTTACATCAATTCATGTCCCCACTGGTGAACTTTTTACTTTTGTTTATACTATCAAAATGTCTAGTTTATGGCTTTTTTTTTTCCTCCATAAAAAATTGTGTTCCATATATTAAGCAAATAGATAATATGATTTTGATTAATTTGATCTTATGCTTGAGCAACTTGATCTGAGCTTTATCTGTTTCCAAATCTTGATAAACATATATCTTAAAGGTTAATATTGAGCCTGTGATGGTCATCCTTCATGAGCGGGAGCTTACTTGGGCTGGACATGTCTCATGGAAGAACCACACTTGCATGCTTTCCGCACCGAGTATCAGCACAACTTTAAAGCAACATTCCCTTATAGAGTCAGCCATGGTATGTTCCGAAGCAAACCTATCTTAAGGAAGTTCTAAATTTAATTAGAAAAATTAGACACTTATGGTGGATTTGAAAATCATTTGGAGTGGTTCTCTCGAATTAACTATCATAGTTAGGTAGACACATTTGATTTCCCTTTCATTTCTGGATTTAGAGTGACATCACATATTTACTGCTGTCAGCATCGTGTGCATTGGCTTTAAACAGTTATACTGTTTCTGTTGATAGTAGATCAGGAACCTTTCTCACTGGTCTAGTTATATTGGTTTTGGATCGGTTCATTTTTGTAAAAACCTAATCGTATAGGTTTTTTATTGGTATAATCGAAATATCAACCGATCCAATGGATGCCCACTCCTAGATATAATAGACTTTTGTTTAAACCGGTAAGGGTATTATAGTCATTTTGTACAATCAATATAAGCCAAGCTAGCGGAAACCTTAACGCCGTTAGACTCTAGGGGATATGGAATAAAAACATCTTTATCCGCAGATTCAATAATTGTTTGAAGGTCTAGATAGGTTTTTAATATTAACCGTATATATAATTAACAAAGTATTTATTAATTAAAAAAGAAGCAGTTAGTAAATAATATTTATTTGTTTCTCACCTTCAAACACACCATAATCATTGTCTGTAACAACCACCATAATCATTTTCAAATCTCATCTACATTGATTCAAAACAATCTTCAATCATCTTCATCGTCATCTTCATCAATGGGGTATAGTTCTTTGAGATAAAGATTATAGTACTCCTGTCAAATGCCAAAACAACAATATATAAAATGACTTTGAAATCAAGTGTACAAGTGTCAAAATAATATTCTCAATTTGAACGAAGAGCTTGAAATTATACAAATATTACAAAACTTGAATCAACTGAATAAATAAAAATCTAAACATCATCTAGCTTTTCAGATTAAATAAAAATTAATTTGGGATGTTGGCATGCAATGGTTCTCAACACTACGTTTGGTTTGAAGGATTTGGAAAGAAAGGAAAAGAAAGGATTTGGGAGGATTTATAATTTGTTATTTGGATGGTTAAAATGAGAGGGAATGGAAAGGAAATGGAGGGAAATGATTGTTTTATATTTTAAACATTTGGTTTCCATCCAAAATTGGGAGAAAAGGGAGGGAAAGGATTTCCTTTCCTTTCCATCAAACCAAACATAGTGCAAAGGGAGTTAGAACCGTCTTTTTTTTTTTTTTTTTTTTCTCTTAAAGTTTAATTAAAACATCCATTTACATGAGAAAGATATTAACAAATCTTAACCATGCATTTTTTATATGCTTATGTGTCACTGGATTAAGAAAAGTCTAAGAAAAAAATAACAAGAGAGGATCCTGATCCCTTCTAGGGACATGACGAAAAGATGACTTAGTGTCTGTTTGAGAGAATTTGTCTATTGACTAAAAGACGAAAAGATGACTTAGTGTCTATTTGGGAGAATTTGACTAACGACTAAAAGAGCTTTTTTTAGTCTATAGAGAATTTGTCTATTTGGGCTATTTGGAGAAGCCCAAATTTAAAGTTTTTCCAAGTAGATCTTTTGATAGTTTTTCTAATAAAACTAAAATCTCTAATATAGCCCTATAATTTAATATTTGCTAGCGTATTTTGGTAATTCTCTCATTAAAAAATCTCTTTTTTAATTGATTTAATTGACAACCAAACGACCAACGGCTTTTATTTAAAAGCTCTACCTCTAAAAGATCTACTGCAAAAAGATCTACTTGAGAAGCTCTCACAAACGTGCTCATTTTGACATGGAAGCCCACAGTAAGAAATGTGCGGCAACTTTTCCTAAATTCTAGCCCCATGTTCATTAAAAGCAACTTAAAAAGGCCACTTAATACACTTGCAAACTATTGTCTTATATATAATGGACTAATCAGATTTTTGCATTCGGATAAAGAAGAAAGTTACCTGCATTAAACACTTACCAACCCACCTTTCAACAAACGGGGGAGAGGGACTTTGAGGCTTTTGCCACACCTCTGCTAGATACTGTCAAAAATATCACAACTATGAGATCCTATAATTTGTATCACCACCGACGACTACCGTAAAAGATTTATCATAAAGAGATGCATAAAAAAAAAATAATGGTTTGGCAACATAAGAGACAAAGAAAATTAAGCTTATTTTAATATTTTCACAAAAATTTACTTGACATTATTTCCAACAAGCCACACCACCAATTACTTAATGAACTAAACAACTCTTTTATGTTTCATGTCATGTCTATATATACAATACCAAAGTGAAATGAAAAGTGTTGGAACTTTCCAAATATAATTCATATAATTTCACACACCTTTGATGCAGACCTCTCGTAGAAGTATGTATACTTTAGGCCTTTAAGTTTTTGAGTACTGTAAAGGTCGGCAACAAAATTCTTCACTTTTGCAACCTAATTAAATTAAAAGCAAATATTATAATCAAATATGAGAGTATGCGAGATAATATTAAAAAGTTGGCAAAAGTTAGCACCAAAAAACTCACTTCGGGATTGTCTTTCTCTTTTGTTAGAGGAAGTCCTATCGCATATCCCGCCACATTATATTTAAAGTTCTACGTAATGATAGATAAGAAGAAGATTTAAAATTTCAACACCACCATATTAAAAATAATAGCACAGTGCCAACTGTTCGTGGGTAAAACACCACTGTGATATGAAAAATAGGGCAATCATAAACTCAAACATACAAGGTCTCGAAATTCAATAGCTATATCATCAATGTCACGCTCCTTCGTACTGACAATCCTGTAATGACAATATATATATATATATATATATATATATATCACATTAGCAAATGTATAAACATATACACAGAGCATTAAATGAGGGGTATGAAATGAGGGGTATCATACCCCGTATATTCTGAATCAATTCCAAATTTTGGCATGGAATAACCTATGCTTACATAATCGCCCATAACAGTCAAACCTAGCAAAGATGCACCTCCAAGAGATTGCCTCTGTGCCAATTCCTTAGTCTTCTTTTGGAATTCCTTGACCAAGGTGTATGGCCTCACGTACTTCATCTACAAGAATAAATTTCAAACATAAAATAGTAATAAACTTGAAAAAAAAAAATCGCTAAAAAAGGAATTAAAAAATTCATACGAGAGAGATGCACTAACCTGCGAAATAGTAGAAGATTTCCGAAAATCCTGATCCTGAACGATGGTAGAGTCTGGCAGGGATTGGTGTTCAGACTGCAATGTACATCAAAAAGGCAGTTTATATAAAACTGCCTTAGAGCCCAGTGCTTACTTCATCATCTACTTCAATAATATCACTTGTTTTCAATTCAAAATTTCAAAACAAATTAATCAATCTAATATTCATGTACGTTATAATAATAAAAAACCCTAAAAATGAAGAGTTCATTTTAAAAAATAAAAATAAAAATGGGTACCTCAGCGAAATTGCTTATAGTTGACATCAAATAATGTACAATCAGATCTCAAAGATAACATGCCATCATCGGAACCCAACTAAAAAAAACAAATTAATTCAAGCAAACAAAAGAAATCAACTTTTTCAATCGAAGAAGAAAAATTGTTGAAAAAAAAATAGACAAAAGAGAGGGATTTGTCAGGTTATTTATTCACTAGACCTGGTGAAGAAAAATCAAAGGTGAAGCGACTCAACAATCCTGCATGAATCTATGCCTCTTGATTGTCGATAACAACAACACAGATTGAACAAAGAAAAGATCCATTGAGAGGCAAAACTTACTTGTCATTATCATCGAAGATGCTTGCCTCGTCAGAGTTGAGCGACGGCCAGTGCGCAGCTACAGAAATTAAAAGGTCGACAGTGAATGCGTGAGACGGCAAGATTGCAAGAAGCGAATTAGGTTTAGAATTACGGGTTTCATACTTTCATGGACTCGTCATATACCATGTCAAAACCCAGACCCGGAACCGGACCTGAACCCGATACAAAACCTAACCCGATCCATACAGTTCGGGTTCAGTTTCGGTACTATAAAATTGCCATATCCCTAATTTAAAGGCCGACAACATTGGCCCACGGAGAATAAGGGTAAAATAGTAATTCGGCAAATAAAATTTAACCTAACTGTTAAGAAATCTTAACCCTAGGAGTCGCCGCTTCCACCATTCCCATCATCTTCTTCTTCTGTTTCCCAGGTTTGTGTTCCTCTCTCGTTTTAATTTTTACTCCTTTCTGTTTCTTTTTCTTTGATTTAAGATACAATTTTAACTTCACTCGTTTTAATTTGTATGAATGTCAGAATCAAAAATTTACTTTTTTATTTATTATTATTTATTTATTTATTTATTTATTTTTCTGTTTAAAAACTATTTTTGTAGATGAAGTACGTGAAACCCTACGCCTTGTTCAAGCAAATGGAAAAGATGAACGTGGAATTGGCAAAGAGGAAAGCTATTAGAGCTCAATTGCTAGGTTTTAATGTTCTGGATGATTATGTTACCGTGGCAATTTCAGACACAGCTATGGAAAGAGTCGAACATTATGGGTACGTTATCTCTTTTGCATTGTGATTATATCATCCGATCACTTATGCTCTCTTAACGCAAAAAATATCTCATTATCTGCACTAATTTAATTTAATTTTTTACGAGATTTTTAAACTTCTATTGAATATAATCTTCTGGTCGAGCAAATGGTATGTAACAGGCAACCCACATATTGTTACTGCCATCGTTGTAAAAAAAGAAAAAGAAAAAACAAAACAAAATGAAAACCCAATTCATTATTTGCATTAAACACCACCCACAACCAGATCTAAAAGCAAGAATGCAACTTTACCACAGATGTGGCTTATGACACACAGCTGCGTGCAATTGTTGGTGTAATTGAAACTTCCACTTATCACCAATTATTTTCCGTATCTCCTTGTAAGCTTCTTCCTCATTTCCCAAATTTTCTACTTAACCTTATCCATGTCACCGTAAATGAATTTCATTCCGGGCATTTTTTCAGAATCTGTCATCCGTACACACTTATAAGGGCTCTAGTTGTCTTTAAAGCATAACCCATGCTCCCCCAAAAATTGTTGTTCATCAGGATGATCTTCTTGATTTCCTTACTCTCAGGCTTATTTGTCCAATTACATCCATCCCATTCCTTTGAAGTAAATATTTGCTCCAAAGGCTGCTTCAAACTGAACATACTTTCTAATGTCAAGTATGCAGTGACTAATCGTGTAGGAGCAGCACGAACCAATTCTTTCTTTGTGTAAGACCTTATTAAAGCTAACACCTATCCGTGGTTGTATATGAAGTTGCTCACCTGTTACAAAAAAAAAAAAAAAAATTTAACTAATATTAATTTTTGTAGTAATTTATATCTTCTTCGCTTTCCTTAATGTATTTTTGTGTTGAGGAAGATCGCCAATTTGCTGAAGTATTAGGTCATTACAATGAGCAGCACACGGCGTCCACCATAGTCGTGTCCTCTTCTTCATCAACATTTCACCCGCTTTCTTGTAGTTCGATGCATTATCCGTCACCACTTGAACTACAATATCTTCACCAATTTCTTCAACCACTTCATCTAGTAAATTAAACAATAATGTAGCATCTTTAACTACATTACTAACATCTACCTACTTTAAGAACACTGTGCCATGTGGATTGTTGACAAGTAAGTTTATTAATTTCCTTTCTCTCATATCTTTCCACCCATCCGACATTATGGACACCCCTGTTTGAGTCTATGTTTTCTTTACATTGGCAACAATTGCTTTTGTGTTTTCTTCTTCCGTATTCAATATTGTTGTGCCTAGCTCATATGGTGTGGGAGGTTTTAAACCACGCTTGAAATTGCCAATCGATCGACACATATTGATGAATGATGGACTTTTAGCAACATTAAAGGCGATTCCATTCTCAAAGAAGAATCTACCTATGTCCATACATGTTTTGTCACGTGCCTCCTTCTCACTTGGTTCTTGCATGTTTCCCCTATCTTCCTCCGCCATACCATGTTCAATACCAGTGACGAATCTATCCACCGGTCCTCTAATTCTCCTTTGAGTTATTCTACCTGAGCTTGAACCTAACTTTGTTTGACTGTTAAGGGTGACACAATGATCGATCCTTTCTTCATGCATCAATTGTGACCTTTACTTCGTTTAAATCATTTTTCTCCAAGTAAGTTTTGATTTCATCTCTCACTTTCGGAGTCTCCCTTGTACATAGGGCAGCATTACCGTGAACACCTGCAAGGTGTTCTTTCATCATAAACACTCCTCCCGTCATCAGAGGTACTTATAAGACTTTTTTCCATCCATTTCAACCTCAATACCATATTTCCAAGCTGGATCTTTTCGATTAGACATCTCCCACATAAGTTTACAACAACATTCCAAAATTTGTAAAACTAAATTACTAAATAAATCACAATAACAGTACATGTCACAACAGAAAATAAGTATACATAAATCTTAAATTCATCACAAACTCACAGCAGAAAATCGGTATACGTAATTCAAAAATCAATATACATAAATCTTCAATTCATCACAAACTCACAGCAGAAAATCAGTATACATAAAGCTTGAATTCATCACAAAATAACAAATAATGACATTTAACTTTTTCAACCGAAACTTTTTCGTCAAACCAGTATTCATAAATCAGTAACGAATCTTCAATTCGAACCCAACTTTTTTACCCACACTTAACTTCAAAACACAATAGATATACAAAACACAACAAATAATGACAAAAATAAAAGTCCAGTAGCATAGTAGCATATTTCAGACATTTAAAAAAGAAAAAAAAAAAATAGATTAAGAAGAAAGAGCAGCATACCTGGCGAAGATGGAGGAGCTTTGGAGAAGAAAATAATGGAGGATGGAGAACTTGTGTAGAACTTGGAGTTGGAGATGACAGTACATTCGGACTTGGGAGAAAAAGAAACAGTAACTGTCGCACTTTTTTTCTTGTTTCTTTTCATTTGCGATGCCCACAGATATGTTTAGGGTTTTCTATTTTTGTTTTACACTTTATGTCTTTTGTTTTTTGTTTTTTTTTTTAATTTAAAATTTTGTTTTAAAAAAAATAACAAATCCCACACAAGGTGGCCTTTTGTAGCCTCATAAGGAGTTGAGGCAAAATGGTTCTAAGGCTACCACCTCACCGACAAAAGGTGGGATTTTTCCAACTCCATGAAGAGGCGGTCGCCCTAGGGCGATTTTTCCATTGAGGCGAGTGAGGCCGCCTCAATTTGATTTTTAAAACATTGCTCCTTCCTCTCTTGAAACTTTCTCATAAGCATTCTCCTAATAAACTCCAGCAACTGTAGGTAAGTCTGTGCTCTGTGGGTACCTAATAAGCTATTGAAGGCCTTTGTCATGTTGTTAGTAACATGATAAATCTAATCACTTTGTCGAATGCAAACCTAGACCATATATGTTGCTTTATCTTAGCTAACCACTCCTTGGCACTAGGCTGAATCTCACCAATATCATTCAATGCAACGTTGAAGTCATAGATATTAATACTCCTACTAGCCTTCCAAAACAGCTTTTTGAAGCTGTCACTACAATAACTTCTTTTGAAGTTAGTATGTATGTGCCTTGCACAAAACCTAACCCAAATAAAAAAAAATAAAAATTTAGAAGTTGACACATGATTAGGAAAGACACTGAAGTTGACATGTGAAACAGTTTTGGAAATATAACTTTGCCAAAGCCTTAATCAATCATTTCTGTCTATCAGATATGAAACATAGATGTTTGTCAAAAGGATACTGCAGGTACATCTTCAAGTTGTTGAAAAACCATATCCAACTATACTTTGTCTTCTTCTCACATATACACACCGGAGGATTCCTCCACAAGGACCATTCAAGTGATATCCATCAAGATCAATAAAAGGTCTACACCCCTCTAGGAACTCTAACTTCTATGCTTCAAAACTTAAAAATAATCTATGGAAGGTTGACACGAGTGTGTTTTTTTAACTACGAGTAACATCGAAGATCATATGACCTTTGACCATTCGATCTCCTCCATGAAATTTAGGAGATCTGATTTAATGCAGGTGGATCTCCTTCAAATTTGATGGCATCACCTCCCATTAGATCACTTGGTTTATTTTTTAAAACATATATAATTAATGTTTTTAAATTTTTATTTTTAAGTCAATAAATTTCTAACTAGGGTCCTGTTAGACATTTCACACTAGTAAGTTGGTCAACAGTTGAAATGGATGGAAGTCAACTAATGGTAGGGAAGTTTTGTGCAATATTTTGCAAAAGTTGCATGTGTGCCGTTATATTTATGGTTATTGTTGGGGATGTTTTTGCAATTTGTTCAAATATTTATCATATTAATTATAATTATGACAATTCATATATTTTTTTCAATTTATTATGTTTATGTTTGTACATATTACGTGATTTTTGTCAACTCTACAGTATTTTGGAAAGGAAGAGAAGGAACATACACGCAATAGCCAATGCATTTCGAACCTTGGTAAGTATGTGGTATTTTGTTTTTTTGTTGGAAACTTAACATTCCAGAATTCTACTGAAAAGCCGAATGATATATTTGTTTTTTATTTTTCTTATCTCTGAATATAATATCAACTTGTTTATTTCTTAAAGATATAATTATTTATCTGACATTTATATCCTTGTTAATTACTATTAATTGCCGTATATTTTCATTTGATATGATACAAACAACTAAATAAAAAAATTAGCAAATCCTAAATTACTTTTGTAAATAATAATAAGATATCAATCATGATTAAGTTATGATAAATAATGATTTTTAGATTTTTACAAAAATAAATAATAAAATTGAAGTAACTAAAGTGAGTTTACAGTAACAATGTGATTATAAAGGTTTATTTATTTTATAATCGTTTATCACAAGTAATAGGTTAAAAGACAAATTTGTATAATAAAAATTTTATGATAATATTGGAAATATATTATCTTTTGAGAGGATAATTTTGGAAGGGAATATTTTAAATGCAATCCAGAATTTTGAATTAAGTTAAAAGTTGAGATTTTTTACTTTATATATCAGGTTTTTTTTTTTGTAATGGTATTTTGAAGTTGTTGACTGCTTGAAGAAACAAACAAAATAACTCAATAGAATGAATCAATTCAAACACATTAAGTGTTATTTGCAAAAAATCTAACAACCTCTATGTTTAATTAAATTGCCTGTTATTTATTTATATTGTGTTTTTAAGCTATTTTCTTTCTTGAAAGTTTAATTAAATTGCTTAACAATTAACATATGTCCTCTGTCAAACATGTATATCACAAATTGTGTTTAGTTAAAGCTCTATTTTTTGTACCTACCAACGATTGGCACAACTCTAGTCATGCTAATTCCTTATAACGTATCTATTATGGAATTGTTGAGACTTAGAGTTGTCTTCAAATTTCAAGTCTCTTTATGCAGATCCCAAAATATAATTTGGAAGGTGTTGTGATAGGATGTCCGGATGCCAAAAATTATAATCTGGAAGGTGCTATGATAGGATGTCCAGATGCTAAAAATATAGAAAATCGTGAAGTGAGTTTTCGTGACACTTAAGTTTTCAAAACGTTCTCACATATGCCTTTTGATGTGTTTATATTCTTAACATTTTATTTGATTAGGTTGCAAAAGTGTTGAGTTTTGTTTACGACCTTTGCAAAACCGGAAAACTTGAAGGTTTCAAGTACACGTGTTGGGATTGGAGATTTGGACCCAAGGTGTGTAAAATTATATAGTAAATATTTGGAAAGTTCACCGTTTCTCACTTAAATGTAGTTTAGACATAAATGACATAGAGTCGTTTTAACTTGCTAATTGATAGGTGGTTTGGCTAAATTGTGTCTAGGGATGGCAACCATGCCAAGCCGGGTCGGGTATTTAGTCAAACCCGGTTCGTATTTTCAGGGTAATACTCATGTTGATTTTATCTATAGACTAGGTATGGATATTCATACCCAGTTAGTTTTCGGACTGAGTCCAGCTATAGCTAATAACTTGGTTGGGTACTCAGTTTTTTTTTTTTTTTTTTTTAATGTTAAAATTGTCAAAAATTACCACATAATTCATATAAATTTTGTTTTTAACCACATACAAAGTTTTAACTCTGGATGTAGTGTTAGTGTCAGTTTAAAAGAACTTCTTCAAGCACTAGATTTTTAGAGTTTCTACAAGTAGAGCTTTTAAAAAAAAAGGTTATTGGTCGTTTAATTGTCAATTAAAAAAGTTCTTATAAATGATAGGATTATTAAAAAAAAACTCATAAAGATATTAAATGATTATTTTAGACATGCATTCTAGTTTTTTTAAAGCTAAAAAGGATCTACTTAGAAAAACATAAAATTTGAGCTTCTTCGAGTGAGTGTAAAACAACTTTTTTAATCGTCGCAAAGCTCTACTAGGGTGGCAACCAAACAAAAATAAATAAATTTGAATAGAGCTTCAAGAATATAAAAAGCTTTTTTAGTCCGCAAAGACTAGAGAAGCTCTTCCAATCTTACACTTTAAGAGCTTGTTTAGTTGGACTTTTGAAAATTTTCTATTTGTAAAAGGTCTACTTGTAGTAGATCTATTAGAAATAGAGCTTTTGAAAAACAAATGATAGTTGTTTGGTTGTATTTAAAAAAACACTTTTATTAAAAATTGTCTATTTAGATCAATTTTTTTTATTTTTTTTCAAAAGGTCTATTTAGAAAAGCAAAAGCTCCTCTCTATGAACTTTTGCCTAGTAGAGGATTAGACTCTACTAACCTTTACTGAATTTAAAATTGGCAATCTCAAAAGCTTAACCTAACAACTCTAAACAAACTCAATTAGAGGTTTGTAGAGCTTTTGAGCTAGTAGAAAGCCCTAACCAAACAAGCACTAAATATGTTAAGTTAGAATGCTAATTACTAATATTGGACACATTTATCTGCAAGTAATGTGATTTATTTAGAGAAACATTAATGACATTAAAAGTGAATTTGATATATTTAGAAAAAAAAATCTATTGTATTGAATGCAGTAATGAATAATTTTAATATGTTACCATTAATATTCAATTAAATATCTTATTTTATTTATAATTAATGTTACTTTGACCAAATTTGGTACTTATATATAAAGCTCAAATGATATGGCACCATTAGAATCCAATCATTAAAACAAAAGGAAACCAATTCTCTTTCAGATAACTTTCCAGTAATAGTACCAAGAACAAGGCCAAATCACAACATATTCAATACATGTTTAAAAAACCGTGTAAAATCGGTTTTGTTCGGATTGATACTAGGACTTCAAAAACCACGGTATGGACCGTGTTGAAATGTTTTAAGAAACCCAGGTTTTTGCCATCCCTAGTTATGTTAAAGATTCAAAGCAGATGTCTGCCACTATTTATACAAGTTCAATTTTGTTCGTCTCCTTTGTTGTAAGGTGTATAGGAAATGTAGATGGTAATTATTTTGTGTTCCATATTGCCAAGCCATTGTTTTTTTGTTATCAATTACAAAATCTCACAAGTTCCTTGTGTTGACAGTATATGAACAGTTGGGTAGATCCTGATGTAGAGGATTATAAAAATAAACATTCTTCTGTTTTTATGTTAATGGTAACCTTTTCTTATCCCTTTGAAAAATATGATTAATTCATTACAGATGCAATTTAAATGGTTTCAAAGTTACCATTTAGAACTTGGAGTCATATATTGTTACTTTGACATTTTGTAGGTGTATCTTTATGATTGTCGAAGGACGCTGTATCCAGAAGATGTTTGATGCATCTCATGAAATGATAACAATAGTAAATGTTACTTTAATACAATATATTTCATTAATATTGTCACAACAGAACCGAACTGTGCCACTGTCGGTAGTCCGTCAAAATATCGGTTTAACGTACTATTTATGTGGATTTGTAGATGGGTATTGAGGATTTATTTGCATTTTCTAACGTAAAGAGAGATTTGATTGGTCAAAACGTTGGATTTTGGATGTTTAAAACAAAAGAAAATATTGCCCACTAAAAGTAATTCAAATTAAAACAGGGTTGGAATTGGATTCTAAGCTTGAAAATTCAGGTTGGTATCTAGAATAATAGCCTGATAGCATGTTTCATGTGTTCTCTTTCATCATGAATTTGGTTATTGGAAGTGGAATGATGATATATATATTTTTACAAAGTTAGGGGTGTAAACATAGTTGAATAAATGAACATAACTGCCTACTCGCGATTGTTTCTATTGTTAATTTTCAAGTCTTGGCTGATAACTATTTTGAAGCTGGAAATTATGATCTTGCATTGGTGTAACTTTTAATATAAGACTGCCCTTTGCTTCTAGTTCAAAAAAAAAAAAAAAAAAGTTTTTCAAATCATTTACAAAATATATATATATATATTTATGTAATTGTTTGATAGGGTTTGTTTTAGTTAATGCTGGATGTAGATGGAATTGGTTCTTGCAGATATACTTTTTTCGTTTTCTACATACTAATTTTGCCCGTAGATTAGACCTTATGTGCTGCTTCTGAAATCTGAATGTTTTTGAACTGAATTTAAACAGAAAATGAATTTTTTTGTGCCCCTTGTTTTGGATTTCCTGTTATATATTTATATAAATTCCCGTTGTATATTTAACAAAATAATGATGTATCTGTGGCCCATAATAATCACAAGTTGTCTAAGTTCACTACAGTAGTATAGTCTATCAAGCCACTATTGGCCGGCTACCGTAAGCTGTATATTATTTGGGGCAGGTTGCCAAATGGGGATTTCATTGAGCTCAACTTCATTTATTGATGGCTTAGCAGTTATTTGTCATGCTAGGGTGTCATTTGAACCTGGTTGTTGAGAAAATGTTGTTTGGACTTTTAGGCTTTTAGCGAGCGAAAACAGTTGTTTGGTGATGAACATGCGAGTTCTATGTAAATAATTTGAATGGGTCAATTATTGTGTGGGCATAATTGTCTTTCTCGGGGCTGAGCAATGGGCATGAATTGTTACTTGTGTTTTTTGGTTTTGCAATCATGTCATGTTTGTTGTCCTAAGTTCCATATTTTTGCTTCCTAAAAGAAGTCCCTAACAAAGGTAAAGTTAAATCAATCTATAAATTCTACTCTTTAGAATTTCGTGGTCATATCAATTATGCATTGGTGCATTTGGAATAGGATAAGTCTAAGAAAAAAAATGATAGGGGAAAGGACTAGACGTCAGGAGATGACTAGGGCCTAGTTTGGCATTGCTTCCCAAGCTGTTTTTGGAGCCAAAAGAGATTCTGAACTAATGATAAGGTGTTTGGTAAAATTTCAGGAAAGTTCTTTTAGTCACTTTTAGCTTCTTCCAACTGAGTTTTTGAGAAGTTAGAATTTCTAGCTTTTGGAAATCAGCTTCCTGGGAAGCTATTTTGAAAATGTGCTATAGTGAAATCATTAATGAATTTTTACCAAACTTCCTATTTTATCCTTTGCCTTTCATTAAATTTACCAAAATAAACCCATATCTTCTTCTTCAATCAACTCCAATATCTCTTCACGTTGCTCATCTCCATCGATGGATTTGTGATTTGCGATGGCGTGACCATCACCTTCTTTGACAGTGAATAGTCACGTCTCCTTTGTTCGTAATAGAGGGCCTCGTAGTCTCCACTAGCAAACCACCCACCTCCTTTGGAGAGGGATGGGTTTGATTTATGGTGTTGAATTTTGATATGGTTTTGATTTCTTGAGCATCAAATCAAAATTCAAAACTGATTTTGAGGGTTTTATATATAGTGAATGGAATCAAAATTCAAAACTGATTTTGAAAGGAAAAAATCAATTTGAGTTGCTAGGATTTTTTGAATGTAGATTGTTGATGAAGGTGGTGTAGATTGTTGACTTTGATTTTCCGGAAAATTGAAGAACTAAACTTTTGTTTTATGTTTGGTGATAGTTGTTGGATTGGAGTTTTAATAGTTTGGTGGTATTTGTGAGTTATTGCTTGGTGATTGAGATATGGATGGTGGTGTGTTGATGATGATGGTGCAGAGATGGATTTAGGTTTTCAATTTTAGATCTTGTGTTGTTAAAAAAAAATAAAAAATTCACAAATCAAGTTTTGTTCCAAATTTTTTTCAAAATCTGGTGTTGTTCAAAAATAAAATTTCAGATCTTGTTTTGTTCAAACATTTTTTTCCAGAAGTTGTTCAATTTAAAAATATCTTGGTTTTTTTAATTAATTTTCTTTGTTTTATTTTGTTCTATTTCTTAATTATTTTAATTCACTATTAATATACCATTAATAAACCAAGATTTGGATAATGGAGATTTAAAACATTTTATTTTTGTATTATATAAATTGAAGGGTTCAAGAAACATAACTGTGTTCTTTTAGTAATTTTGTACAATCACAATACTTTTTACTTCCAGTTTACCAAACACATTGAAATTGCTTTTGGTTCTTACAACACTTTTAAAAATTAGTTTACCAAACACTTAGCTGATTCTCTTTACAACAAATCCAAAAGCAATTCCCCCCCCCCCCCCCCCCCCCCCCCCCCCCCCCCCCCCCACAACAGATCTAAAAGCAATTTCACCCACAGCACAGCAATGCCAAATTGGACCTAACCCTCCATAACTTAAGTCTTTAAGTCTTTTTGCTTGAGTCTTGTTTTGTTTATTTTCTTTGTTTTGTTTCAATTTTCCTCGAGGACGAGCAAAAGTTAGGTTTAGGGGTGTTTGATCGAGCTATTTCAATACTAGATTTTGGTCTCCCTTTCTGTTGCTTTTGTTCGGTTCTTAGGTAAAATCAAGTGTTTAATGGTTTGATTTAGGCTTTTGTAGGTTTTATAGGATTGCAGGGGTATTTTGGCGCTAAAGTGAAGATTCAAGGGGTCGCTAGGCAAATATGGAAAGATTGGAGCTATGGCCAGAGTGTCACGGTTGGAGTGCCGTGGTTTCCCAACTATTGCAATCAAGCGACAGAAATCTTCCACATGGTGACACGGTTGAAGTGCCGCAGTTTCCCAACCGCAGCAGTCAAGCGATAGAGATTCCATTCAGCTTGCTGTGGTTCAATTGTCGCGGTTGGTGGCCATAGAAGTGCCAACCGCGGCAGTCCACCTCTTCGTCGGCCAAATGACTTTTGCCCTATTTTTGGCTCCTATATAAATACCTCTCTTTGGTATTTTTGAATGGTGCCGACCTTCTCTCCCAAATTAGACTAATACTTCAGTTTTACCCATTTTCGTCTTACATCACCACCTCTATCCTTCGAAACCCACCAAGATTCCGTATTTTCCTAACATCCAAATACACCCATCACCTCTCCTTACTATCACTACCATCATTTCATCTTTTGGGTGGAAGAGAGTTGGAGAAGGAGCTTGGAAAAAGAAGAGCAAAGCAAAAGAGGAGCTACTCTACATAGTTTTTTCTATTACTTTTTCTCTTTCATGTTCTTTATGTTATCCATGTATTCATTGAGTATATTCTTTGTATGTCTACATTTTGTGATATAAGCTAAACATTTAGTGCTAGGATTTGATAAAACCACAACCATGACTATATATTTATATTGATCTTTATTTACCCTTTATGTGCAACTTGTAGTTTGTATGGATGTTTTAGTATGCTTAATGTTATATTAATAGATTGATCTTCTATTAATTATTCTTTTGTGGTTTGTTATGTTCTGACCGGAGACCAGGGCTGTCTCCAGACATTTCGAGGCCCAATCCATTTTACAATATTAACAAAAATCAGGGCCCCATAAAAAAAATTATCATTAACATAAAAAACTTAAATAAATATTCATCATTTATCAAATACAATATAATCCACATAAATTAAAACTAAAAACATTTATCGTATTTAAAAACATAAAAACAATACATTGTTTAATTTTCTATTCTTCTTGCTTTCTGAAGTGAAAATTTACTAATTATATAACTACAATCAAGATCAGCTAACACTTTTTTTTTAGATAGATAACATAGCCAATCCACTCAACGGATCTTGTGACATTGTTGACCGAAGATAACTTTTAATCAACTTCAACTTTGAAAAGCTTCTCTCCGCGGTAGAAACTGTAACTGGTATAGTCAATAAAATTCTATAAGCTATCCAAGCATTTGGGAAGCAAATGTGAATGTTTTTTTTATACTCCAAGACTTCAATAGGTTTCGTTGTGCCTTCCGGTAATGATTTACTTAACAACTGTAGTTCTGAAAACAACTCAACTGCATCAATATCATAATTATCCCCATGTTGCAAAAAAGTTTCAAGAGTATCACAAGAATACTTCAAACTCTCAGTATCTAAAGAGCTTACTTTACTCAAGTTAAATAAAAACCCAAAAGTGTCCTCATATATTTGAAATTGCTCAAATCTACTTTTCAAAGAAGAAATAGCATTATCTACGATCGATAAAAAATATGTAACTCTAAATGCTTCTTCCATTGATTCTATTGGCTCATCACTAGCAATCTCATAAAAAAAAAAAAAAACTTCTTTTTGGAACGAATACGTGTCTAGTGAAATTTTGATTTAATCTCCATTTCAATAGCGATTTTTTCAGCTTCAATCATAGCTTCATCAAATCCTCTTTCTCTATATTCTTCAAAATAAGTAATGAGACCCTTTAAGAGAGATATAACATCATCGATATTCATGTCTTTCTTTTGAAGCACTTTACTAACTTTGTTAACCTTATCCAATATTTCATACTAAATAACCATGCAACAAGAAAATCAAACTTAAGACACTTTGCTAAAGATTGAGCATCACTCACCATTGTAGCATCATCACTATTCTCCATTAGATGAATCAATGCTTTTTTTTGTTTGCGGGGTTTGAAATCTTATTGCTTTAACACTAGAAACGCGACTCTCCCAACGTGTATCCAACCATGATTTGAGTGTAAGACCTTTCCTGTCATTATATTTAACATGATTCTTCAAAATCTCCTATCGTTTGGTTGAACCCGAGAACAATTTATAAATTTGTTGCACAATCCCAAAAAAAAAAAAAAAAAAATTTAGCTTGAAAACAACTCATAGCCATGTCACAAATTGCAGGGTTAAGAGAATGACTACCGCATGGGGTATAAAATGCTTTAGGATACTCTCTTATAACTCTACTTTGTACAATTGTACTCCTTTATGTTGCCCTTTCATGTTAGAACCGTTGTCATAGCCTTGCCCTCGCATATTATTAAAATCAAGCTCATAAGATCTTAAAAGGCTTTTAAGTGTAATGAAAAGTGATTCTCTCGTTGTCTCAATCACTTTCACAAATGTAATGAAGAACTCCTCAACCTTTATAGGACTTGTTGAAACATTAACACCTCTTAATATAAGAATCATTTGTTCCTCGTGACTAGCGTTTGGAGTACAATTAAGAATAATAGAAAAATATTTAGCACTTTTTACTAACTTAAGAATTATATTTTTCACTTCATTAGCTAACAATTGTATCATTTCATTTTGAATATTATGGCCAAGATAATGATAACAAATTTCTTTCTTTCGAATACGCCTAAGGTGCTCTTGCATTATCAGATCAAACTCAGCAATCATTTTGATAATCCTTAAAAAGTTTCCATTGTTACAATCATGAATCTTCTCATTATCTCCACGAAACGCCATATTACTAGTAGCAAGAGTTTTGACAACACTCATAATTCTCTTCAAAACATCTTTCCAATATTTTTTCTCTTTACTAATAGCTCTTTCATGAGAAACATCAATTGTTACATTTTTTTTCAATCGTAATTCTGCCTCCTTCCAAGCTTTCATGCTAAGTATATGACTACTACTCTTTTCGTGCTCTACTAGTCTACCATAAATATTGCGCCAATCGTTGTACCCTTAGTTTGCACTAGTTAAAGGACTTGACAACCTTTTATTGAACAATACACAACAAAAACAAAAGACTTTATTTTTTATTTGTGAATACACTAGCCAAGGCTTATCATGTTTCTCCCCATTTGCTAAAGAGCGAGTGTAATATTTATCGTTAAAACTTCTATTATTTCAATAGGATATACGAAATTAATAACTCTTATGAGACCCATTTCTACTATCAAATCTCTTTCTTTTTGAGATATATTGATTTTCCAATTCCCAGGATCACACAAATCATATGCCTCACCATTCAAGCCATCTATGTTCTCATTCAAATCTTCCATATTATCATTCAAATCATCTATATTTTGTTCAACCCATTTACATGCTCGTTCTCATTCAAATCACGTGCATTATCATTCAAGCCATTTACGTTCTCATTCAAATCTTCTATATTGTTATTCAAATCATCTATATTTTTGTTCAACTCATTTACATGCTCGGTCTAATTGAAATCACGTGCATTATCATTCTCATCCAAACTAGTATTCACATTCACATTTTCATTCTCAGATTGATTAGGTTTTCTTTTTATGTACCTATCCATAGATCTCGCAAAAGATTGTATCAGCATATCTCTTCTTTCTTTCGTCTTTCTTTTCTGGCTTCCAGACTTATATTTTCGCAGACCCGTCATGACTATTCGAGAATCAAGATTTTACCTAAAAAAATATATATTATAAAACTTGTTAGATAAAACAAAAATATAAATTCTAACTAGTAAGTAAATATAACAAAAAATTTAAACATATATATACTTCACGGAATCACAACCTTCACTTTAAGTTATTTATTTATTGAAACTGCTATTTTATTAAAGGATCAAAGGACCCAAAAACAGGAAAAAAAAAAAAAAAAAAACATACTCTAAAACTTAATAAAAAAAATCAACATATACAAAAAATTCACACAATCAAGTTTCTTAGATAATCAAGATTCAAGATTAATAAAGAGATTCAAAGTAATTAATTGAAAAAAAAAAGTGTCAAAAACAATACCTTAAAACGAGAGAGGCGGAGAGGCAAAGAGCTATGTCTGACTTGTGAATTGTTAGAGAAGTTTGTGAGAATTGAGAAAGGCACAGAGAGAGATAGAGACTAGAAAGTGCAGACTGCAGAGACGTGGAATCTGTATGTTGTATGTTTGTTTTTGACTAGTTTCGAATAGGTAATCTCACAATTCTATTAGCAATAACAATTCATTTTGATTTTGGGCCCTTAATTGGCAGTTTTTTTTTTTTTTTTTTTTTTTAATTATGTAGTAAATTGGGCCCAGAATTTTGTAAAGAAAAAATGAAAAACTAAACATGTGAGATTGAGCCTTTTTAAACACAAGTAGATTGGACTTTAATTTTTAAAAACCAAAGAAATAAGTAAATTAGACCTAATTTTTAAAACTAATGAGGTTGGGCCATTTGGCGCCCCCCCCAGCAGTTTTTAAAAACCAAAGAAATAAGTAAATTAGACCTAATTTTTAAAACTAATGAGGTTGGGCCATTTGCCCCCCCCCCCCCCCCCAGCAAACTACTGGGTTTGCTGCCCCTATGGGCCGGCCCTGTCAGAGACACACACCACGTGGACGAAATGTTCTCTATGTATGTCTAAAAAAGTAGAACTACTTAGGCTAGCGTATAAGATTTGTTAGTGCACCAATAACCTTAACGAACGTCCCATTCATATATTCTGAGTAATCGAAAGATAAGCTTGGGTATGATTTTAGGTGTAACCTACTTTACTCGATCAAGATCGTAGGTTAATATTAGGGTGCATGAATCTATAAATTATTTGAGTATGTTTTGGGGTGAATAATTGAGTCTAGAACGGAAGTCAATATAGGGTGGGGTGTAGTCAAGTCTTAGCATACTTCTCTCCATTATCACATTCGAGTTTATTTTCGTGTTATTTCTTTATTGCATTAGCATTAGTCCTTTAATTAATTTGGTTTAATTTGCTTAATTTGAAAACCTTCCATATTGATTGTTTGAATAGTATCTAGGCTAATCAATTTCGATAATCGATCACTCGATCCCTATGGGAACTTCACTTCACTTCACTTCACTTCACTTCATCATTGTACTACTCTCCGACAGGCGCGAAGCTAAGATTTGGCTTTGGAGAGGTCAAGACAAAAATTAATATTGTAGGTCACGCAATCTTCAAATAATATCAGTAGGAATCTTACACAAGAAAAAGTATGGAATCTCGCACCTAATACTTTTCAGTAAAATGTGATACCGTTCGGTGTTAAAAGTAATGATAAAAATAAATAAATGAAATAGTCATTAACTAATTAAAATGTAACACGTCTATTTTATATTTAGAAAATTATTTATAACCAAATCAATCTAATTTTCTTCCTAATTTTCATTTTAATTACATAATTAAAAAGTGTGTGAGAAAACATCTTTTATTTTGTTGCAAAACCTGTGTCTATTCTTAATGGTATGTATAATTGAAAATAATATTTGACTGTTCCCGGCTCATAAAATATAAATTTTAATAGCTTAATTAAAATATAATTAAATCGTTGATATATTTAAATCACAATTATTTACATACTTTTATAATATTCATGTCAAACTAAATTAACTTAAAATAATTTTGAACAAAATTTAAATAATAAACTAATAAAATAAATTTATCAAAGTCATATTAATAATTAACCTAACAATATAAATAATATAGGTAGTCACTATAAGAGTTCAATATTTATTTATTTTGTTCTAATGAAATCTAATATATAATAATAATAATAATAATAATAATAATACGCACTAGATTGGGTAATAATGTATGAAATAATAGGAAATTAAAATAGTAAAATGGATTGATTTTGTTCCTTATTTTCATGGTTAATAGAATTATGGAAACAAAAATTATTAGTTAATTTATATTATTAAAATAATAAAGGGATAAGATAATATCATCACCTACTTTGTACATATCACATTTTATGTACAATATTTTTTTTTGATTGATTTATGTTGTAATTTTATGTATAATAGATTTTTTTTTTTTTTTTTTTTTTTTTTTTGGTGGGGGTGGTGGTGTGGTTGGGGGTCCAGAGCCCCCCCTTACATTCGCCTCTGCTCTCCGACCTCGTCTTATTGCGAGTATCACTAAAGAGACTAGCTAATTTTTGGCCCACCATCAAGATTTACAGCAACTTTTCCTAAATTCCAGGTAGCCCCATGTACATTAAAAACAAGGTAAAGGCCATCTTAATTGTACACTTATAAACTATTGTCTTATAATGGATTAATCAAATTTTTGCATTCGGATCATAAGTAAGTTACCTGCATTATATAGTTACCAACCTGCCTTTCAAGAGACGGGAGAGCAGGATGTTGAGGGTTTTGCCACACCTTTGCTATATACCGTCAAAAATATCACAAATATGAGATCTTATAATTTGTATCACCACCGATTTCTGTAAAATATTATCAAAAGGAGTTGATAATTGAACGTTGTTATAAGCATTTATGATAAACAACACGCGACAAAAACAAAATTAAGCTTATTTTAATATTTTTGCAAATATCTACTTGACATTAATTCAAATAAAGCCACACCACGAATTACTTAATGAAATTTTTTTTTTTGAACAATGAAATTTTATAAACAAGGCTAAGGAAAGCCACAAGAAAAGCCAACAAGAACCACCCGAAAAAACTGCACGACAGAGACCACAAAGGTCAAAGAAAAGAGGAAACCCAAGCCAGAAAGCAGGGCAAACCGAACCCACCAACACAGCAAGCAGCAACAACAGAACAGCAGAAAAAAGCAAGCCAAAAACAGGGCGCCAAGAAAAAACAACTGAAAACACAGAAAAACAAACACCCCTGCCCACAGCAAGCCGCAACAGCAGGGCAAGCCACCCTAAAAAAGCAACAGCAAGCAAGAAACTAGCACCATTCCACATAATCTCACTGCATACCTGAGCCCATCTTGGCAAATTTGTCGACGAAAAAATTAGAAGCACTAGACAACTTAATGTACTTTAATGAATTAAACAACTTTTCTTGTGCTTAACGTCATCTCTATGTAATACCGAAGTGGAGAAAATCTTGCATGGGTCCATGAGTCCAGTGGCGGACCCAGAAATTTTGACCAGGTGGGGCACTTGAATAGAATAGTAATTATATAAAAAAATACTATAAAATTAAGATCAAAATAGAATGAGTATTTTTATTAAACAAAATTGAGTTTTTTTTTTTTAATATATATATATATATAAAGAAAAATTCATTGTATAATGAAGTTTAGGATATAAAATAAAACAAAAGAACGCTTACTCAATATGAACTTGTTAATGGAAAAAATGATCTTCCGCGAGACTTGTCGGACAAGGTGATAACCGATAAATTATTAGGTGTTCTTGCAATATGCTATGGAATTTGCTATCTGGGGGTAAAACTCCCTGGATGCGGTTTGGGTTAGTCAATGTTTGCTCATCTCAAAGATTTACTCTCTATCCTATCCTGTCTTTTTTACCTTACCCTTAAAAAAGGGTGGAAATTGGTGTATATATAGCTTATTCTTCTGACAGAATAAGGTGCCGTGTCGTTCATAGGTTGGTCTGAAGCCGACACGTCCTTTTATATTAAAGGCGGTCGACCGACTGATTTCACATGACTCCGATTCGTAGAATCGGAGGGCTACAGGCCCCAGGGGACTTCTACCGGAATCATATTCGGAGTGCGGCGTACAAATTGAGCGGGAGGGAGTGGTACCGCTGGACCTCTCGGAGTCACAACCCCCGGAGTAATTTCTGCCATCAACAATTCCCCCTCAAGCTTTCAACCGGAGTGAGGTCGCTCGGACTTGGGACTATCGGTTGAAGGCTTGAAAGGTGGGCCCGAGGGGTCGGGCCCATGTATTTCGTTGGGCTGGCCCATGGCGCACCGAATGATGCGCTGCCACGTGTCAGAAGACGAAAGCGACGCTTGGGCGGCGGTTACCTCGGGAAAGTAACCGCCGCTTCTCTTCGTTTTCGTTTAAGGCTCGCGGCTGGGCCTATAAAATGGGGAGATCATTGGGGCTTTTGAAAGCTTCATTTTTCGCTTCGTTGCCCAACTTCAGAGCTTCCTCGGTGTTTCTTCTTTCGGTAAGACTATCGTGACTGAACTCTCGTTTCTTTTTCTCTTCTTTTTCTTCTCTTCTTTTTCCTTCTCCGTGTATATACGTATATATTCTGGTCCGTCGGTTCTTGTCCCCTTCATCCGGTGCCGGGGTTCCGCAATGGTTAGGAAGGTCTCAGCGTCTAGGGCAGAGGACTCTCCTAGTCCGTCGGAGTCGTCTAGTAGCACATCATCCGAAGAGAGTACCGAAAGTGAGTCGGTGGCAAGGATCTCTGCCGAAGTTGATCTTCCGGTATCCGCTGGCGAGAGTACTCGGAGTGTGTTTGAGGAGAGAGATGGCCAGGAAGGAGGCCATCCGGAGGGAGAGGAACCGGAGGTATTGCAGCCACTTGGAACAGGAGGATTACCGCAAGCTGTAGATCCGGAGTCTTTATTACCGGGAAGGGCAAATTACGAAGCCGGATATAACTCGGAGGAATATTTTAGACATGAGATGGACCACATGCGGTTTGCCATCAACCAAGTTCGGGAGAACAGGATGACCGCGGTGAGGATTGGGTTGATTGCCGCCGAGTTTTCGATCCCGGACTCTGTGGGCATGAGGGTGCCTTTAGCTGGAGAGATGGCTAGCAATCCACATGGATCGGCGGTGGCCTTTCATCCGGCATTTCTGGAAATCGGAGCAAGGCTTCCCTTACACCCATACATCCGAAGGGTCCTTTGATCGTTATTGGGATGTACGCCCTATGGCGTGGCCTGGGCTTCCCCGCCCCAACCATTCGGGAGATTGGACACTGCTACAGCTTCCGTCCCCACCGATCGGGGGGTGACGGTTGGTGGGCCCTTGCTTCTTATGATAAGCAGGGGGGCGAACCTCTGGTGATTGGGCTGCCATCTTCCAACAAGGAGTGGAAGAAGAGCTGGTTCGTAGCAGCAGGTGAATGGGGTAAAGATCTCCAGCTCGGCGGTCTCAGGCAGAGAGTTCGCTCGGTGTTCAATCTCCCAGGTGTCTGGGAACCCCTTTACTTGTCACGATGATGCATTTTTTTTTTTTTTTTTTTTAATGTTATTCATCTGATTATATCCTTCTGGCAGAATCGTGGGAACGAGTCCCCTGGGAGGATCTCTCGAAGGTTGAGCAGGCTCACGTGTCTGCTGCGTGGTCCGTTGCGCCGTCGGAGAGGCACATCGATATCCTACTGAGTGACCATAATCTTCACGGCATCGGATTTATCCCTGAGTTATCGGAGGACCGGCGGAGGATCACGGAGACCAACCTAGAGAAGAAAAGTGAGAACTCTCCCGCTACAACTTTCGGATTTTCTCTCTTTTTCTTATATGTAAACTCGTTCTTTTGGGTTTCAGGGAAGCTAACCGCCGTTGCCAAGAAGAGGATGGAGGGCAAGGGCAAGGGTGTAGATGCGGCCTCGAAGAAAAAGAGACGACTTCTGTCGTCCGGGGTGTCAATCCTACCGGCGGGAACCTCACGTTCGGAGAGGCCTCCGACTGCCCCCCGCCCTACTCGATCAGCCGGGGAGGTCACTGTATCTATGGTCGGTAGTGATCCTCCGGCAGCTATCCCCCTGGAAAGGCCCTCCACCGATAGGCCGCTGGAGCCTGTTATTTCTCTGGATCCGGAGGACTCCGGGCGTGAGGGCCCTCCGACTTACTATGCTAACCCCCAGGTGGTTGGGTATGATCCGACTCAGAGCCCCATTACTCCCGAAAACGGCGTGGAGTTCCTCTGTTCGTACGGGAAGAACATGTTGAGGAGCCACGAATCCAATGTTTTCGGGAAGATGTCGACCGTATCAGGCAATCTACCGGCAACATCTGGCAGGTAGCTTATCCATTTACCCTTCCCCTCTCTTTTTGATTCTCCTGGTGACTGACATCCTGGGTTATGTTTTAGGCACTCGGGAGTCTTCTTGATACCGAGAAGAAGTATGCCAGTGTTAAGAACGTAAATAATAGGCTCTATGAGAAGATCAAGCTTGATCGGGGAACAGCGGAGTCCCTGAGGGCCAGACTGGATGGGGCATCTACTTCCTACCGGAAGTCTAAAGCTGAACGCCGAAAGAAGCATGCCAAGCTGGTCGAGTACCGCCACCGCCTGAGGAGCGCTAACACGACGATTGAGAACATGAAGCGTGATCTCGGAGAAAATGCGGTCGACAGGTTCCTCGTCTCGGATGAAGGCTATGAGCGAGATAAGGATATCTTCGACCGTGCGGTGGAGGATCTAAAGGTCATGCTCGGGAGTAAATACCCGGATTTTGACTTCTCAGAGTTTCACAAGGAGGTGGCTGCTGCTCAAGCGGGGAGGGTTAAGCCTGCGAGCGACCCGATTGAGGACCTCTCATTGACCTTCTCAGCAGAGTGTATCTCGGAGGAGGAGCCAGAGGATGTCTCCGAAGACGAGACTTTTTTGGATGAACCTAAGAAGGGAGGTAGATCGGAGGCGCAGCAGTAGATGAATTTTTATGCTTTATTAAATAGTTATTGCTTTCTTGTAACTCCCGGGGTATGCCCCGGTAATTTTGTAATTCCAGTTTTCGGCGTTTAATGAAATTTCTTCCAAATTTATTTTCTTTGTTATCTCTACTATTTCGGTAGATCTCCCTTGGACGGTGTCTAATTATATCGAGAGTAAAAAACGACTAAAAATTTGCCATTTTTACCGAGTTAAGTGGGCCTTCTCGGGGTCCCTGGACGTGTTTGCTATGGGTAGGCATTCCGTTTGATGGTTTGATGCTACCGGAGTAGTCTTGCGTGGTTCCGGAAGACACTTGTGAGGTCTCGGAGGGCATTTGTGGTCTCCATTTTTATGGAGACCTGAGTGCTCCCGGAGGAGGATTACGTGCTCCATTTTTATGGAGACTTGAGTGCTCCCGGAGGAGTCTTATGCGCTCCCGGATGAAACTTGAATGCTCCCGGAGAAGGCTTATGTGCTCCATTTTTATGGAGACTTGAGTGCTCCCGGAGGAGTCTTATGCGCTCCCGGATGAGACTTGAATGCTCCCGGAGAAGGCTTATGTGCTCCATTTTATGGAGACTTTGAGTACTCCCGGAGGAAGCTCATGTGCTCCCGGAGGAGGCTTATGCGATCCCGGAGGAGAGTTGAATGCTCCCGGAGGAGGCTTATGTGCTCCCGGAGGAGACCTTGAATGCTCCCGGAGAAGGCTTATATGCTCCATTTTTATGGAGACTTTGAGTACTCCCGGAGGAGGCTCATGTGCTCCCGGAGGAGACTTGAATGCACTGAATCATACATATATCTGATCATATTGCTGTTTCGTAGAATTTACAACTCCTATCACTAGATAAGATAGCATAGGTATATTACTGATAATATTTCTTGAGGTGCTCAGCATTCCACGGGTTTCTGAGGGGGGTACCATCCTCCGTTTTAAGCTTATATGCTCCCTTCATGGATGCGGAGCTAATTATGTAAGGGCCTTCCCAGCTGTCTCCGAGGCTACCATCTGTTGTTATCCTTGTGCTAGGGATGACTTTCTTGAGAACGAGATCTCCGGGAAGGAAACTCCGGCTTCTGACCCTTGTATTGTAGTGTTTGGCAATCTTTGCCTGGTGATAGGCGGTACGGATCCTCACTTGGTCTCGCCTCTCATCTATCTCCTCAAGGCACCCCCGTAATTCCTCCTCATTGTCTCCGGGGTTGTAGTATGAGACCCTCTTGGTTGGCACCTGTAGCTCGGCGGGGATTACAGCCTCCGAGCCAAAAGCTAATGAGTAAGGGGTCTCCCCCGTTGCCGATTGTGGCGTGGTTCGGATGGCCCATAATGCCTCCGGCAGTTTTTCTACCCAGGCCCCTTTCTTGGCCTGCAGCTTCCTCTTGAGGAGGGTTTTGATCACCTTGTTTACGGCCTCTACTTGCCCATTACTCTGTGGGTGGGAAGGAGAGGAAAAGCACAGGTTTATATGAAAATCCGAACAAACCTTCCGGAAGTTGACATTGTCGAACTATGTGCCGTGATCCGCGACAATGGTGTCTGGTATCCCGAACCTGAATATGATGGAATTCTTGATGAAGTTGGTTGTGTTTGCCTCGGTTATGTGTTTTAGCGACTCAGCTTCCACCCACTTGGTGAAATAGTCCACGGCGACCACCGCATATCTTTTATCGGACGTTCCCCTAGGAAGAGGCCCTATAATATCAACTCCGAATCTGGAAAAAGGCCAGGGGGAAGCCATCGGGGTGAGTGACTCAGCTGGTCGGCGAGGTACAGGCGCCGTTCTTTGACATCGGTCACAAGCCCGGGCGTGTTTCTTGGAATCTCTGAACAGGGTGGGCCAGTAGTACCCCTGACGTGTTATTCGGTGCCCAAGATTCGCCCCGGCGAAGTGACTACCGCAAGTCCCACCGTGAACTTCCTGGAGGACCAGATCGGTTTGCGGTGGCGCAATACATCGAAGGTATGGCAGGGAGTAGCCTCGTCGGTACAATACCCTGTTTATGAGGAGGTATCTGGGTGACTGCCTCCGGACCCTGAGTGAGGCGCTCTTTTCTTCGGGTAGAGCCCCGTCCTGCAAGAATTTCATAATCGGAGTCATCCATGTGTCACCGTCCGTTCCATATTCCGGTATGACGGCATGGACTACTGATTCTTCTGTGATGCTTGACTCGAGGAGGCGGAATATCGTCACAGTCCTCGGAAGTTTAAGCTCCGAGGAGGAGGCAAGCTTGGCGAGTGCATCCGCCTGGGAGTTATGCTCCCTCGATATCCGGAGGACCGAGCAGCGGACGAACTTGTCCATCAGAGCTTTGACTCGGCTCAAGTATTTGATCATTTGGGTGTCCTTGGCCTGGTAGTCTTCATTGACTTGGTTGACAATCAGCTGAGAGTCGCTGTATACCACAACATGTTCGGCGCCCATGCTCAGGATGATTTTTAGCCCGGTAGCGAGTGCTTCATACTCAGCCACGTTGTTTGTCGCCCTGAAGCTGAATCGGAGTGCTGTTTGCGTTATGCTTCCATCGGGCGTTTTTATTACTATGCCGGCGCCGCTACCGTGGCGGTTGGAGGAGCCGTCCACAAACATTTCCCACTCCGGGACATTTTCCGTTGAGACCACCATTGTTTCGGGATCTGAAAATTCGGCTAGGAAGTCTGCGATGACTTGACTTTTCACGGAGGTTCTAGGTTTGAAGTGGATGTCAAACTCGCTGAGTTCCATTGCCCATTTGACAAGCCTCCCCGCCGAGTCAGGCTTCTGTAGTACTTGCCTCAGAGGTTGATTAGTTGGCACAGTGATAGGGTGTGATTGGAAGTACGGTCGTAGTTTCCTGGAGGCTGTGACCAGGCAGAGAGCCAACTTTTCTATATCGGGGTACCGTGTTTCGGCGGGGTTCATGCTCTTGCTGACGTAGTACACCGGTTTCTGGAGGGCTCCCTCCTGTTTAACCAACACCGAGCTAACGGCGACCTCGGATATGGCCACGTATAGGAAAAGCATTTCCCCGGTGTTTGGTTTTGCCAACGTCGGTGGCTCCTGTAAGTAAGTCTTCAGCCGCTCGAAGGCGATCTGACATCCGGGAGTCCAGTTGTAGTCCCCCTTGTGTCGCAGGGCCTTGAAAAAAGGGACACAACGGTCGGTGAGTTTCGAGATAAAACGGGAGAGATAGACTATCATACCGTTCAACTTTTGAATGTCCTTAGTACGCTTCGGTGGGAGAAGGCTCATGATTGCTTTTATTCTGTCCGGGTTGGCATCTATCCCCCTCTGGTGGACCATGAATCCGAGGAATTTTCCGGACTGCACTCCGAACGCGCATTTTGACGGGTTCAGGCGCATTCGAAAATGCCTAAGAATGGTGAAGGTCTCTCGAAGATCTCTCGGATGGTCCGATCGGTGCACAGATTTCGTGAGCATATCATCAACATACACTTCCATGGTTTTGCCCAGCTGTTCCGAAAACATCCGGTTGACCAGTCTCTGGTATGTTGCCCCGGCGTTCTTCAATCCGAACGGCATGACCCGGTAGCAGTACATCCCCCGGTCAGTGACGAACGCTGTCTTTGGCTGGTCGCTCTCCCTCATTCGGATTTGGTTATACCCAGAGTATGCGTCCATAAAAACTCAGCAACTCGTGACCTGAGGTTGCATCCACTAGCTAGTCAATTCTCGGGAGCGGGAAACTGTCTTTAGGGCATGCTTTGTTCAGGTCCGTGTAATCGACACACATTCTCCACCTTCCATCCTTCTTCCTTACCAGGACTACGTTCGACAGCCATTCATTGTAGTCTAGGTTCCGGATGAATCCTGCTCCGAGCAGTTTTTCTATCTCCGCGGCGATTGCTTGATATCTCTCGGTGTTGAAGGATCTCCTTTCTGAGATACAGGCCTGAAGGCTGGGTCGGTGGTCAAGGCATGAGAGATGGTGTCGGGATCAATCCCGGGCATGTCGGAGTGGGACCAGGCGAATATGTCTGAGAACTCCTTCAGCAACTCTGTCAGTGTCTCACGGGTGCTTTGCGGGAGGTTCGCACCTATGAGAACGGTTTTATCGGGATCATCCGATCGGAGGATTATCTTCACCAACGGCTCGGTAGGTTCCCCAGATGGCTGCGACCCAATCTCCCGGGGGTCTAAACTTGTTACCCTTATCTCTTCCAATAACATGCATTCGGCGTCTACCCCGTCGATCCCGACGTCGAAGGGCTTTCGTTTCGGCCTTCTGATCTTCCCCATCCGTCTTAGATCGGCGTGAGTCAGAATATTGTTACAGACGGTCATCACGGGATTCGATCCGATCTGGATACACCTTTTATATTCCTCCTGATCCGCGCTGGACTCCCCCGGGCCGTTGTCAGTGGGGAATTTCATCTTCAGGGAGTATACACTAGTGGCTGCGCGGAGTGCATACAGTGTCGGTCGTCCGATGAGGATGTTGAACGGAACGGTATGTCTACAACCTGAAAGCTTACCCACAACGTACGGACGCAAGGCCTTGTTTCGAAGCGTACCGGGAGGTCGATCTGGCCCACCGGGCGCGTCCGGTGTCCCCCTATTCCCCTGATACAATAGCGGGAGGCTTGTAGCTGTTGCATGGTATAGCCGAGCTTCTGCAATGGGTCCCAATGTATGATATCCAGTGAGCTCCCGTGATCGATCAGGGTCCTCTTCACCACTCGGTTCGCAACCTTCACTGAGATAATCAGCGCGTCACAGTGCGGGTATCGGACCCCGGTGGAGTCGGACGGAGAGAAGGAAATTGGATCCCATGTTCCCGGATGATCTTCGGGAGTGGTTGTGAGGCATATGGTACTCGAGCTTCCGCTGTCGGAAGCCGATGTTGAATCCCTGGCGATTGACTCCGTGAGGATGAAGTTGATTGGTTCTTCGTTGTCGGAATTCGGGTCGTCGCAATGGGCTTTCCCCCCCATGGGTCGCTTGCCATGCGGTTGGTCTGGTACCGAATCATTCTGTTTCACATACTCATGCAGTTTCCCTGCGCGGACAAGTTCCTCAATGTTGTCTTTCAGGGAGTTACAGTTCCGGGTCTCGTGGCCGTGGTCCCGGTGGAATCTGCAGTGGATATTTCGGTTCCTTTTGTCGGGGGGCGTGAGCATTGCCTCT
>CM059866.1:2258569-2485705 GCA_030490815.1 Acer saccharum
TAGTGTAAACCGATAATTAAGAATTGTCAGTAACATTATTGTCTTATTAGTCATATATAAATTAAAAATCCATGGAAAATCCATTGTTTTATCCACAAAATCCAATCCAATGGTGGTGATTATATTTGTCTTGCTTCATACCTGCCCAAACCGTATTGGAATCATTGCCCAAGCCCCAAACTCGTTTATCTATCAGCCAAGCTAGGCCTCTAGAGGCCTCGATGTGCAATGTTATGTTATATTTAAATTATATTTTTTTTTTTACGGTAGTTATAATTAGTACTTATAGACTATATAAGGTTGGTTCAGTGATAACCCCCTCACACTTGTATCACGAGATTAGGGTTCAAGTCATCTCCCTCCCAAAACCCCAATTTATGTAATTGTTAATACTTTAAAAAAAAAAAAAAAAAAAAAAAATCTGTAACTTATATTAAATTAGTTTTACTTGGCTAGACCATTTGTCGACATTGACTTTTCAAAAGTCCAAGTTCTAAACAAGCTAAAATTATATTGAATTGAATTAGGTGTTCCTTGGACTTTCATAAATCGATGTGTATATATATATACTCTATTTCTTGTTGATTATAGTGTGTTATGATAATTTAACTTGATAAAAATAGAATGAATCCAGATTAAGAACATTAAAAAGCATAATAGAGAAGATGAATATAGTTATTGATGCTTGTCTAGAGGGAACCATGAGGGAACCCTAGAAAAAAAAAAAAAAAAAAAAAAAAAAAAAGAGTGAATAGTGGTCGCTGCTACAGTAATTCCGCCGCTGCTACAGTAATTCCATCACTGCTACAGTGCACCGCTACAGTGTTTACGTTGCTGCTACAGTGCCCCGCTACAGTCGTGTTCCGCCGCTGCTACAGTGTTTCCGCTACAATCTCGTTCACTGCTACAGTATGCTATAGTAATTCTCTACAGTACTTTCGTTACGGTTTATCAAACTCTATGGATGCCTATGTCAGGAGGCCGCTTTTCTCTTTCATCTCCGGTGGCGGTGTCTTCCACCTTGAATAGTCAGGTTGGTCTGAGTACGTGAGTGAAGTGAATTTCTCTTCTCGGGTTGTTCCTCTCGCATCTGGTGGGATGTGTTCTTTGGTTGGTAGGACCGATTCCTCCTCCGCCTGAGGGGGGTGTTTCGGTGATTGTTCCTGATTCGGTTACAGGTCTCATTCAGTTCAGCACCTATGGTCCAGGGTGGTAAGTCTTTTGCGGGTCTCTTCAAATCTTGTCATGTTAAGACTTTACCGGTGTCATCAGTTCTCTCTAAGAAGGGGGGGTATGAGGATCTTTTTATGGCTACCCAAATTCGGAGAATAATGTTTCCAGTCCTTCGATTCTTTCGAAAAAGGGTGGTTATGTGGCTGTTCATGGTGGATCCCTCTGCTTAAGTCTAGATTGGAGGTTTGTAAGTTTTCTCTCATTGGTCGAGTTGTCCTTTCTAGTGGTGAGAAGCCTTTGAAGTTGGCTGATCTTAAAGCCAAGATGCAGTCTATTGGAAGTGAACTCTGTGTTTGGAGGCTGATTTCTTTAGGTAAGGGGTACTTTCAGATTCTGTTGAATTCAGATGCTGACAAGAATTGGTTTGGAGTTTGGGTTCTCTTAATCTCAAACCAGGTGTTTTACGGCTTCAGCCTTGGATGCCGGATTTTAATCCGGTATTACATAAGTCTTCAAATGTTCAGGTTTGGGTCCGTTTTTATGATCTGTCATGGGAATATTGGCATCCAAAGATTATTTCTGATTTAGCTAGAGGGATTGGAGTGCCTTTACGGCTGGACAGGGCTACTATGGAGGGTGATTTTGGACATTTTGCGCATGTTCTGGTGGATATTGATGTGTCTACTGTGCCTCCATCTTCTTTGCTTCTTGAGAGGGATGATTCTCATAGTTCTTTCATTTCGGTGGAATATGAGAATCTCCCAGCGTTCTGTTCTACTTGTTCCTCTATGGTCATTTCCCAATGTTTGTCGTTGGAACAAGTCCGACAAGGGGATTCCTGTTAGTTTAGTAAGCTCGATTCGGCTAGAGATGGTCCGGCCACGGTTGTTGCAGTTGAGGGGTTTCAGGTTCCTCACAAACATGCTCCTAAACTGGTTTTTCCTCAGGCAGAAGTTTCAATTTCTAATGTCTTTGCCGCTATCCAACAGGATTAGGGTCTTTGGATTCAGTTGTGGTTCATTCTTCAGCAGGTTCAGATCCGATTTTGGGTATGGTTTCTTATGCTAGTCTAGTTGATTCGTCATGTTTAACTTCTTTGGTGGCTCCTACTACTTCGATGGTGGCTGCTCAGGTCTGTCAGTCCCAGCTGGTGGGGCGGAGTGAGGATTCTCTTATTGGTGTCCCTGTTCATTCCTCCAGAGTGGGAGTAGTGCCTGTTTCTTTAGAGGGCCCTTCTTCGATTCTTAATGTTTCAGCTGGTGCTGTTGTTTCAATCTCTTCAGCTACTTCGATGGTCGGGCAGGGGTCGAAGGTTAATAAGGATTCTGTTTCTCCGTTGGTTTCTTTTGCTCAACCCATTGTTTCTTCAGTGGTTTCAGTTGATGAGTTGGATGATAGGGTGGGTATAGTTTCTCCTTCGGTTGAAAGGGTTGAGAGGGTTGTTTTGAGGAATGGATTTGGATCTTCATGTTCCCCTATCTGGATGTAGACTCTAATGTTCAGGTACATGGTCCTGAGCATCCGTTGTCTGATTCCCACTCTGAACTTCGCCCCATTGATGATTTTCCTGGGCTGACCAGGTTGAGGAAGAAGAGTTAAATGATACTACTACTATTACTCGAAGGTCCACTAGGATTGCACGTAGACTAGCTTCTTATAAGTCCGGGTCCCGGGCTTTTTCGAGGGTTTCTGATGATTAGTGTCATATATTGGAATTGTCGTGGGATTGGGAATGGTTCTTTGAGGCAGGTTCTCAGTGATCTGAGTTGACTGCATGGGTTGGGAGTCTTTTCGTTTTTCTTGTTGTTTTTATTTTCTTATGTGGCCTGTGCGCCACTTTTCTTGTTGGGGCTTTTGCTCGTGGTGTTTTGTGGTTGGTTTAGCCTTTGCTACTTTTTGTTCTTTCTTTTTATTTATTTATATAGTTTTTTTATGGAAAAAAAAATTTATTAAAAAGCATAAATAAAAATTAAAACATAGAAATAATATTATTTATATAAGGCAGAATTTCACATAGATTCCATTTTTTTGGACATTTGCACATTTATAAATGTCTTTTCATATTCATCACTTTAGTCCCTATTTTTTTTTTTTCCAAAACTCATCACTTTAATCTATTTGACTAAATATTTGAAAGTCAACTATTTAAAAACCTATGAAAGTACACTCTTATCCTTATTACTATTTAATTTATCTAAAATGATTATCTTAGTTTTAAATTAAAATGAAAAAAAAAAAAAAATTCTCAATAATAAATCTTAAATAAATAGATTATAAAAAAAAAACTCTTAAATAAATAATAGCTTTAAATGATTATTTTTCATAATTTATTTTGTAATATATTTATTTAAAAATTTATTATTGAGAATTTATTATTTTTCATTTTAATTTAAAGCTAAGATAATCATTTTAACTAAATAAAAATCTATTATGAAAAAAAAAAATACAAAATAAGAAAAATTAATGGATTTTTTTTATTATTTATTTAAGATTTTTTTTGTAATCTATTTATTTATGATTTATTATTAAAAAATTTATTGTTTTTCATTTTAATTTAAAGATAAAATAATCATTTTAGCTAAATTAAATATTAATAAAGGCAAAAATATACTTTCCCAGGTTTTAAAATAGTTGACTTTCAAATATTTGGTCAAATGAACTAAAATAATGAGTTTTGTAAAAAATAGGGACTAAAATGATTAATATGGAACGACATTTATAAAGGCGATAAATCACTAAAAAAAGTGAGACTTATATGAAATTATGCCTTTATATAATCAACAACCATTCCATAGTCCATACACACTCAAAAGTTAACATAAAAGTATTATTGATCATATGAAAACGTACACACTCAAAGTATCATCGTACAACAAAAGCTGTTTATCTTGCACCTATACAAGACCTTCACCATCCTATTAATACTCAATAACAATGTAAGATTCACTTACACAACACGCAAGATAATATTCACCAACAACAATGTAGTTCTCAGCAAACAAAATTACTGTCAACAGGGGCGTACCCAGAATTTTTATTGGGTGGACTAAAACAAAACTATATATAGATATATATTTCAATAAAATAACATTGCTTTAACTCCATTGAAATGAAGGAGACAAACTTGAACCCCCGTGCCCGACATTATATGAAGAACTTGATCCACCCTAACCCGATAATTGATTGTTATTTTTTTCCCAAAGTATGAATGTATGATTGTTTCACATGTGTCATAAATTATCAAAAAATTTTGGTTAAAGTGGTACTTTAAAAATTATAATAACACTGTAAATGATAAATTGCTATCAAAAAATAAGTTCATTAAAAAAAAAAAACAAAACCTAACTTGAAATTATATATAACAGATCCAAAACTCTAACTTGTGAATTAAAAAAAAAAAAATTAACTAAAAAACACATGAAATGAAGAATATAATATGATTATTATTTTTTTGGTTAAAAAGAAAAAGAATATATTTTTATGAGTAATGCTACACATTCCCCCTATAATCACATCATTTCCATCCCAACACATGTGGCAGCTGATGTGTCACTTGATGAGTGGATACACATTAATTGTAAATTATCTCACTTACCCATGTATACACACAACAATTAATATATATCCACTCATCAAATGGCACATCAGCTGCTAAATGTGTTGATGAAAATGGTGTGATTGTAGGTGGGATGTATAGCATTATTCTCTTTTTAATACATTAAGATTTGGAAGAGAGAGAGAGAGAGAGAGAGAGAGAGGGTGTTGGTGTTGGAACTTGGGACATGACAGTTACTTTGAGAGAGAGAGAGAGATGGTTGGGCATGTGATGTCATTGATGTGAGACGGTGAGAGAATAAATGATGGATTTTGAAATGAAAGGTGAGAAGAAAATAATAATAATAATAATTTTTTTTTTTTTTTTTTTTTTTTAACAAATGGCTGACTCGGCTGTATCCGGGTCAGCCCTCCATTACAGTTCGCCCCTGACTGTCATGAATCCAAGACAGGATCTGATGGAGTTGGCTAGTATACCTCCTCTAAAAGTGCTAGGTATCATGGCAATGAATTTTGGAGTTGGGACAACCGGTTGCAACCGGTTTCTTCCCAAAAAGTCAATGACAAATGTTTTTTTTTTTTTTTTTTTTTTTTTTAATAAAATTATATATATATATTAATATATTAAATTACATATTATTATTATATATTAATTGAATAATAAAACTATATTAATATAGAAGTAGAATTGTAAATATTTGTAGAATGATATTAATAATAATATTATTACATTTGTAATTTGCAAATTTGTACATATAATTAAAATGATATTAAGTGCAATAAAATTACATTAATCATAAATAATATAATTAAAAGGTGAAAATAATAATTTGTAAGATATTAATAAATTGCATACATATGAAAATGTATATATTAATTTAAGTTTAAAAATATGAATACAGTATATATATATATATATATATATAATATATTATATATACTTGTTTATATTTGATTGAGAAGTAATATAATTGTTTATAATTGAGAAGTAAAAATAATATGAAAGGAATTTTAAAAAAAAAAAAAAAGAGAGAGAAATTGTTCTAGGAACAACTTATACGTTATGGAACCACTTTAACGTTCCAATAAACGTAAAATTCGTTCCCGAGAACGATTACTCGTTTGAAACAACTTCAACATTGATGGAAACCACTTTAACGTTCTAACAAACGTGTAAGTGGTTTCCGGGAACTACTCAACTTTAACAAAGGGAACAACTTTTACGTAATAGAATCCACTTTAACGTTGCAATGAACGTTAAAGTTGTTCCCGGGAACAACAACTCGTTGGGGACAACTTCAACGTTGACGGAAACAACTTTAACGTTCTAACCAACGTTGTAGTTGTTTCCGGAAACCACTCGACATTAACAAAGGGAACAACTTTTATGTTATGGAAACTACTTTAACGTTGCAATGAACGTCAAAGTTGTTCCCGGGAACAACTATTCGTTGGGAACAACTTCAACGTAGACGGAAACAACTTTAACGTTCTAACCAACGTCATAGTTGTTTCTGGGAACCATTCGATTTTAACAAATGGAACAACTTTTACGTTAAAGAAACTACTTTTACGTTACAATGAACGTAAAAGTTGTTCTTGGGAACAACTAATCGTTGGGAACAACTTCAATGTTGACGGAAAACCATTTTTACGTTCTAACCAACATTATAGTTGTTTCTGGGAACCACTTAACTTTCACAAAAGGAACAACTTTTACGTTATGGAAACCACTTTAACGTTGCAATGAACGTCAAAGTTGTTCCCGGGAACAACTATTCGTTGGGAACAACTTCAACGTAGACGGAAACAACTTTAACGTTCTAACCAACGTCGTTGTTGTTTCCGGGAACCATTTGACTTTAACAAAGGGAACAACTTTTACGTTATAGAAACTACTTTAACGTTGCAATGAACGTAAAAGTTGTTCTTGGGAACAACTAATCATTGGGAACAACTTTTACGTTATAGAAACTACTTTAACGTTGCAATGAACGTAAAAGTTGATCTTGGGAACAACTAATCGTTGGGAACAACTTCAATGTTGACGGAAACCATTTTTACGTTCTAACCAACGTTATAGTTGTTTCTGGGAACCACTCAACTTTCACAAAAGGAACAACTTTTACGTTATGGAAACCACTTTAACGTTGCAATGAACGTTGTTGACGGTGATTTTTGGTAATCACCAAGTCAATGATTTGTTCTTGAGTTGCTATAATTTATATGCGAGTATAGTCAAAGATTGTAAAGAATAACAGGTGATTTACGTGGTAAAACTCCAAAAGATCGGAGAAACATCCACGGGATCGTTGCCTCTAGCAACAAAGCCAAATCCACTATGAATCACGATTTACAGGATGAAGAATGACAGAATGCTTACAAGCTCTTTAATACGATTCTCTCTCTCTCTCTCGTTCTACTCTCACGTCCCCCCTTTTTGTGTATAGAGGGGGTATTTATACATGTTGTTCTTAGGGTTTTAAGGTGGCCGCTAGGGTTTGGTATTGTGGTGCCCAAGTTCAAGCGGTTTCCTAGTCCTAATTAGATTGTTTTCCTCTTTTGGCTGAGTTTGATTCTGGACGAGATTCTTTCTCCTTTATTCGCGGGAGAACTGCTTGTTTCCTTGTTAAACTCTAATAGTCCACATCGTTGCTTATCGTGGATGTGCTGGTCGTTGATTATGATTGGCATACGAATGTTGGTGACTATCTCATTGATTCCCGAGTATGTATGCCCGAGTATGCCCGAATGTGCCCGAGTGAGATTTGCTGCCCGAGTTGATCGTCTTCGTTTGTGGTCGGACTACTTACTCTTTTTTTCCGAGTGGGTTTATCGTGGGAGGTTTCTGCTCCATAAGTTGACTTATCTTGACTCTCGCTTTCCTGGCTTTTCGTGCTGATGACGTGTCCTTCACCACTAATTTTTACCTATAACAATACCCCCTTAAATATTTGAGCCGATCATGTTGAGCCAGGTCCTCTCGGGACGAATATTTAATTTCAATAATTTCTCACAACTGGTCCTCGCTTGTCGTTTTCCACATTAATGTATCCTCGTTTGATTCGAAGCTTTAAATGACGTGTCTTAATTACGACCGCACGCATTCGATTCACCACTCATTTCAGAAATCTCTTGATGGTGACGTTTCTACTCTCTGGCGGCTCAAGGTGCTCTCCGGTTGCCACTTGTCTTTTCTTTGTTTGGCTGGGTCATGACTCATTTATGAGACACGACCTCTCTGTTGCCCGCGTGTAGCCCACGTCATAGCCCACGCCCCTCTATTTTCCCGCTTTACTGTGCCTCTCCTAGGGTTTCGTTCGTTTTTGAAATCAATGTGCCGCCTATATATGTTGGTTATCCACCTCCCCTTCCCTTCTTATTTCTTTTCCGCCATTTGAGTATTTCTTCGAAACAAGTGTGCCTGTGTCCCTTGCGTTTCTGGGTATTTTGTTCTCTCCTCCAACTTGCTTTCTTAATCCTGCTTTGCCGAGATCGTCTGTTTCGACCCCCAGGCCTGTACTCGAAGGTTTCTCCTCTGTTGTCTGCATTTACCTGTCTTTCCCTAATCAAGGTTAGTTCTCATGGATCCTGAAGCTAGATACCGTCTTTTACTGTTGGTATGATTGCTATTGAGCGAAATGATGCTTTCACTGCGTCGGTTGTTCACAGGTTATTAGACGAGCCTCTTTTCGATCAGCCGCGTTACACTGACGCCGACGTTTCTGGACTTTTTCCAGAAAGGCCTGCTACTTCTGAGGTTCCTCCTGCTTCAGAGATTCCTACTGCTTCTGCCAGTTCATCACCACCTTACTCATACCAACCTGAAGCTTGGTCAGATTCTTCTGCTTGTACTGATATTCGCCCGAGCAGAAGACCAGGAAAGAGGATGACTACTCGCAGAGTTTATAAGGACTCGCATTCTCGGGAAAGCCGAGTGGCGGCTCAAAGGATTATCGAAGATGATATTGAAGAGGAGCACAGGGCTGCTCGTATTCCCTTCTCCCCCGAGCGTATTTGCATTTATGATGTTGAGCCGAACGTGGTCGGCCCTGACGAGATAACGCGATATATGCGGCGGTTCGATTTGGACAGCAATGAGATTTCGCTGATCCCAGCCGAAGGTCGGGCTGCATGGAACCCACCCCCCGGCCACGTAGCAGTTTACGGGTCCATGCTTACATGCGGCGTCACTCTTCCTCTTCAGCCTTTTATTACTTGGTTCTTGGCTGAAGCCCCGACTTGCTCCGGCCCAGCTCACGCCGAACAGTTATCGCATCCTGATGTGCATGTGGCACATGTGGCATAGAATGAAGCGGCCACCTCCCACTCCTCGCGAGGTTCGCCATTTCTATTCGCTGAGGCCAGTGGGGAAAACCGGGATTTATTTTCTCCAGTCGAACCAGCCCGAGTTCTGGATTCCAAAGAATGTCGTGGTCAAGGGCTGTGTCGAAACCGACCACGGACGAGAAGATGAAGGGGTTCGTTTGGGGCTTCCCGACCTCGAACAAGTTTTGGAAGAACAGCTGGTTCTTCGTGGGCAAAGACTGGGGCCAGTCGATTAGTTTCGATTTGGACGGCACTCAGATGACCTGCCGGGTTCCTCGGTACTTCTGCACGCCGCAGTGGAACCATCTAACTTCAGCTTTTACTGATGAGGAGCTGAAGACCTTGGCTCGGGCAGCAGTCCGCCCCCTAGAGAAAAGGGGAAAACCCTATCTCTATAAAGAGGAGAAAATGATCAAGGCCCGTCTCTTCCCTCAGATTTCCGCGTGCCGCCGACGCCGTAAGTTTACTTGTATGCATTTTTTATTTGCGACCTGACTTCTAAGCTTGCTTGCTAACTCGGATTCTTCTCTTTTTTTTTTTTTTTTTTTTTTTTGAAGTGTTTGACGTTGATATAGTCAGTGATGGTCTGGCACGCCGGATGAAAGGCATCGTCGAGGCGAGTCGAAAGGCAGTCCTTCGTCAACGAGATGCTGGGATAGCCCCTCCTGAAGACGAATCTGACGAGGGTACTCCCGGGAACGTTCCCGAGGGAGATGATGAAGAGGGAGTACCCGATTATGTGCCCGAGGAGGCTCACGATCAAGAACCGACCGTGTGTTCGGCGGGAGCTGAGGGCGCCTCGGGGAACTTTGGAGTAAGTAGGACCTCTGTTGATTCGGGCAATCCTGCAGGTCCTTCCTCCAAGGGGAAAGAAAAAGTAGGGGATCTCCCTGAGCCCGAGCGGGCAAATCCCCCCAGCGGATCTGGTTCCCCCCACTCTGCTGCTGATATGCAAGACGTCCCTTTTGAAGCGGTTGGGGGGCCTTCAGGTGCGGTAGCTCCGGAGTTTCCGACTTCAGTTGAACCGAATCGTTCTTCGGAGATTCCTGCTTCTGCTGATCCGATTTCTACTCCTGGGGGCAGCAACACTGAAGCGGGGCAGACCTGGGAAAAGGAAGGCTTCGTTTTCTTCTGGTCGCCCTTTCCCAAAGATTCCCGAGTAGTTGCGTATGTTAATTCCTCTTCGGAGGACGAGGGGGAGGGGGAGGATGATGCGAGCGTGACCCCGCCGCGGGAGCAGGTCAGAGAGAGTGCTGGTGGCTCAGCCGGCCTTCCTCGAGCGGCCCCGTCCGTTGAACTCCCCGAAGGCGATGTGGGTGATATGGGCTCCTCTCCCCAAATCGATGATCCCACCCCCGAGACTATTTTCAGGGCCATGGCTTCAGGCCGAGCCTATATTGGGGAGGATCGTTGGAGTCGTCTCAGGACCGGGACTGTGTCTGACCGACTCCACAATTTCTTCAACAGCGCTTCCTACGTGAGTGACTCTCATATGCGTCATTTCGCATTCTTCCTCCTCTTTTTTTATATTTGTTGATTTGTTTGTTGCAGATGGTGGCCGAGATGTCTGGGGCTTGCGAAGCTGGCGAAGCCCAAGCGGAAAAATAAGAAGGCTAGAAGCCCAATTGAAGGAGAGCGAAGATCACTGTTCTCGGGCTGAGTTAGCTCGTCAGGAGGAGGCCAGGTGGGTGAGATGCTCGTAAATCAATGCTTAGCACGGCAAATGGAAGCCGAGCAACGGGCATCTTCTGCTGCGGAGGAGGTCAGGACTCTACAAGATCAACTGTCGTCCACCCGGAAGCCTTGCTTCGAGCCGAACAGAACGCCGAAGACGCCAAGTCTGCTTATGAACGTCGAATCAACGACTTGGAGTGTCAAGCCCTGACGGCCAAGGAACTGTCGAAGGGATCTAGGCTGGAAATGGAGCTACAAAGCGTTGACCGTTTTAAGAGATCTCCTGCCTATGATGCTCTCTTCTTCGGGAGTTCCAGCGTGGAATGGTCTCGGCCGGCGAATTTTTTAAGCAGAGGAACAGGGCGACTGATCGGGCCCGGGCCAACTGGAGCTTGTCAATTAGGAAGCATGTGGATACATCCTTGGAGTCTCTCCGGATCCAAATGAAGGAGTGGCGAGCGTATTGTAGAAGTAAAGGAAAAACGCCACATCCCATGCACCTTGAGGTTCCGACCGCCGAGTCGTTCTCTACCTTTTACGCCAGTGAAAGGGCGAGTTTTAGCAACGAGATACCCGACTTGGGGCCCGTTCCTGGTACCGACTACAGTTCCTGGATGGATGACGAAGAAGATGTGATCATATGGCCATCGGACGCAGTCTTCTGAGCGAGTATGTGATGGAGCCTGACCCTGATGTTGGCAGAAGCAGCTCACCACCCCCGGCGCCTTCCTCTTGATCTTCAAGCCTTTTTGTGTAACTTTTTGTAACTATACTTGTACATCTTTCATATATACATCGTATTTGTATCTTTCTATACACTATGAATATAAGACCAATTTTACTCTTACATTCTACTTTTGCCGAGTATCTTACGTAACTGGCTTATCAGTTTAGACCGAGTATCTTATTTAACCGGTAACTAATTTTTGGCCGAGTATCTTATGTAACTGGCTTATTGATTTAGACCGAGTATCTTATTAACTGGTAACTAATTTCGTGCCGAGTATCTTATGTAACTGGCTTATTGATTTAGACCGAGTATCTTATTAACCGGTAATTAATTTTTTTTTTTTTGGGGTTGTTTACCTTCACGTTGCGTCGGGGCTCGCCGCGACCATACGTTGAGGTCCTTACACAAGTCACCTAGGACGTCTCTGGTTTTATCTGTGCAAGGGTTCGTCGAATCGTTGGGGTACTTTGTACCGGCCAACACGACTGCGCATCTCACTAGTCTTTCTAGCGGCGCTCCGAGCATTTTCCCAGTTATCCTGGTGCCTCGGTTTTGCCTTTTTGCTAAGGGACGCGTTTGCATCGCTTTAACTAGGCGGGCATGCTACTACAGCTTTTCCGCCCTTCGAGCACCACTCGTCCGCTCTTTCGCGGCCTTATCGCTCTACTTTTCGGCATTTATTCGGTCGCCTTGAATGACCTCCATTGAAATATTGCTCATGGATTTTATTGATTCCGCCACATCGTATTTGCACTGAACTTTATAGATGATCATGAACATGAAATTAATAATAAATCTGAAATTTCAACGCAGAAACTAAAAACTGAGCTAAAGCAGAATAATAAACTGTAGAACCATAACCGGATTCTTTTAGGGATAGAAGATCTTCAGATATTGTGCGTTGCATGGTCGGGGTACCAGGCCACCTTCTGGTCGGGCTATCATGTAGGCCCCGTGCCCTACGATTCTCTTGATGATATATGGTCCTTCCCATTTGTCGGCGAGGGATCCTGATGATTTATCCTTGGTATTCGGTGATACTCTCCTCACACTAGATCCCCGAGTTGGAATCTCCGCTCCCGAACATGGGGTTGTAGTACCTAGCGGCCCTTTGCTGGTATGCGGAATTTCTTACTTGTGCTGCGTCTCTGATTTCTTCAAGCTCGTCTAGGTTCTGCTGCAGCATGTCTATATTGTGCTCGGGACTGTATAGCTGGACCCTGGGGGATGTGAAAGTAGTTTCTGCTGGGATAACAGCTTCCGTCCCGAATGCCAGCGCGAAAGGAGTTTCCCCTGTGGAAGACCTCACAGTTGTTCGGTATGCCCATAGCACCTCAGGCAGTTTGTCTGCCCAGCCACCTTTCTTTGCCTCTAGCTTTGCCTTCAATGTGTGCTTGATTACTTTATTCACGGCCTCTGTTTGGCCATTGGTTTGAGGATGAGCAGGCGATGCGTAGTAGTTTGCGATCTTGAACTCTTCACACATTTCTCTGAACTTCTTATTATCGAATTGAGTCCCATTGTCTGTTATGATGATGCTCGGGATCCCAAACCGATATATTATATTCTTTTTAACGAAGCTGGTAGTGTTTGCCTCGGTGATGTGTACAAGTGCTTCTGCCTCTGCCCATTTGGTAAAATAATCCACCCACAATAGCATGTTTGGCTCCTCCCTTCGTTCCTGTGGGCATTGGTCCTATCAGGTCGAGTCCCCACATGGCAAAGGGCCAAGGCGAGGTTAAGCTTCTGAGCAACTCTGGGGGTCGCCGAATGTCATTTGCTACTCTTTGGCATGTTTCGCAACTTTCTGCGAATTGCTGCGCTTCCGCGAACAGAGTCGGCCAATAGAACCCTTGCCGGAGTATCTTGTGTGCTAAGCTTTTACCCCCAGTGTGGTTCCCACATACTCCACTGTGGATACTTCTCAGGATCTCTCCAGTCTTCTCACCGGAAATGCATCTCTGCAATACCTTCGAGAATCCTCTCCTATATAATTCTCCTCTCAGAATCGTGTACCGGGCTGACCTGTACCTGATGCGTTTAGCTTCCACAGCATCCTCTGGTAGTATGTTCTCCTCCAAGTACTTTCTGAGTTGGTATGTCCAGTCGCCCGGGCTAGGTCGGATCTCTGCTATTATGATTTCCTCGGGTTCCGCTGTGCTCGGTTTAGTCAGGTGCGCCACTGGTATTGCTTTGGATCTGATGCTTGTGGTGGCTGAAGCTAATTTGGACAAAGCATCTGCCTTTTCGTTCTCTTCCCGAGGGATCTGAGAGATTCTGTATGCTTTGAACTTTTTAAGTAGTCTTTTTGCAATGTCCAAATAAGCTATCATGTGCTCTTCCCTGGCCTGGTATTCATTCAGTACCTGATGGACCACTACCTGTGAATCACTGTAAACTTCCAGCTCATCTGCCCCTAGTGCTATGCAGACTCTCAGACCGGCCAGCAAGGCTTCATATTCTGCTTGGTTGTTGGTTGCCTTGAAATCGAACCTCATGGCACATTCTACAGTATCCCCCTCGGGGGTCGTTATGACTATCCCTGCCCCGCTGCCATGCGTGTTCGATGACCCATCTACATGTAATTTCCACTGGATTTTAGTAGTCTGTTCATCCTCCATTGCCCTCCTTACCTCGGCGTCTGGCTCGGTGAATTCTGCTATAAAGTCGGATACCGCCTGCCCTTTGATGGCCGTTTTTGGTGTGTATCTGATGTCGTATTCGCTGAGCTCTACCGCCCACTTGGTCAGCCTTCCTGACACTTCTGGCTTTTGAAGAATGAGTTTCAGCGGGCAGTCTGTATATACCTCTATTGTATGTGCTTGGAAATATGGCCTTAGCTTCCTGGCCGATGTGATCAGAGCTAACGCTATTTTTTCTGCCGGCGAGTATCTGGTTTCCGCCGCTAACAACGCTTTGCTTGTATAGTACACTGGCTTTTGTATTCCTTCCTCCAGTCGGATCAACACCGAACTCGTCGCCACCTTGGTGACCGAGAGGTATAAGTATAATGTTTCTCCCACCACCGGTTTGAAAGGATTGGTGCTCTACCCAGATATTCTTTTAATTTTTGAAAGGCTTCTTCACACTCTGTACTCCATTCGAGCCCTTTCCCCTTTTTATTGCTTTAAAGAATGGGGCGCATTTGTCTGTTGACTTGGCTATAAACCGATTGAGTGACGCGAGGCATCCCGTTAGCCTCTGTACATCTTTTAGCGTCCTGGGTGAAGCCATTCCTTCTAGTGCTTTGATCTTCTCAGGATTTACTTCGATTCCCCTCTGGTGCACCTGAAAGCCTAGAAACCTTCCCGAAGGTACTCCGAACACACACTTGCTTGGGTTGAGCTTCATCTGATACTTTCTTAGGACGTCGAAGGTTTCCTTCAAATCCTCCGCGTGTTTTTTCTGCAGTTGTGCTCTTAGTCAGCATATCATCCACATAAACCTCCATATTTCTTCCAATCTGCCGAGCAAACATCCTGTTTACTAGCCTCTGGTATGTTGCCCCGGCGTTTTTCAATCCGAATGGCATTACCTTGTAGCAATATAAACCCTGGTCCGTGGTAAACGACGTCTTTTCCTCATCTGCCTTGTTCATCCGGATCTGATTGTATCCCGAGTATGCGTCCATGAAACTTAACAATTCATGTCCCGCTGTCGCATCCACCAATTGGTCGATCCTCGGGAGTGGGAAACTATCTTTTGGGCAAGCTTTGTTCAAGTCTGTAAAGTCTACACACATCCTCCATTGCTTGTTCTTTTTCTTGACCAACACCACATTGGCCACCCACTCCGGATACTTGACTTCCCTTATCGACCCCGCGGAAAGTAGCTTTTCTACTTCCTTCTTGATTGCGACGCTTCTTTCTGGATTGAATAGTCTTCTTTTTTGTACCACGGGTCGGAACTCGGGGTCGGTGGAAAGATGATGTGAAATCACCTTCGGGTCTACCCCCAGCATATCTTCATGGCTCCAAGCGAAAACATCCTTGTAATTTCTCAGTAGCGCAATAAGTGCGGTTTTGACATGTACGCTCAAACTTGCCCCTACCTTCACTGTCCTACCTGGATCCTCCGGGTCTAGTGCCACCTCTTGGGTCGGCTCGTCTTCCCTATCCTCCGGTCCTTCTCTGGGATCCAACTCAAAATCTTTCGGCACTTCTGCCTGTTCTTCAGGTTCTCTATCCTCTTGCTGGACTGTTACCATGTATACCTGGCGCACCTCCCTATCTCTATATACTGATAAGTTTGCTCTACGGGCCATCTCTTGTGACCCTTTGACCACTCCCACACCATATTCGGTCGGGAATTTCATCATGAGGGCATAAGTTGCTGTCACCGCCTTGGCTTTATTCAAAAATGGTCGGCCCAGCAAAGCATTATACGGCCAGTTTTCCGTATCTACCACCACAAAGTCGAGCAGCACTGTTTTCTGGCAAGGGGCTTTTCCGATCTTCACAGGTAGCTTAACCGTGCCGAGTGACCTCACTTCGACCCCTCCAAATCCTCTAAGGGGTGTGGGAAAAGGCTGTAGGTCTTTCCTGTCTAGCCTCAGCTGGTCATATACTTCTGCACTAAGAATGTCTGCCGAACTCCCATTGTCGATCAGAATTCGATGAACTTCTCTATGGCCGATCCGAGCGCTGACCACCAGTGCGTCATTTGGCCTAACATCCACTCCGTGTGAGTCGGCCTCTGTGAACACGATCGGGTCCCAGCCCTCCTTGATTCTTTTCGGGTCGGGCTCAATAGAATTGACGTCCAGGTCTCTCCGTGCCTCCATAGCTTCCCGAATCTCCTGGGTTCTTTCCCTGTTACTCTTGCCCGTTGCTGGACCTCCGAAGATGGTGTTAATTGCTCCTTCATCCTCAGCTTTCTTGGGACTAAGTTTTCTTGCCCGTCCGTCCTGTCGGCTGTCTTTCTGTCCATCTGCCCTGTCCGTCTTTTTGAAAACAATATCCTTCAAATGTCCTTCCCTAATAAGAGTCTCGATATGATCCCTTAGCTGGAAACACTTGGATGTCTCGTGCCCATTCTCTTTGTGGAAACGGCAATATTTGGTGGTGTCCCTCCGAGTATATGTCGATTGCTTAGGTGGTTCTTTGGACATGTTCTTCTCTTCTAGGATTGCTAGGACTTCTTCTTGATCTTTCTTCAACGGGGTATAATTCGTATATCGGCCCTGGAACCTCTGCCGTGGTTGATCGGTTTTTGGGTCGTATGCTCGTCGTCCATCCCGACCATCCCGTGCTTTATTCTTCTGCTTATCACCTTTGGTATCGGGCATCCTGGTCTGGTCCTTGGTTTTGGATCCCTCTGGGCGACCGCCATGTACGAAGTAACCTCCTGTGGCAATTTCCTCTTCTTCGGCCAAGGCGTAACCTCCTGCCATGTCCATCATATCGGCATAGCTGGTTAGTCGGGCTCTTCTGAGGTCAAAGGACAATTGACCATTCTGAAGGTTGTTAATGAACGCGGCAATTATTGCTTCGTCGTTTGCACTTCCGATCTCGGACACTTCCTGACCGAACCTTCCCAGATATTTCTTCAGCGACTCGTCTTTTCCCTGTTTGAGTTGGGATAAATGAGCCACTGACTTCTTCCTGTGTACATTCCCGAGGAACTGCCTTGAGAAAGCCTTGCTCAGTTCGCCGAAGCTACTTATGCTTGCTGCTGGCAACCTTCCAAACCACCGGGAGCCTAGATCCCCAAGAGTTTGAGGAAAATTCAAACATAGTAGTGCATCATTATGGACATATTGCGCCATAGCGCTCCTATACCTCCGGACATGCTCTTTTGGGTCTGTATCCTTCTTGAACAGCTCGATGTGGGGCATTCTGAATCTTTCTGGGAAAGGCATCCTCAAAACCCCATTGGTAAAAGGGCTTCCGGATTCATCGTCTGACAGCTCATTACGCCCATATCGCCTGACCAAAGCATCCATTTGCCGACGATTATTTTGAACTTCCCGAGTGAGGCTCTGTATAAGTATGTCTCTGTCCCCTTCAGGCTCTCCTGACGCATTGAAGTTCTGGCTTATGGTCAGTTTTTGGCCCCTCTCCTCGGGATTCAACTCTCTATGATCTCGGTTTAGGCCATGCAGTCGGACTGTGCCCCTTTGGCGCTTGCGATGATGGTTCTGCTCACTTTCTTCCGAGGATGACCGGTCTCTCCGGTGACCACGCCTTCTGGGGCGGTCTCGATCTCCGGCTACCCGATCTTGATAGTACTCTTTGTCGGAATCATTCCCCTCTCTGTGCTCCCTGCTTCTCCTGGCTACTCTTTCAGATAGCATCTCTGGTCTGCCTGTAGGATCTTGCCTCGCCTTTGGGGGTGCATCAGGGGTTGGTATCACCACCGCGGAGCGCAGTCTTGCTGTCTGCTGGCTTGGGGCGGACAGTTCATGAGGTGACATCAATCCTTCCGTAACAGAGAGATCAATTCCCTGCCTTGCTGCGTCTGATATGAGTTGTTGTAGAGAAGCACGGAGTCGCTGCGCGATTTCTTCATTCGCTGTAGGTAAACGTCGAATACCAGCCAGGGCAGCTGACTGGTCTGCCGTCGTCAAAGTTGCATCCGCCGTATTGAGCGCGGTGTCGTCTTCTAACTCATTACTTGGCCCGCCCTGACTGTACCTGGAATCGCTACCATCTCCGTCGCCAGCCATTGTTGTCACAAGATTCTGGAAACCCCCTCCTTCTAGCGCCAATTGTTGACGGTGATTTTTGGTGATCACCAAGTCAATGATTTGTTCTTGAGTTGCTATAATTTATATGCGAGTATAGTCAAAGATTGTAAAGAAATAACAGGTGATTTACGTGGTAAAACTCCAAAAGATCGGAGAAAACATCCACGGGATCGTTGCCTCTAGCAACAAAGCCAAATCCACTATGAATCACGATTTACAGGATGAAGAATGACAGAATGCTTACAAGCTCTTTAATACGATTCTCTCTCTCTCTCTCTCTCTCGTTCTACCTCTCACGTCCCCCCTTTTTGTGTATAGAGGGGGTATTTATACATGTTGTTCTTAGGGTTTTAAGGTGGCCGCTAGGGTTTGGTATTGTGGTGCCCAAGTTTCAAGCGGTTTCCTAGTCCTAATTAGATTGTGTTTCCTCTTTTGGCTGAGTTTGATTCTGGACGAGATTCTTTCTCCTTTATTCGCGGGAGAACTGCTTGTTTCCTTGTTAAACTCTAATAGTCCACATCGTTGCTTATCGTGGATGTGCTGGTCGCTGATTATGATTGGCATACGAATGTTGGTGACTATCTCATTGATTCCCGAGTATGTATGCCCGAGTATGCCCGAATGTGCCCGAGTGAGATTTGCTGCCCGAGTTGATCGTCTTCGTTTGTGGTCGGACTACTTACTCTTTTTTCCGAGTGGGTTTATCGTGGGAGGTTTCTGCTCCATAAGTTGACTTATCTTGACTCTCGCTTTCCTGGCTTTTCGTGCTGATGACGTGTCCTTCACCACTAATTTTTACCTATAACAAACGTCAAAGTTGTTCCCGGGAACAACTATTCGTTGGGAACAACTTCAACGTAGACGGAAACAACTTTAACGTTGCAATGAACGTCAAAGTTGTTCCCGGGAATAACTATTCGTTGGGAACAACTTCAACGTAGACGGAAACAACTTTAACGTTCTAACCAACGTCATTGTTGTTTCCGAGAACCATTCGACTTTAACGAAGGGAACAACTTTTACGTTATAGAAACTACTTTAACGTTGCAATGAACGTAAAAGTTGTTCTTGGGAACAACTAATCGTTGGGAACAACTTCAATGTTGACGGAAACCATTTTTACGTTCTAACCAATGTTATAGTTGTTTCTGGGAACCACTTAACTTTCACAAAAGGAACAACTTTTACGTTATAGAAACCACTTTAACGTTGTAATGAACGTCAAAGTTGTTCCCGGGAACAACTATTCGTTGGGAACAACTTCAACGTAGACGAAAACAACTTTAACGTTCTAACCAACGTTGCAATGAACGTAAAAGTTGTTCTTGGGAACAACTAATCGTTGGGAACAACTTCAATGTTGACGGAAACCATTTTTACGTTCTAACCAACGTTATAGTTGTTTCTGGGAACCACTTAACTTTCACAAAAGGAACAACTTTTACGTTATAGAAACCACTTTAACGTTGTAATGAACGTCAAAGTTGTTCCCGGGAACAACTATTCGTTGGGAACAACTTCAACGTAGACGAAAACAACTTTAACGTTCTAACCAACGTCGTTGTTGTTTCCGGGAACCATTCGACTTTAACAAAGGGAACAACTTTTACGTTATAGAAACTACTTTTACGTTTCAATGAACGTAAAAGTTGTTCTTGGGAACAACTAATCGTTGGGAACAACTTCAATGTTGACGGAAACCATTTTTACGTTCTAACCAACGTTATAGTTGTTTCTGGGAACCACTTAACTTTCACAAAAGGAACAACTTTTACGTTATGGAAACCACTTTAACGTTGCAATGAACGTCAAAGTTGTTCCCGAGAACAACTGTTCGTTGGAAACAACTTCAACGTAGACGGAAACAACTTTAACGTTCTAACCAATGTCGTTGTTGTTTCCGGGAACCATTTGACTTTAACAAAGGGAACAACTTTTACGTTATAGAAACTACTTTAACGTTGCAATGAACGTAAAAGTTGTTCTTGGGAACAACTAATCGTTGAGAATAACTTCAATGTTGACGGAAACCATTTTTACGTTCTAACCAACGTTATAGTTGTTTCTGGGAACCACTCAACTTTCACAAAAGGAACAACTTTTATGTTATGGAAACCACTTTAACGTTGCAATGAACGTCAAAGTTGTTCCCGGGAACAACTATTCATTGGGAACAACTTCAATGTAGACGGAAACAACTTTAACGTTCTAACCAACATCGTAGTTGTTTCCGGGAACCATTCGACTTTAACAAAGGGAACAACTTTTACGTTATAGAAACTACTTTAACGTTGCAATGAACGTAAAAGTTGTTCTTGGGAACAACTAATCGTTGGGAACAACTTCAATGTTGACGGAAACCATTTTTACGTTCTAACCAACGTTATAGTTTTTTCTGGGAACCACTCAACTTTCACAAAAGGAACAACTTTTACGTTATGGAAACCACTTTAACGTTGCAATGAACGTCAAAGTTGTTCCCGGGAACAACTATTCGTTGGGAACAACTTCAACATAGATGGAAACAACTTTAACGTTCATTGCAACGTTAAAGTTGTTTCCGGGAACCACTCGTCTTTAACAAAGGGAACAACTTTTACGTTATTGAAACTACTTTAACGTTACAATGAACGTCAAAGTTGTTCCCGGGTACAACTACTCGTTACGAATAACTTTAACGTTGACGGAAACAACTTTAACGTTATAACCAACGTTGTAGTTGTTTCCGGGAACCACTCGAGTTTAACAAAGGGAACAACTTTTGCGTTATGGAAACTACTTTAACGTTGCAATGAACATCAAAGCTGTTTCCGGGAACAACTACTCGTTGGGAACAACTTCAACGTTGACGGAAACAACTTTAACATTATAACCAACGTTGTAGTTGTTTCCGGGAACCACTCGACTTTAACAAAGGGAACAACTTTTACGTTATGGAAACCATTTTGACGTTCCAATCAACGTCAAATTCGTTTTTGGGAACGATTACCCGTTTGAAACAACTTTAACGTTGATAAAAACCATTTTAATGTTGTAACCAACATTGTAGTTGTTTCTAGGAACTACTCAACTTTAACAAAAGAAACAACTTTTACGTCTAGTTATGAACTTTACGTCTAGATATGATTTTACTCTTTTTTTTTATGTCTAATTATGAACTTTATCAATAAGCAAAAAAATAAATAAAATTTTAAGATTGCCGTAGATATCGATGATTTTTTTTTTATTTAACCTAAGAGAAATCTAGATTGAAAATATCTTGATCCCTTATACAATCATGTTCTACATCATCCCTTTTATAAGGTTCCTACATTCGAGACATTTTCAAAAGTAATAAATTTCAAAACTTCTTAAAAATTAAATTCTAATAAATTAATAAACAGTCAGATATAGTAAGGGTAACAATACATCCTCACATATATATATAACAAAATGAAAACTTTCAGTATGTAAATTTCAATAGTTAATATATAAAACAAGAATAAGGATTGGTTCAAAAAAAAAAAAAAAAAAAAAAAAAACTTACTAATCATCTTAAAGAGTTTCTGTTTTTTTTCCCAAACCGTGACAGTAATAAAAATAAAATTAAATTAGTCGGATCATCCCCATAAAAAAGAAAAAAAAAAGAAAAAAAAACCTAAATATTCTTACCTCCTATATATCCATATTTCTAACAAAGTCTGTATGCAAAATATCATTGTCACTACAAAAAATTCAACTTAACATTACAGCCTGTGGAATTTACAAAAGAGTTGTATCCTTTTTTAGGAGTTACATCATTCTGCTACCAAACATTCATTCAAGTATACACAACACAATTATAAGTCCACTTGTGTACACACAAAAAAGTCAATAGTCACACCAAAAGATATATACTTCTATTTAAAAAAAAATCCTATAGTTAGTAATTGTAATAAATTTTTTTTTTTCTAAACAGATATAGAGCTGCATTAATTGTAATAATTTTTATTTTTTAAATCAATTGTAAAAATATTCTTGTTAATTAGTAATAGTTCAGGTATATCAACTCAAATTTCTGACATTAACCCTTAAGTAATAATATATTTAGTCTATTCGTCTCCCCCATTTTTTCAGGTTCTATTTTTCTATTATATATACATATTGAAGATGCATAAAAACAATCCTTATAACGTTTCATTTGTAACATCTTGCTTTTAGAATTAGATTTGTAAGTTTATCAATTTTTTGCTTTATAATTTTGTTTTATCCACAACAGTTGGGAATTTTGCCCCAAATTGTCATAATAAAATAAGAGAGCTTCTTTTAACAATCCAATTTTTTCTTTTTACACTTATTTTCTAAAAACACTCCATTCTCAAAATTTAAATTTTAAAAAATTCTAAAGACACTTCATTTTATTACAAGATTATCCTTTTTATCTTTTTGAATTAAATTATTAAAAAAGGAAATTATCTCTACTAAATCAATAAATTAATTATTACATATTAAATACTCTCTCCTAAATTTTTAATTACCATATTAAACTCTCTCCTCCAATACATATCTCTAATTTCTATCTCCATTTTTTTCAAGCAAGACTAACAGTTAAGAAAAAAAAAAACTTACTAATAAACTTGATTTTTAGGAACCATATGTACGTATATATTAAAATAATAATAATAATAATAATTAAAAAAAAAAAAAAAAAAAAACAAGTACCTTGTTGGTTTTTTTTTTTATTTAAAAAAAATCGAAATATGAAAATGATTTTTGTTACTCTTGTAGGTATATAATTGTCTAAAGAACTTTAATTCTTTCATTAGTCTTAGAAATTCTGAGTTTAATGGAATCTAGTTGAAACAATTTAAGTTTTCATATATATCTTTTTTTTTTCTTTTTTTTTTTTTGAAAATTGACTTTTTAATATATATATATATATATATTTATTTATTTTCTGTTAGTAAAAAACTAAAATATTCATGAGTTTTTTTTTTCTTTAACTATTAATCTGAGATTTTGATTGAGAAAGTATAGAAATATGATGTATTTTTTATTTATTTTTTTAAAAATGGAGAGAGATTAATTAGGAGAGAGTGTTTAAAATGGTAATAAAAGATTTAGGAGGGAGAGTTTAATACGTAATATTTAATCTAATGATTTAGGAGAGAGATTTTTTTTTTTTAATAATTTAATTAATTTGGAATGTCTTAATTTTTTTTTCTTGTTTAGTAATTTTAATTTAGGTTAAAATTGTCATTAATAAAAAAAATTAAATTGGAGTGTGAATAGATAATTTATGGATTGTAAGGAGAAGCTCTCTAAAATAATATTTATATCATCTTTAAAATAATATTTTTACACTTAATAAACAATCCTTACACTCCATTTTATTTCAAAATTAGCATTTTTATCTTTTAACACTCCTTTTTTGATAACACTCCAACCTAAAACCCTAAATTTTAAAAACATTGCCAGACTTTGACTTGTAAGTTGTAAACACTATTATGGCTTAGGTAAATATTTTTACGGCTTTAATTATTATTTCATGGTTTCTTCAAAATTTGTTACTTATATACATTTTTTTTTCTTACATTATTCCATTTCCTCCCTAACATTGAAATTCTTTTCAAGTATGTTTGAAAAAACCGGATGAATAATAATAATAATAATAATAATAATAATAATAAATGAGTTATTTTTTTAAAAAGTTTAAATATTTATTAAAGTCAAATACAATATTGTTAAACTTATTGGATTCCCCACACAACCCCTTTGTCGACTTTTGATTTATACAAGTAAAGACAATCCAGTGATCCACCGCCTGAATGCCAAATACACTCCATTTCAAAAAAATTGGTTTTATAAATAATATCAAAACATGAAAAGGAACCGATTTATGAAGGGAAATAGAGATGCAACGAGTTTGATAAGTTTTTTACTTCAACAGTTCTCTTAGAATATTTTTAGAATATAAAACGGGTTTGACAAGTTTTCTGTCTTATTTTACTCTTATAAATCTATTCCAATAATATATTCGATAATTATGGATACCCCAAATTGTTATACTCAATTACTCATCATCTTCAAGAGTTTCAATTTTTTTTTTCCCAAATTGTAAATTAAATATTTGGTCTTAATAATGTCCACTTACAAATCGACACAAATTTTACAATAATAATTTCAAAAATCAATATAAATTTAAATAATTAATAATAAACTTTAAAACTTCTTAAAAATTAAATTCTAATAAATTAATAAACAGTCAAATATAATAAGGGTAACAATACATCTCCAAGCATCTTAAAAAAAATAACAATACATCCTCACATATATATAACAAAATTATGAATAATTCTAGTAAGTAAATTTCAATAATTAATTTATAAAACAAGAAAAAGGATTGGTTCATTTAAAAAAAGACTTACTAATCATATTAAAGAGATTCTATTTTTTTTTTCCCAAATTGTGGCAGTAGCAAAAATAAAAATAAAAAAAAAATTGGTAGGATCATCCCTGGTAAAAAAAAACACATAAATTATTTTCTTAACTCCTATATATCCATATTTCTCACAAAATAATATACAAAATATCATCACTACTGAAAAAAAAAATCAACTTAACATTACGACCGGCGGAATTTACAAAAGAGTTGTATCTTTTTTATAATTTTTTATTAAGGAGTTACATCTTCGGCTACTGAACCTCCATTCAAGAATACACAACACCATTATAAGTCCACCTGTGTACACACACAAAGAGCCAAAAGTCACGCAAAAAGAAAGTTTCTATAAACACCAAGTTTGGGAACACAAAATGAGTCTACTTTTCATTTGAATTGCAATAATGTTTGTTGGTATATTTAGTTCAAATGAAATGCCATCACAATAAACAATTTAAATTTTGTAAAATCTATAATTGAATTGCTTGAAGTTGAACAAAGTGTAAAGAACAATTCAAAAACATTCATCAGCCTCCAATAGAAACCTGGTGATCTGCTCCATTGTCGTCAAATTAAGATAAAATAATTTTATGAAAATAAGATCACTTGTTCATTTCAAATCATTTTGTATAAGTAAACAAAGTAAATCAATATGTTTTCAGAGCTAGCAGCAAATAATAACATGAAAACTCCAAAATTTATGAACAAATAGTTTTAGGAAGTAAAGCATTTCAAAATATATTTGATATGTAGGTATTGTGTATGGAATTTACTTACCTCGACTCCATATAATAATGTAGCTTACTCCTAAACATCAAAATTCACACAAACCCTATACCAAGTACAATTAAAATTCGATCATGTTGTCATCCCAAAACAGTCTAATCGAATTAAAAAGGCCTCTAATATTCCTTCGGTCTTGTTTTTTCTAAACTGACCATTACCTACTCCAATAATTTTAACTAATTCCCCACACCACCAAACTGTATAAAAATTTACAGAGTTAACATAGACATATAAGATTATCTACAGTAAAATTTTCAGAATATTATATGATCATTAGCATACACAAATTATCATTCCTTTCTGGTTTCCCAAATCTGCCCAGCAGAAATCTATACTGACCCCTGTCCACTCCGAAAACTCCAACAATTATTATATCCATTCAAAATTCACTAAATTTCATAGAGTGACAGTAAACATATAATTCTACCTACAAAGTTTGATTCTAGAGCCAGTTCAAGAGAATATTTACTTTCTCCATTTACAGCATGTGGATTGGCTCCCCTGCGGAAGTAAATTGCAGTGATCATTTTTGGAATTCAATATATCGATATACAACAATGAACAAGAGATGGTGAGAACATAATCCTGCTAAGGAAATAAAATGATTAAGAGCAAGGATTTTCTATTACCTTGAAAGAAGTAGTTTAGCAAAAGTAGCTCATGTCTCTGCCTCCGAGAATACAATGGCTAATGTCCCCAATTTCACAAGCCAGATGGAGAAGGGAGCAACCCTCCAGATAGTCCATGGTCTGGCCTTCACTCGAACCTACTAAGTTTAAAGAGCTAGAGGAAGATCTGTCCGATGAATTCCCTGTCAAGCATCTGGAGCTCTGGTCAAGACACAAGGCTTGTCTGTTCACTCAGTAGCATCGCTTTGGCAAGGGTTAATGAAGAGTTACATGCCACTTGCTCATGCATAGCGTTCACATCTGCTTCAGAATTAACAATGTGGCAATATAAGGCTTTTTTGTCATTTGCACAAACAGCTTCCCATATCTGTTGTGCTGCAGAATAGGTATACTGATTGTCCTTTGGCTTGCTAACAAAAAGTTTTTCTGCATACTGCAATCAAAAGAAAACTTGAAATTTCAGCAGGTTGCAACAGCAGAGCATAAAACTTCAGCAATCCTAGATGCATCTTTAGAGCTATTGATCAGACTATGAGAACAAACATAATATTTACAGGTTTCAAGTTTCCATTATTCTGCCGTCAGACAATTTTTTTTCCTCATACTTCGTATAACGGTTTTTATTACTTAAAATGTTCTATTGCCGTAGTTAATATTTTGCAGGCATGCTGAACTAACATAATGCAAAACTATGCCTGCTATAATATGATTTAAGTAACAATCTGGCATCACAAATTCAGCTTTATGCATTTTCCGAATGTCAACCATATGCAATTAAGAATCAAAACAATTAAAACATAAAGACCAGAGTAAATGTTAAATCCAATTACACCTTTGCATGAATGAACTTCTCCTTTACTGATATAGAATCGTAATGACTAGGTTTGCACTTAAGAGGCAACTACGGTTTATCAGACATGTATGAGCTTTACCAGCATAATAATAAATGTCGGTGACCAGTTAGAAGACTGACTTCTATTTTTTTATTTTTTTTTTAAATCTATCGCTTCCAATTTTTTCTTCCAACTTGCTATTGTATTTTCTCACCAAACAAACAAAACAATCACATTAAATCACTGATCTAATGATCCTCATTACAAACATAAACTTTTTAATAAAAGTATAGAAATCAAAGCAAACCCAGTAAACACAAGGACAAAATCAAACCAAAAACATAAAACCAAACCAAACCCAGAAAAACAAAGTCAGAATACCATATTAAACCTAGAAAAGAAAAGAAAAGAAAAGAAAACCAAACCAAATTTAGGAAAAAAAATTTCTACACAGTTACAAACATCATAAAGCAAACCCAGAAAAAAATTACACAATTACAAACATTACAAAGCAAACCCACAAAAAAAATATTACAAAGCAAACCCAGAAAAAAGAAATCAATAGCTTTGAACTCCTGAATTTTAGAATGATGAACTCCAAAAAAACAATTTCAGTAAACGTTTCTAAAAAAATACAAAACCTCGAATTCCGCTGGCGGTGGCTCTTCCTGCAAGGGTTGGAAGGTCTCCTCCAGTCGAAGGAGATCGTCGTTATCAGCATGGAACTCCTCCACCACTAGAGGAGATCGATGTTGATCTCCTTTGATTGGAGTAGATCTGACTCCTCCTCGTTGGATCTCCACGTCCATCTCCTCCGACTGGTTGTGGAGTCTGACATCTACGACCGCCAACGGAGGCGGTGGAGATAGACCTATAGAAATCGAGTTTGAGGTTCAAATAATTCCAACTTCGAGACTCAATCCAGTGCAAATCTTCGAAGGTTGGGATAATAGGGTTTTGATTTTTGTCTGAATGGATGAGGTAAAGGAGAGAGATTGAATGAGAAAGAAGAGGGTGAGTCGGTGAGAACAGAGAAGAGGTTTTGATTTTTGTCTGAATGGATGAGATAGAAAGAAGAGGTTTTTTCAAGGAACCGATTACACCGGTTACTTTCTTAATCATTTATTTTAATTGTTTATATTTTTTTCACCGTTGGATTGACATTTTTCTCAATCCAAAGGTTGTGTTTAATTTTCAAAAAGCTAGGTATCATACCAAGGACTTTTCCTGCGTATAGTAGCCAGTCCCCTCAAATATTCCAATATACCCCAAGAGGAGTTGGCTAGTATACCTCCCCTAAAAGTGCTAGGTATCATGGCAATGAGTTTGGGATTTGGGACAACCGGTTGCAACCGGTTTCTCCCCAAAAAGTCAACAACAAATGTTTTTTTTTTTTTTTTTTAATAATTTTTTTTATATAGTATTAATATATTAAATTACATATTATTATTATATATTAATTGAATAATAAAACTATATTAAATACAGAAAAATTGAAAACTATTATTATAAAGTTAATAAATAATAAAATTATATTAAAATGTAGAATTGTAAATATTTGTAGAATAATATTAATAAATAATATTATTGCATTTGTAATTTGCAAATTTGAACATATAATTAAAATGATATTAATATGCAATAAAATAACATTTATCATAAATAATATAATTAAAATTGTGAAAATAAGTAATTATTTGAAACATATTAATAAATTGCATACATTTGATAATGTATATATTAATTTAAGTATAAAAAATATGAATATACTCTCTATATATATACATATATATATATATATACACTTGTTTATATTTGATTGAGAAGTAATATAATTGTTTATAATTGAGAAGTAAAAATAATAATGAAAAGAATAAAAAAAAAATAGAGAAATTGTTTCTAGGAACAATTTTTACGTTCTGGAACCACTTTAACGTTCCAGTCAACGTAAAATTTGTTCCCAGGAACAATTACTCATTTGAAACAACTTCAACGTTGATGGAAACCACTTTGACGTTCTAACCAACGTTGTAGTTGTTTCCGGGAACCACTCGACTTTAATAAAGGGAACAACTTTTACGTTATGGAAACTACTTTAACGTTGCAATGGACGTCAAAGTTGTTCCCGGGAACAACTACTCGTTAGGAACAACTACTCGTTAGGAACAACTTCAACGTTGACGGAAACCACTTTAACGTTCTAACCAACGTTGTAGTTGTTTTCGGGAACCACTCGACTTTAATAAAGGGAACAACTTTTACGTTATGGACACTACTTTTACGTTGCAATGGACGTCAAAGTTGTTCCCGGGAACAACTACTCGTTAGGAACAACTTTAACGTTGACGAAAACCACTTTAACGTTCTAACCAACGTTGTAGTTGTTTCCGGGAACCACTCGACTTTAACAAAGGGAACAACTTTTACGTTGCAATGGATGTCAAAGTTGTTCCTGGGAACAACTACTCGTTGGGAACAACTTCAACGTTGACAGAAACCACTTTAACGTTCTAACCAACGTTGTAGTTGTTTTCGGGAACCACTCGACTTTAATAAAGGGAACAACTTTTACGTTATGGAAACTACTTTAACGTTGCAATGGACGTTAAAGTTGTTCCCGGGAACAACTACTCGTTGGGAACAACTTTAACGTTGACGGAAACCACTTTAACGTTCTAACTAACGTTGTAGTTGTTTCCGGGAACCACTCGACTTTAACAAAGGGAACAACTTTTACGTTATGGAAACTACTTTTACGTTGCAATGGACGTCAAAGTTGTTCCTAGGAACAACTTCAACGTTGACGGAAACCACTTTAACGTTCTAACCAACGTTGTAGTTGTTTTATAGTTGTTTTCGGGAACCACTCGACTTTAATAAAGAGAACAACTTTTACGTTATGGAAACTACTTTAACGTTGCAATGGACGTCAAAGTTGTTCCCGGGAACAACTACTCGTTGGGAACAACTTTTACGTTATGGAAACTACTTTAACGTTGCAATGGACGTCAAAGTTGTTCCCGGGAACAACTACTCGTTAGGAACAACTTCAACGTTGACGGAAACCACTTTAACGTTCTAACCAACGTTGTAGTTGTTTTCGGGAACCACTCGACTTTAATAAAGGGAACAACTTTTACGTTATGGAAACTACTTTTACGTTGCAATGGACATCAAAGTTGTTCCTGGGAACAACTACTCGTTGGGAACAACTTCAACGTTAACGGAAACCACTTTAACGTTCTAACCAACGTTGTAGTTGTTTTCGGGAACCACTCGACTTTAATAAAGGGAACAACTTTTACGTTATTAAAACTACTTTAACGTTGCAATGGACGTTAAAGTTGTTCCTGGGAACAACTTCAACGTTGACAGAAACCACTTTAACGTTCTAACCAACGTTGTAGTTGTTTTCGGGAACCACTCGACTTTAATAAAGGGAACAACTTTTACGTTATGTAAACTACTTTAACGTTGCAATGGACGTCAAAGTTGTTTCCGGGAACAACTACTCGTTGGGAACAACTTTTACGTTATGGAAACTACTTTAACGTTGCAATGGACGTCAAAGTTGTTTCCGGGAACAACTACTCGTTGGGAACAACTTTTACGTTATGGAAACTACTTTAACGTTGCAATGGACGTCAAAGTTGTTCCCGGGAACAACTACTCGTTGGGAACAACTATTTTCAAGAGTTTCGATTTTTTCCCAAATTGTAAATTAAATATTTGGTATTAATAATTTTCAATTATAAATCGATTTAAATTTTCCAATAATAATTTCAAAAATCAATTATAAATTTAAATAATTAATAATAAACATCAAAACTTCTTCAAATTTAAATTTCAATAAATTAATACACATTCAAATATATCAAGGGTAACAATACATCTCCAAGTAGCTTAAAAAAATAACAATGTATCCTCATATATATATATATATATATATATATATAACAAAATGAATAATTTTGGTACATAAATTTCAATAATTAATTTATAAAACAATAAAAAGGATTGGTTCAAAAAAAAAAAAAAAAACTTATCATTTTAAAGAGTTTCTATTTTTTCCCAAATTGTGACAATACAAAAATAAAATAAAATTGGTAAGATCATCCATTAAAAAAAAACACCTAAATTTTCTTAACTCCTATATATCAATATTTTTCACAAAATAATATGAAAAATATCATTACACAAAAAAAATCAACCTAACATTACAACCAGTGGAATTTTTAAAAGAGTTGTATCTTTTTTTTTTTTAAGGAGTTACATCCTTTAGCTACCAAACCACCATTCAAGTAAACACAACACCATTATAAGTCCACCTATGTACACACAAAAGAGTAAAAAGAATGTTTCTTTTGGGAACACAAAATGAGTCTACTTTTCATTTGGAAAGCAATAATATTTGTTGGTATATTTAGTTCAAAGGAAATGCCATCCACTACAAGAAAAATCATTTTTATTGACAATAAACCCCCTTATTGACAGTTTTCAAGCTGTCAGGGAAGGCTGTGTCAAGAAAGGTTTGAACAGTGAAAAAACTGTCAAGCAACTTTTGACATTCTTTAACTGTCAAGATTTGAAAACTGTCAACAATACAAAGTAAAATTTGTCAAAAATCTAATTAAAATTTTCTATATATAATTAATATCTTACAAAAAATCAACGTTCTAACATTCTTTAACTGTTAAGATTTAACGTTCTAACCAACATTATTTTAAATCCCAAAACCATTTAAATTCTATCTTTCTCTCATTCCTTTATTTTACAGGAATACAGTATATAGTTTCAAATCCATATTTAAATTAAATTTTTGTGCATAAAATTTCATATAAGACAATTCTATGTGATAAATATTTTTTATTTTATTAAAAAGAAGGTCCACACAAGATGTTAGTGTTTATAACTTATGATGAAGTAGCACGGTAATTTGATGTGAAAAATATGTGCAGTACTTTTTGATCGTTTTATTTGAAGATACAAAAATTGAATAAATGTTTGTATGGTCAGATGTGGGGTGAGGATGGTGTTCTAAAATAAATAAGAACCTAAACAATTTTGTTTCATTTATGGACATCAAGATAACCATTATTTTATGTATAATCCTACACATATGTAATAATTAAATTTTTGAATTGGGATTGTTTGAGTGTGTTGGTCCTGTTGGATACAAAACCTTTAAAATTTTATATTAAAAAATAGATAAGTAACAAAATTATTTATATTTTATATACTAAATTTTATTAACACATTTTTTTTTTTTTTTCGTGTAGATTATGAGACCTTGGCGACTATCAAGTCTGATAGACTAAGAGTATCCCGTGCTTGAAACCTGCTATACTTTGTATAATACCGTAATTTTATTAGGATTATCCAACCGATAATGATTAGATGGTATTTAATTACATGTATGTACTTTAATGGTGATCATTTATCTCCGTAATATTACTCTAAACTTAACATAACATCCATCCCAGCCAATACAAGATTACCAGAAGTCCAGAACTTTTTTTTTTAAAAAAACGGCAAGGCAAGCAACAAATACAAGCAAGGGGCAGCAACAGCAAATCAGTCCAGAAGTACGGAACCAATTGAATCTATTCATTTTTTTATGCTACTAATTAATAAACATTTTCATTTCAATTGATTTTGCATGTAAACAGGATAAATATGGAGCTTTGGATAAGAGTGGTAACATTACGTTTGTTTTTTTGCCTAAAGACTGAATAGTCCTGAATTTTATTGAAAACTAAATAGTGATTGAAACCTGAATCTGAATGACATGTTTTTTTTTTTTTTTTTTCTCACGTCTAAATGTACTGTCAACATGTTTATTTTTTTAAAAATAAAATTATCTAAAAAGAAGTAATTTTACATCTATACCCATACTAATTAAAAGAAGTAATTTAGCATGCAACTCTTTATAAGATTTTGCATGTTCTTCCACAAACAAAGTTTAATTTAACAAAACAAAAAATTCATCCAGGAATATAATTTTGTATGTTATTCTACAAACAAAGTTCAAGTATGATTTATTGTAAAAAAATAAAAATAATAAATAAATAAAGTTCAAGTTCAATTTTATATATTGTCCAAATATCCGGTATATAATTCTAGAAACCATATATATATATATATATATTTTGTTTCTTGGATCATATGTAAACAGAAACCAATATATATATATTTTTTAAAAGGTTCTTAGATACCCTTTTTTTTAATAGGTCCCTAAATTATATACCCCAGTACATATATATATAAACGTAGAAATGGATTTGAAAGCCGCTGCTGCTGTTGCTACTGCTGGTGGTATAAAAAAAATGCTTTTTATATAACCTCATTTCAAACTACTGCTCACTTCATATATACACTTATTTTTCAAATCCAAAAATCCAAAAAAAGAAAAGAAGTGCTTTTGAGAAAAAAAATTATTTTAAAAATCCGGGTTTTTTTTTTTTTTTTCTGAATCCGGAAGATCGTCGCAGCTAGAGTTCGGATCCTTCGATTTGTGAGAAGTTTCTCTCTCTGTAGATCCTACCAACTCTTCGAGAAAGCTTTTTCTCTCGGTTCGTCGAGTTCAGTGGTGGTTGATTTGATGGAGTTCTGATATTTTTGGTAGCTTTTTTTTGGGGGGTTTTTTGGCACGGTTTTCGAGTGTGCTTGGATTCTGATAATCTTAAAGTGGTTGGAGGGCTTTAATAGACTTAATTGTTTGTGAATGAAAAACGTCTTATGTTATTCATCATTGAGATCGGTATTTATACATACACATTACATTGGAAAGAGATTGACTCTAGTTACATAACCTGAATACATTAGGATTACAGCTGTACAGTTATAGTAAATATAGGAGAGCTCACGTAGTGGTGTTATTGTTATTATGCCCCCGCAAGATAGAGCTTCCGTCGAGGACGCCTATCTTGTTCCGATGATTGGTGAATTGAATTCTGGACAGAGTTTTTGTCAGTGAGTCAGCGAGCTGATCATTTGTGTGAACATGCGCTATTCGAAGTTGTTTCCGGGTGACTTGATCGCGAACAAAGAAAAAATCGATGGCGACATGTTTCATGCGACTATGAAAAATAGGATTCGCACAAACATACGTGGCTCCCACGTTATCACAGCAAATCACTGGAGGGCCTGGAACATGTACCTTGAGTTCGGTGAGAAGATTTCCAAGCCAGTTCAATTCAGCAGCTGTAGACGCGATGGCTCGGTATTCAGCCTCTGTGGAGGACCTGGCAACGGTGTGTTGCTTCCTGGAGCTCCAGCTAATTGGTGTGGAGCCAAGGAATATGATGTAAGCTGAGGTGGATCGCCGATCATCAGGATCACCTGCCCAATCAGAGTCAGAAAATGCATGAAGTTGAGGTGACGATTTCCGATTGATTAGTAAGCCATGAGTGAGAGAGCCCTTGAGATAGCGAAGGACGCGCTTTACTGCATTCCAATGGATCATGGTTGGACGATGCATGAACTGAGATAATTTGTTGACAGCAAACGAAATATCTGGACGAGTGAGGGACAGATACTGAAAAGACCCCACTACCTTTCGGTATTGAGTAGCATCAGTTGGAGCACTTCCATCAACCAATTTCAGTGTATCAGATGTGGAGAGAGGAGTGGAGACAGACTTGGCCTCGTGCATATTTTCTTTTGTCAGGAGGTCGCGGATGTATTTCTGTTGAGATAGAAATAATCCACGGTTGGTGTATTGAGCCTCAACCCCTAGAAAAAAAGAAAGTCGACCCAAGTCCTTTAGTGAGAACCGTTGAGCCAGGGCAGTGATGAACTGACAAACCTCTGAATCTGAAGAGCCGGTGACGATAATATCGTCGACATAGACAAGCAAGAACACTGTGTGGCCAGAGTGGTGATAGATGAAGAGAGAGGCATCGCTCTTGGAGTTAGTAAAACTGGCTGCCAACAGAAAATTTCGGAGCTCGTTGTACCATGCTCGAGGAGCCTGACGGAGGCCATAGATAGCCTTTCGGAGCTTGCAAACATGTTTCATCAAGGAGGGATGCTCGAATCCAGGCGGCTGCTCCATGTACACATCATCAGTAAGAGTTCCCTGCAAAAAAGCATTATTGACATCTAGTTGTCGTAGGGACCAACCGTTAGTTACAGCAATAGTGAGAATTAAGCGTATTGTGGTAGGTTTCACAACTGGACTGAATGTATCAGTGAAATCGATGCCAGGACGTTGATGAAAACCCTTTGCCACAAGTCGGGCTTTGTACCTCGCAATAGAACCATCCGGGTGTCGTTTGATCCGGAAAATCCACTTGCAACCCACCACATTTTGAGAGTTGTTAGGCGGGACTAGTGTCCAAGTGGAGTTTTTAACCAATGCATCATATTCGGCGCTCATAGCTGTACGCCATTCCACATGTTTCCGAGCTTGAATGAGAGAGGTCGGCTCTGTCGGAGTGGAGAGTTGAGAGACGGTATGGAGGTCAACAATGGTCCTCGGTTTGAATATGTGGCTCTTGGACCTAGTGTGAATGACTCTAGGTGGGGAGGTGGGAGTTGGATCAGGTGCGGTGAGTGGGTGATCAGTAGTGGGAGATTCAACCGAGTGAGTGGAGGCAAGCTGGTCACTGGAGATGGTTGGCGAGACTTGAGTGGATTGCGACATGGGTTGTGCATGTCGTGGTGGGTTTATGTGTAGCGGGACTTGTGTAGGATTGGAATTGGAGGGTTGAGATAAGTGAATGATATCAGGATAATGGAAATCTGCGTGACAGGAGGGATGTGAGTGTGTGAACGACTCTTCTTGTATGTCGGGTCTAACATTAGGGGGGGGAGACCGGAGCCAGTGACTTACTTGGTCGGGGAGAGAGTGTGAGGTGTGGCTGAATCGACTAGCAAACGGGAACTCTGACTCGACAAATACGACATGACGCGAAACATAAACTCTATTTGTGTGACTATCCAGACATAGGTAGGCATTATGCGTATTGGAGTACCCGACAAGAGCACATGGTTTGGAGCGAGGTTCCAGCTTATGTGAGGTGTATGGACGGAGCCAGGGATAACATAGACAGCCGAATACACGTAATTTACGATAATTCGGGTCTGTGTTGAAGATTACAGAGTATGGACTGCTGTTGTGGAGGACTTTAGTAGGCATGCGATTGATAAGATAAACCGCAGCCTGGAAGGCAAGAGACCAGAATTTTAGGGGCATGGACGCATGGTGGAGCATGGACAGTGCCGTTTCCACTATATGTCGGTGCTTGCGTTCAGCAGTGCCAACATGTTCAGGCGTGTGTGGTGGTGATTTCAGGTGTTGGATACCTAAAGTTTGTAAGTCTAGACCAAGGGACTGAGCCTCCCCACTACCATTAGAATAAACGGTTTTGATTTTAGTGTTGAAAATTTTTTCGACAAGTGCCTTGAATCGTTTGAAGGCTTGTGGAACATCAGACTTATGTTTGAGTGGATACACCCATGTGTATTTTGAAAAATAATCCACAAAAATCACATAGTAACGATAATTATCAAAAGAAGATAAGTGAGCAGGGCCCCAAACATCGGTAAACAAAACTTCTAATGGTTTATTGCAAGATAACGTTGAAACCCCAAAAGGGAGTTTATGACTCTTGTTACATAGACACGCAGGACAATGAGAAAATTGAGACTCTGACTTTGAAATAGAGAGACCTTGAAACCTGACTAGACTTTGGAGAATCTGAGGAGACGGATGACCAAGGCGGCAATGCCATGTGAGTGAGGAGACCGACGGCTGAGTAGACACTGACAGGAGATGAGCACGAGACTTGGATAGATGAGACGGATTGGACCTTGGCCAGACATATAGGTTGCCCTCATTCCAGCCGCGGACCAAGGATGCCCCCGTTGTCAGATCCTTCACAAGAAAATGGTTAGGAAAGAACTCAACAGATGTGTTATTATGAGAACAAAATTGGGAAACAGAGATAAGATTATGAGATATGTGAGGTGAGCACAAGACATGTGTGAGAGGGAAAGAGTGTGCAGATGTATTTAAAGTGGTGCAACCAGTATGAGTGATAGGAATTGTTTTACCGTCCCCAACCATGATGTCCTCTGGGCCACCGTATTCGGAGTGAATGGATAGATTTTGCAGGTCTGAAGTCATTTGATGAGAGGCACCTGAGTCAAGAATCCAGTTGGTGTTGCGAGTGTTGGATTGTTCGGTGGTCATGTTATTGGCTTGAGGCCATTGTTGAGTTGCCGGATGTGGGCGTGAACGACAAACCCGAGCTGTGTGTCCAACCTTATCACAGAGTTGACAAATCGGCCGAGAGCTATTCGAGGAAGAGGATGAGCGCCACTGATTTGGGGAGTGGAATTGTGGCTGAGATTGAGGCCGAGCTGGACTGTTTTGGAGTGAAGAAAAATTGCGACCAGTGTGTGAATAATTACCAAAGCTGGATTGGTTACCGTGAGGGTTGGTGTAGGTGTGATTGTTACCGTGAGAGTTGGTGTAGGTGTTTGATGAATTGCCATGTTGGTTGCGGCCTCTCCTGGTGAAAGTTCTTTGATTAAACTGTGCCGTAATCACCAGAATCCCCTTCTTTGATTCATCACGCTGAAGAAAAGCCTCATGGTCAAGCAGTTTGTCGTAGAGTTCTTCGAATGTGATAGGATTATCTCGGGCTCGTATTGCGGAAGCGAGAGGTAGGTAGGCGGGTCCCAAACCGTTCAAGGTATGAATTACTGTAGCCCCATCATCAACCGGATGGCCAATTAATTCAAGATTGTCAAGTATATTTTTAATGCCTTGCATATAGTCGGTGATAGATTTGTCCGCCAAGGAGACATTGGTAAGAGAGTCGAGGAGTCCGAGTTTACGAGTATTGGATCGGTTTGCGAAAGTGGCCTCAAGTTTGGTCCATGCTTGTGCGGACGTTGATGACCGGGTGACTATAGCCTGTGCTGCACCCATACACGAAACCTGTATCGCATGAAGAAGTAATCGATCCTGACGAAGCCAGACTTGGTATTCAGGATTTGCGGCTGCATTGGTGGTTGTTTGCTCAGTAGGTGTGGCAGCTGCGATGGTTGCAGGAGGGCATGTCTTGGTACCATCTAGGTATCCCATAAGACCATAGCCAAAAAGAAGATTTTCAAACTGAGACCTCCAAGCTGCATAGTTCCCTCCTTTGGTTAGTTTGATAGGAACTTGAGTTGAGTTTATGGCAGTGAGAGATTGGTGTGGGTTGATGTTGTTTGTTCCCATAAGGGTAACAGAGGGAATAGATGTAGCAGTAGAAGATTCGGGATTGCTTGGATTTGTCATGGTGACGGCTGGCTGAGTTTAGGTTAAGGTTTAGGTTTTGGAAGGAGAAAATTGGAAGAGAAAATTGGTATTTCAGGATCTGTGGCTTTTTCCTAGCACAGCTCTGATACCATAATAGACTTAATTGTTTGTGAATGAAAAACGTCTTATGTTATTCATCATTGAGATCGGTATTTATACATTCACATTACATTGGAAAGAGATTGACTCTAGTTACATAACCTGAATACATTAGGATTACAGCTGTACAGTTATAGTAAATATAGGAGAGCTCACGTAGTGGTGTTATTGTTATTAGGCTTGAGGTGGCCCTTCAAAATGGTGTTTATAAGCAACCTGTTGTGTCCGGAAAAGATAGGGTTGTTTTGGATGATGTCAATGGGACAGCCGAAGAATTTACGGAAACTCTTAAGGCTGAATGGGGATTTGGAAAGCATTTCCAAGTTGGATGACAGCGGAACTACTGGGGAGGAGGTCACCGAGGGATCAAATGCAAATGTTTTGGAAGCAATGGCTTGACTGTTTCTGAGGGAAGTGAAGTCAAAGCTGATACCTCAAAGCAACCCAAACCACACAAAGGTCAAAGTAAGAACAAGAATGAAAAGCCCTCAAGCACCAAAAATGTCTCATCAACCGAGGTGAAGAAAGGCAAAGATGGTAAAGGTGCAGAGGCCACGCCAACCGTTTCAAATGGTTTGGGTGGTTTAAATTCACACTCCAAACAGCCTGTTAAAAATAGGTCTTTTGTTTCTAGGACTAATAAGTGTAATGAGAGTTTACATTTGAATCTCGCTCTACGATTGATCACAAGCCTCTTTCGGCATATTTGTTTATGATAGCATATACTTTTCCAGTAATCTCTTTTTCTCTGGACACAGATTTAGGATTTGATAGGAATATAATAAGATTTAACCAAAATAGGAATGTAAAAACAAGAACATGTAGACAACAATCCAAGGATTTCATCGATACAGATGAACAAGTCATCCAACTAACTCATGAAGATGATCTTATAAATCGTTGCCATTTATCAATTATTGTTCTTGTTTAGCAAGCAGAATATTTGTCGTACGAATGTGAATGCATTTAGAAATACTTTAAAACAGATGTTAACAACCATGAAATCTTGAATCTGTAGGGATGAATATCTTTAAGGATATGGATACCTGTTCAGGAGCTCCTTGGGCTTGCTGGCCCGATACCAATTACCATCAAAATCAATGTATGAGATTAGGGGTGTGCGGCAGATCGGATCCAATGGATTTACCATGATCCAAGATCCGATCCGATCCAATTTTATAGCAGGATCCGATCCGATCTGATCCAATGACTATTTGATCCGATCCGATTGTAAAATACTTCGATCTAATCCGATCCGATATGATCCAATGGATTGAATTAATATAAATTCGTTCTTAATATATAAAAGTTATAATCTGAAATAAATTATTCAAACATTACTAATTAATTCAAATAAAATTCACATTAAAAAAATACATGACATAACTCTTTATATAATTCAAAAAGTTTATAAACATTATACATCTGCTCCAAATGTAAACTTTATAAGCCGTAATGTTAATGAAGAAAAATAGAAAAAAAGAATATGGTGGATTGTTGGCCGTAAAGAAATTGAGAAAGAAAACTTAAAATAGTAATATTAGAAATTGTATTTGGGTTAGACCTTTATAAATATTCAGATAATCAAATTGTATTTGAGTTGGGCATTTACATTAGAAAGTGGTAGATAAAATAAAACGCTCAATACAAAAATAAGATCTTATATTTTAGATGAATTGACGGATTCGGCGGATTTCCAAACGGAAATCCAAGATCCGATCCGATCCGATCCAATGGATTTTAGAATTTAGGATCCAATCCGATCCAATCACCTCTCTGAATCCGATCCAATCCAATAGATCGTATTGGATTGGATTGGATCCTGCACACCCTTATATGAGATTGCAGTACGCTTATCCACTTGATTGAATGGAAGAAAATGTACTTCTTTAATGATTGCACGTGCCTGAAGTGGAAAGGTACTTTAGTTGGAAATTTATGAGCGTAAGTATCCAGCAGAGTTTAAGAATATTAATAGACCCACAATTCCAAATTTACCTCCTTTGGGTTGCTTGTTAACGATTGCAGCTTCTATAGCATACTGTTTCTTCGTCTTGCTGCTCTGGCTGCCAGCAACACAACCATGTCTTTGTCCATATTATTGTTAAAAACCTGAAGAAGACATTAATTTGACATTAGGCTCACCTGGACAATTGATGAACGAGACTTTTGATCAAAGATAAAATGTTGACTTGCTGTTAACAAGCAACCCAATGCTTCTCTACTATTGAGTTGTAAAAATGATAAAATCATTCAAGTGTTGTCTCAGATTCCTAAAATCTGTACACCGTGGAAACAGGTTGGTTACAATCATGCATGTGTAATGAAGTTTCATACCTCTATAATATTCCAATCAGAAGTAAGGCGATTCAATGTAAGAGTTCCTGTTTTTTCACTGCAGAGAACATCCAATCCAGCCATTTATTCAATTGCAGTCATCCTTTTGTAATGGCACCCTTCAAAATCAAACTAATGTTTTAGTGATTAATTCTGAGATATTTGAGGACTCATCTGCCTTGGTTTCAACTTCAAGTCACTTGAAAGTGAGTGTCAACAGAGACCATGGAGGTATGAATATCTCGATGTTGGTTCATTATATTATAGGCTTGTAGATGTTAAGAGTTGCACATGTTGAGACAGTCGATGAGAACCGACTGCAAGTGTAACGGATAACACAGTTGGCATAGCTATGTATATTCCTCCAATTTAGAGCACAAGAAGGTTTTTAATTCCATCCCCGTAAGAGCGGTGCTGTATAGGGAACATGACAATGATTTCAAGAATCATTCCCACGGCTATAGAGCAAATGCAGAAGTTTCCAATGGAGGTAAGGACCTGCGTGCAAGTGACAAATCACTAAATTGTATGCATCAAAATAAGACGATAATGAGAGATTGTTTTAGTTGCTATTACCACTACTTCAATCTCACCAAGCTTACATGTTGAAACAGAGAACTTTATCTCCTGTAAGAGCTGACTGCATCAGAAAAAACAACAATCATGTTAACATCATTGGATAACATCATAGCATGATTTTGTTTGAGGTGTAAGAAGCAGTTGCCGGATCAATTTTTAAAGGGTCTCCTTCGAGAAGCCGAGCATGATATGCCCAAGCCTGATGCTAAATTGTTAGGGTTCACTTTATGTAACTTACAATCCAATTTTTACTTTTTTTTCTCCATTCTAAAATTTTAAATTTTAAATATATATATATAAAGAAACTTTTTTTGTTCCAAAATTATCCCTTTAACATCCCTCAAACTCAAAGCCATGAATTCTGCATAAGATTGATACTAAGGTTCTAATCATAAAATAGTAAAATACCCACAACTTTCTCTCTTACATAATTTTTTTTTTTTTTTTTTTTAAAGATTAATTCTCACATCCGATCATCCCCCTATCCACATATATATTTTTATTGACGACATGAGGTTGGTTCGGTGATATACCCCTCACACCTACAACACGAGGTTGTGGGTTCAAGTCATCCCCTTCCGAAAAAACCCTAAATTTATGTAATACTTAATATACTAGGGTGTGTCAACTTCATTATTGATCAGTCAAAATTCAAAGATTTTAAAGATTTTTATTTGCTTTTGGCTTCTATTCTATGCGATTTGTCAAGAGCTCTATTAATTTACACCAAATTAATCTAAGAGAATATTTAATATGGACTTTAGAAAATGTAATAAGAGAAAAAACACAACCCCGAATGTTATAATCAAGAATTTAAGAGTACACATGCTTGTTTAATAATATTTTCATAAATTTGGCGTTGTACTAGATGAATCTGATAAGACTGGTTTTTGATATTTTTCATAAATTTGTTGTACTTCATTATCAAAATGTCTAAATCACATTTAAATTGCAATTCCCTTCCGACCGGTACTGATGTTGTTGATTCCACATGTTGAATATCTCTGAATATGTATGGAATTATGGATAGCTTAACAATTAATAATGGGGTCTAATTTGCGAGGTGGGTAGTGGGCACACACACTAAAAAAAAAAAAAAAAAAAATCTCACATGGAGGTCATTTGTCGATTCCTTCTTTTGTCAAGACATCCTGATTAAATAATTTCATGACATTCAACTATAACTATATGTTTATATTGGGCTCACAGCTTCACATTTATAAATGTTTACACTCAATATGAATGTGTGGTTATAGTTGGACGTCCTAACTTTATAATTTCAATATGAATGTGTCATATGACGATAAGTGAGCAGGACCCCAGATATCAGTGAACAAAATTTCTAACGGTTTATTGCAAATTAATGTTGAAACTCCAAATGGTAGTTTGTGACTTTTATTACATCGACACGCAGAACAATGGGAAAATTGAGACTCCGACTTGAGGACAGGAAGACCTTGAGAGGAGACGAGACTTTAGAGAACTTGAAGAGACGGATGGCCAAGGCGACAGTGCCATGCCAGGTAGGAGACACTCGGCTGGGAAGTTGCTGAAAAAAGATGTGCGGAAGACATGGACTGACGAGTTGGATTGGACGTTGGCCAGACATATAGGTTGCCCTCATTCCAGCCGCGGACCAAAGATGCCCCCGTAGTCAGATCCTTCACAAGAAAATAGTTAGGGAAGAACTCAATTGATGTCTTATTATGAGTGCAAAATTTAGATACATAGATAAGATTATGAGATATGTGAGGTGAGCATAAGACACGTGTGAGAGGGAATGAATTTTCAGAAGTGTTTAAAGTAGTGCAACCAGTGTGAGTTATAGGAATTGTTTTACCGTCCCCAACCATGATGTCCTCGGGGCCACCATATTCTGAGTGAATTGACAGGTTTTGGAGATCCGATGTCATGTGATGAGAGGCACCTGAGTCAAGAATCCAGTTGTTGCGAGTGTTTGGTTGCTCAGTGGTCATGTGATTTGCCTGTGGCCATGTTTGGGATCCTGAAGGTGGCCGTGATCAACAGACCCGAGCTGTGTGTCTAATTTTGTCACAAAGTTGACATATAGGCCGAGAATTGTTGTTAACATTCTTATGATTACCATTCGTTTGTCCCTAAAGTCCGGTCCCTATTATATAATTTTTTGAGACAATGATATCTAGAGGCACTGATTTGGTGAAACGGTCCCTAAATGGCCATTAATTAATTTTTCAAATGGCTCAAATTAGCCATTTCATTGCAAGAATGTATCAATTGTTGCCACTTTAACCATTAATTGTTTGAAATCTGTTTGCTTATGTCATAATTCGTTTGCTTATGTCATAACCTGTTAGAATCGAGGTTAAAATAGTAAAACAAGAAGGGGCAATATTGTAAAATCATCAAGTCACCACTTAGAGCACAATTTGACAAAGATATTCAAAGCATTATTTCACTTTTCTTTTCAATAGAAGCTCTACAACAATGGATGATTATCTTGAACGGAATAGGAGAATGACAATTACGAGATATGGATCAATTACAAGGTACTGCATATCACACGACTCGTATTCTTTTCTAAGATCAAAGTTTATTTTATTTTATTTTATTTTATTTTATTTTATGGTTTATTGTATGATCAGCCTTTTTTTAGCTGTGTTCCATCTTTCAATTGAGAGATGCCTTATAGCCCACTCATTTGAGTATGTGACGACCATCAATTGACTTTCCTGAGAAAATCCCCAAGAAAATTTTTTATATCTTTTTCTCTTAGCCGAAAGAGACTCTATGCTTCCTATTTGTATATTCTTTATACATGGATGTGCACTTTGGATGATTAGCATTGCACATATGAATATTATATGTATAGCACTAGCATTTACTTTTGTATCAAAAAATGTTTGAGTTCGTGGCGCTTGTCTTTTGGGTTGTGTTGTATTGTTCTGGTTTTCGGTGGCTTGGCTGTTTTGCCTTCTGAATAAAGCTTTCTTTAATTATCCAAAAAAAAAAAAAAAGACAAGACAATATAGACTTTGTAATATAATCATACAAATTATTCCATGTCATCCATAAAATTTTTATTCTTGCTACTGTATTTTGTGTTCCATCCATAAGCATATTATTCTTGCTATGTTTCTTTGGCTTTGGTTTTGAACTGAAAACCAAGTTGAAGAAGAACAGCCGCATGAACAACAAGCTCAAAAAGGAAAAAGTAAGAAGAAGAAAACTGGTGGCATGAGAAAAACTAGTGGCCTGAGAAAGAAGCAGAAGACAAACTGAGTCTTGAGTTTTGAGTTTTTTTTTGGTATAGACAGTTTTATATTGAGTTTGGATAGGTTCTTGATTTTTTTTTTTTTTTTTTTAAATACAACATGCAGACCCGTTGATTGATGCATCCTTGACTTTCTTTCACTACTACAAAAAATGCTAAAGAAATCAGTTTATTTTTCATTTCATTTATTGTGTGGTTTTGTATTCTGTTAGAGATATTTTTGTATAAACTTTTTCCTTAAAACTGTATTTTTTGGCAAGGAAATAATTTTTTTCATCCATGCTGGGTTCTTCAATTTTTCGATACAAATCCAATGGTATAAAGAACGTAAAATTTTGGTTGGTATTTTGAAAGTTATGATCAATTATTCAGTCAAAGGTCAGAAGCGACGCACAATCCGCGAGTGAGGTGTGTTCATCGCTCTTTTTCCTTAAAACTGTATCTTTTGGCAAGGAAATAAATTTTTTCATCTATGTTGGGTTGTTAACTTTTTTGATACGAATCCAACGGTATAAAGAACGTAAAATTCTGGGTGGTATTTTGAAAGTTATGATCAATTATTCAGTCAAAGGTCAAAAGCGATGCGCAATCCGCAAGTGAGGTGTGTTCATCGCTCTTTTTCCTTAAAATTGTATCTTTTGGCGGCAAGGAAATAAATTTTTTCATCCATGTTGGGTTGTTTACTTTTTCGATACGAATCCAACGGTATAAAAAATGTAAAATTCTAGGCGGTTTTTTGAAAATTATGATCAATTATTCAGTCAAAGGTTAGAAGCGACGCGCAATCCGCGAGTGAGGTGTGGTCATCGCTCTTTTTCCTTAAAACTGTATCTTTTGGCAAGGAAATAAATTTTTTCATCCATGCCTTTCAAAAAAAAAAATTTTCATCCATGTTAGGTTCTTTAATTTTTCGATATGAATCCAACGGTATAAAGAACGTAAAATTCTAGACAGTATTTTGAAAGTTATGATCAATTATTCAGTCAAAGATCAAAAGCGACACGCAATCCGCGAGTGAGGTGTGTTTATCGCTCTTTTTCCTTAAAATTGTATCTTTTGGCAAAGAAATAAACTTTTTTGTCCATGGTGAGTTCTTCGATTTTTCGATACAAATTCAACAGTATAAAGAACGTAAAATTCTGGGCGGTATTTTGAAAGTTATGATCAATTATTCGGTCAAAGGTTAGAAGCGACGCGCAATCCGCGAGTGAGGTGTGTTCATCGCTCTTTTTCCTTAAAACTGTATCTTTTGGCAACGAAATAAATTTTTTCATCCATGTTGGGTTGCTTACTTTTTCGATACGAATCCAACGGTATAAAGAATGTAAAATTCTGGTCGGTATTTTGAAAGGTATGATCAATTATTCAGTCAAAGGTTAGAAGCGACGCGCAATCCGCTAGTGAGGTGTGTTTATCGCTCTTTTTCCTTAAAACTGTATCTTTTAGAAAGGAAATAAATTTTTTTTGTCCATGTTGGGTTCTTTGATTTTTCAATACGAATCCAACTGTATAAAAAGTGTAAAATTCTGGACGATATTTTGCAAGTTATGATCAATTATCCAGTCAAAGGTTAGTAGTGACGCGAATCCGCGAGTGAGCTGTGTTCATTGCTCATTTTCACACTTTTCCAAATAGATTTTTGGAATATTTTCTAAATGAAAAATGTTTGTTTGCATGTCTAATTTCTTGTTTCAAAATTTGAGCAAATAACGTTAATTATTTTTAGATATGTGCACTTGAATGTGGACATAGGTCAGATTTGAATAGTTTGTAGAGATGGAAATAATGGCCTTTTTGGGACTCCACCCACCAATTAATGGTGTATAGTGCTATTTTATTCTTTAGAAGTGTCATATCATAGATAACGGCAGCTTTCCGTTAGATTTAACTGAATGGCTTGCAATGAACAATGTTTCGTCAAAAGGGTGATTTTGGAACAATTTAAATAGTCGGTGGCCTTTTTGGGACTTCATCAACCAATTAATGGTGTTTAGTGTTATTTTCTTTAATTTTTTTTGCAGTAATCATCATAAATTATAATTTTTTTTGACATATTATTTGAAAAAATCAAAATTGAACCAAAATATTTGGCGAAAATTTGACATAGTGATTTTGCTAAAAAAAAGGAAAAAAAAAAGTGACAAATAACAAAATAGCATATAGTGATGCATTTAAAATATTGACTTGTAGGTATTATATTATGATGATCGCTGCAAGAAAAATATACAATAGGGATCGGAATTTAGGGACAAAAGAATGGTAATCATAAGAAGTCTAGTAATAAAAATTAGGCAGTAGGGACCGGACTTTATGGACAAAAAAATGGTACAAATAAAAATTATTAATTTTTTTGTAAAATGTTGATTATAAAAAATAAAATTAATAGGGATATAATTAATATGCATTTCCTATTTAAAGATAAAGTGGTAGTAAAATGGTAATTTCCTATCCGATAAAGGAAATATTTTAATAAAATATTAATTTGAAAAACAATATCAGTAGTTAAATTTAAGGTCGCATTTATCAATCAGAAATGGAGAGAATCTGAATCAAGTTCCATTGGAAAAGGAACGGAGTTGAATCAGAATTAAGTTACTAAATTTCATTTCGGTGTTTTCTACAATTTATGAATCATAAAAAAAATCAAATTTAGTCATTTTCTAGTGTTTACTTAAATTAGGAATAAGAATGATATAAAGTTGATTACAAAAATACTCTTGTTTATATAACATGTTGAAATATTATTTTATTATTAATAAATAATTTTTATATTGCTCATAACAGTACAGTAAAATTTGAACATTAGATAAACAGTTATGGAGACAACTTCAATAAAACAATAAAATAAAAATTGAAGTCTCCCAGTAGCATGTGTATATATTTATTTATATAATAGCGATTCATAAATAGTATTGTTGACCAATATGCCAAAAAAAAAAAAAAAAAAAAAATCTTTTGCCGCAATAATTATGAAAAGAAAAAAAACTTTTCTGCATTAATTAAAAAAAAAAATCATTATGTAAACCAATAAATCAATTAAATATTTGCCACATTATTTCATATATATATATATATATATATTTATATATATACTTCATGGTTCATTTTTATTTTAAGTGGAGTTATTTTAATAAAAAGACATGAATTCGAAAGAAAATTTGATTCCCAGGGTGAGTAGGGGAAACAAGTTCCCTTCATTTCAAGAACTTAATTCTTGATATGTGTGTGGGTCCACGGAACTTAATGCCCTACGAATTTAGTAAACACAGTAATTCAACAATCAGAAACTTAATTCTGTTTTCCCAAGAAGGATTCGTGATTAAACATGCCATAAATGGTGGTTCTTTGGTGGGGTTTGTTCCCTTCGTTTTTGCTGGGTTCTTTGGCCCCCTCTATGAAGTTTTTGGCTTATTAAAAATAAATAAAAAATAGTTAGCAAATATATATATATATATATATATATATATATATAATTAAATAGTGAGCTCCCATGGAGGAAAAACCTCTATGGGAGCTTGAAGCTCTCACTTATTTGGGGAAGAAGATGGAAGAGGAAGAAGATGAAGGGGATTTCGGTTTTGAGGTGTGGGAGGTCAAGAAGTTCTGGTTTCAGACCCCAAATGGGGGTATTTAAAGAGTTGGGAGGTTAGGGCACGAATGGGGTGTGAAAGGACAAGATTGCCCTTCAAAATCGGCCAAAAATCGCGAAACTGGTGCCTAGGCCGCTGTACGTTCAGCCCTTTTGTACAGCGACCGTACAGCGCCAAATCTCTGGAATTGTTTTGGCAACATGGGCGATGTACGTACAGCCCTTTTGTACAGCGCTTCTTGTTCTTCAGTGGTTTCCAGCAGCGCTCACCATTACGGAAATGAACATATCTTCCTCCTAAAATATCGGAATCGTGATCCGTAAAAACCGTTGGAAAGTAGACAGCCGGGGCTTTCCGAAAATAGGTAGCACAAAACCCAGTTCAATCTGAGCTGAGAGATATGGCCCCCGAAATCTAGGGTTACTGCACAAGTCTTTCCCATTTCAACCCTTTTAACTTCTAAAACTCATCAATTAAGCTCAAATACCTTATTTATGGCAAATAACCTATAAAAACCTCACAAAACATATTAAATATACAAATACGCTCAAAAACGAGTACAAATAATAGGAAATGGGGACCTCAAATAGGTGTAAATATAATCCGATCACATATGTGTATATATATATATATATATATATATATAATAGCGATTCATAAATAGTATTGTTGACCAATATGCACGTAAAAAAAAAATTAAAAAAAAAAAAAAAATTCTTTTGCCGCAATTATGAAAAGAAAAAAACTTTTCTGCATTAATTAAAAAAAAAAATCATTATGTAAACCAATAAATCAATGGAATATTTGCCACATTATTTTATATATATATATATATGTATATACTTCACAGTTCATTTTTATTTTAAGTGAAGTTATTTTAATAAAAAGACATGAATTCGAAAGAGAATTTGATTCGCAGGGTGAGTAGGGGAAATAAGTTCCCTTCATTTCAAGAACTTAATTCTTAATATGTGTATGGGTCCACGGAACTTAATTCCCTACGAATTTAGTAAACACAGTAATTCAAAAATCAGAAACTTAATTCTATTTCCCCAAAAAGGATTCGTGATTAAACACGCCTTAAATGGTGGTTCTTTGGTGGGGTTTGTTCCCTTCGTTTTTGCTGGGTTCTTTGGCCCCCTCTATAAAGCTTTTGGCGTATTAAAAAAAAAAAAAAGTTAGCAAATATATATATATATATATATATATAATTAAATAGCGTGCAAAAATATCAATAGTTGATGTTGGGGTTCCTTACGAAGGACTTATGAGGTGGTAGTTGAGCGTTTTTTTTTTTTTTTTTTGACAGCTTTTTCCCACAGGAAACGCATATTTCCGACAGCATTTTTTTTTAGTGTCTTCTGCTTTTCTAAGCAATTTTTCTCGAGAAGTGCTATGTTCTAGAAAAATACACACATGCTAATTTGTGTTATGTTATGTATGGAAAAATACACACATTAGATGCTTACTATATATGATTTTATTGATAATTAAACGTGCTCATTTGTGGAGGGAGTAACAATTAACACTTGAAATTCTTCTTTATTTCATGTTATGTTTTGACTAGCCTTTATTTAATGATTTAATTAAACATAATCATATCTAAAGAATTTTTTTTTTTTATCGTTGGAGTAGATATATATCAAGTTGTCTAGATAGAACATATGATAATGTTTAATTAAATCGGTTTTGTTCGAATGGATACTTGGACTTAAAAACCACGGTATGGACTATGTTCAAATGTTTTAAGAAACCCGGGTTTTTGCCATCCCTAGTTATGTTAAAGACTCAAAGTAGTTGTCCGCCACTATTTATACAAGTTCAATTTTGTTTGTCTCCTTTGTTGTAAGATGTATAGGAAATGTATATGGTAATTATTTTGCGTTCCATATTGCCAAGCCATTGTTTTTGTGTTATCAATTACAAAATCCCATAAGTTCCTTGTGTTGACGGTATATGAACAGTGGGGTAGATCCTGATATAGAGGATTATAAAAATAAACCTTCTTCTATTTTTATGTTAAAGGTAACTTTTTCTTATCCCTCTGAAAAATATGATTAATTAATTTTTTTTTTTTGGTAAGTAGGAGGGCTAACTGCCCAGAAAAAACAACATTAACTGGAGGAGACCAGCCTAGCAGCAGCTAAGCCGTTGAAATCATCCTCTAAAGAACCTAAAATTTGAAAAGGGGGATCATCAAAACAAGTGAGACCCAGCCTTAAGGATTGACCCAGCTTAGCAAGACCATCAGCTGCTCTATTTCCTTCTCTATACACATGTCTAATATCACAACACCAATTGTTACCCATCAAAACTTTGCAGGACTGGATGATGCTAAATAAAGGATGAATGGCAGAAATGGGATTGGTCAATAACGACACAGCACTCAGGGAATCAGACTCAACCACAACTTTCTTGAACCCTTTCTTCCACATAATCTGAAGACCTTCAAAAATGCCCCAAAGTTCAGCTTCTATGATGTTACCAGTTCCTCTGTTAATAGCAAATCCACCAATCCACTTCCTCAAATGATTTCTAATAACACCTCCAGCAGAAATTGTGTTACATTCAGGATTCAGACTTCCATCAACATTAAGTTTTACCCAGCCAATCTCGGGAGGGGCCCAAGCAACAAGGCAAGATTTCATGTCCCTCTTATTGTCAGCATCATTGTTGGCCTTAAACCAACCTTCAACATAACTAAAAATAATCTTCCCCGCACCACCAGGAGACTTAAAATCAGGATCAAAAACAGCTTTACACCTCCACTTCCATATAAACCACAATGTAACAGCAAAGCACAAATTAGCAGGAAACAGACCCATGATCCTTGAACTACACTTCAAGTTTTGCAACATCCAATCATACCAGTCCAAATTAAACACCCCTGAAGACGTGACACCCTTGTGAATATCCTCCCAAATGGCAATAGCTGCCGGGCACCCTTTAAAAACATGAGTCAGATTCTCGCAGCTCTCCTTGCATCTAGAGCACGTCATATCCATGGTGAGGCCTCTTGCAGCTCTCTGCTCATTTGTGAGAATCTTACCATGCAAGACAGTCCAAAGGAAGTATTGAACTCTAGGAGGAAGTCTCAGTTTCCACAAAAAATTCCACTGCCAATCATGAACCACATCATTACTAACCATATTCTCATAAACACTTTTCACAGAGAATTGACCATTAATGGATAAGCCCCAAATGACTCTATCCACACCACTATGTGAATAACCTGCATGAATGCTCAAAATTCTATGTATAATTTTCCATGGTAGGACACCACAAAGCTTTTGGATATTCCACTCTTCATGAATCAAATAATCACTGACTTTTTCAGTTGACAGAGAAGGAGACATAGTAATGAAGGCATGATCTATAAGTTTTCCAACTTCTGGAACCCAATTATCAAACCAAAATTCAATCCGATGCCCATTACCAACTCTCCACTTCAAACCCCCCAACAGCAATTTTGAACCAAACTTAATGCTTCTCCAAATACTCGAGCTAGCACTAGATTTATATTTTTCAAAATCCATACAATTTTCTCCTTTAAGATACTTGTGTTTAAGTAAATTACCCCATAAACCTTCCTCATTCTGCATCAGTCTCCAGCCAACTTTTGCAAGTAAGGCTTGGTTCATTTTTTTTGCCTTTTTGATGCCCAAACCCCCTTTATGCTTCGGAAGACACACTGCATCCCACTTAACCAAGTGTATTTTCTTGTCTTCAGCTGAGTGGCCCCATAGAAAATTCCGGTTAAACATGTCAATTTTCATGCAAATCTCATTAGGAAGCTTACAAGTTTGCATTGCATATATAGGCAAAGCTGAGGAAACCGCTTTGATCATGGTACATCTCCCAGCAAAGGAGAGTGTAGCACTCTTCCACATAGATAGCCTGTTCTGTATTCTATCAAGAATCTCTTTATAAGTATCCTTGGTGACACATCCATGGATAAGTGGCACACCAAGGTACTTTCCTAAATCTTTAGTAATAGGAGATCCACATATCTCAGCAAGCTTCTTCGTGCACCCATTACTAATATTATTGGAACACAAGACTCTAGACTTAGGGAAACTCACCTGCTGCCCTGATAAGTCACAAAACAAATCAATACATTCATTCATAACCTGCGCTTGCTTAACGGTTGCTTGGCCAAAGAGTATGAGGTCATCAGCAAAAAATAGGTGAGAGATTGTAGGACCATCTCTAGAAAACTTGACAGGTTTCCAAAGACCCCCTGAAATCTTATGTTGGATAATGTGAGACAATTTCTCCATACACAAGACAAAGAGGTAGGGTGAAAGTGGGTCACCTTACCTGATTCCACACTTAGGACGAAAGTTATCCGAAACTTCCCCATTCACCAACACTCTGAACTGAACAGTAGAGACACAACTCATGATCAACTTATTCAAATTTCCCTCAATACCTACTTCATCTAAAACCTCTTTGATAAAACCCCATTGAAGTCTGTCATAGGCTTTAGCTAAATCTATCTTCCAAGCAATGAATCCCCCTTTCCCTTTAGCCTTTTTAAACTTGTAAAGGACTTCTTGTGCGACTATTATATTATCCTGAATATGCCTACTAGGAACGAAGGCCACCTGGTTAGGACTTATGAGTTTAGGAATTAGGAGTCTTAACCTTTGAACAATAACCTTGCTTACCACTTTGTAATATGTGTTGCACAAACTAATGGGCCTAAGTTGGGACATACAAGTGGCATTAGGAATTTTTGGGATAAGGGAAATATAGGTTTGATTGATAACATCCGGAATGCAACCTTTATCAAAGCACTCCAAGACCATTCTCACCAATTCACCTTTGCAAGTATTCCAATACTTTTGGAAAAAAAATCGCAGGAAACCCATCCGGCCCCGGCGCTTTTAACCCACCAATATGGAAAACACTTTGCTTGATTGCCGTCTCACAAACTCTAGCATTTAGAGCATTGACATCACACACTTCCATAGGCGGAAAAGACAGAGGAATATGAGGACAGTCCCCTGGCCTTTGCTTATCTTCAAAAAGCTTAAGAAAATATTGCATTGCTTCACCTTTCATTCCTTCAATATCCTCAACCCAACTCCCATCATCTTTCCTAAGTCTTTCAAGTTTATTTCTCCTCCTTCTAACAACAGTAGATAGGTGAAAAAATTTGGTATTTTTATCACCTTCTTTCAACCAAACATTTCTAGACTTTTGTTGCCAATACACCTCTTCTTGTTCAAGGATCTCATTATATTCTTTCACCAATTTAACTTCTAAATCAGCTAGGAAAGCCGAATGCCTGTTGCCAATATAATTTTGAATCCCCAAAATTCTCGCAAGGAGTCTACGCTTATTTTTAAAAATGTTACCAAATTCCTCCTTATTCCATATCTTGAGCACTTCCACAAAGGGCTGCAGCTTGAAACAACTGTTATCCCTATGATTACTCCAAAACCTCTGCACTAAATCATCAAAAAATTTATGCTTTAGCCACATTGCTTCAAACCGAAAAGGTTTAAGCTCACGCTTCGGAATATGCTTGCTGTAAAGATTTATTAGAATAGGACAGTGATCTGAAACTATCCTAGGGAGGTGTTTAACAAACCCCTCAGTGTAGCATAATCTCCATTCCATAGAGCACAAGGCTCTATCTAATCTCTCCTAAATCTCCTCTCCAATACCCCTTTTCGTCATCCAAGTAAAGTTAGAACCAATGTAACCCAAATCAACCAGTCTATTCCTACCAATCCACTCAGAGAAACCACTCTTAGAATAACTGCTCCTCCCTCCTCGCTTCTCAGAACAGCAGGTGATTTCATTAAAGTCACCAGCCACTAGCCAAGGAAGGTGAAAACATCCTCTAATAGAATCGAAGTAGTTCCACAAATGTTTCCTAGCAGTAACACAAGGATTAGCATATATGATAGTCAGAACCCAAACACTGTTATGATCAGCTGCAAGAGCTGTAATGCTATGCCTAGAATGAGCAATGACTTGAATTCTAATATCCCTACCATTCCAAAGTAGCCACAAACCCCCGGAGAAACCTTCCGCATCAACCACATAACTATTAGAGAAACCAAGCTTGTTAATAACACTCTTAGCCCTAATGCCACTAATTCTAGGTTCTAGGATTGCCAAAATATCAAAATGATAAGATCTATTTAAATCAGCAATGATTCTAGGGAATCCTTGCCTACCCGCACCTCTCACATTCCATATACAAATCATAAAAATATGAGAGAAAGGACACACTATTCAGATATGGCTGCCATGGCCTCCTCCAAATTAGAAGCCACTGCATCAAAATTATTATCAATGTGCATAACAGCACTATTATGAATACCCAACTTTGCAATACCCTCCCTCTCTGTCTCGTAAATGTCTTCAAGCTCACAAACATTCACACTACCTTGTACTTCACTCTCTTTTTCAATCACGGGAGGAGGCTGATCCTGAGTTTGCCCATTCAAACTCATATTTCCTTTTAAAAAAAACTGACATTACCTTGTAGCCCTGTCTTTTTTATGCCCAGTTTATCAGTTTTCTTGGTAACCTTTTTAACCCCCTTACCAGCCTTAATGCTTTGTTTTCTACTAAAATTAGTGATTTCAACCAGAGCATTATCAGCAAAAGTGTTATTCCCCTTCTGAAGGTTACTGTCTGAAACCAGGATTTCCTCACTAGTGCTAGCTTCCACTTCCTCATTTAGGACTGCAAATCTCGACCCACTAGCTCCTCTACCTACTGAAAAATTATTTCCATTCTTCACATATTCTTTACCTTCATGCCTAGTCTCAGCAACATCCCCATTCATCTTCCTATTAATACCATCCGAACCATGTCTAGCATAACCAACAGCTTCATTTCTGCCTATATGACCATTCAACCCTGACTTAGTGTTACCAGCAACATATCCGTTCCCACCATTCCTATTGCCACTAGCAAAATTAACATTACCACTAGCATTGACATTCCCACCACTCTTATATCCACCAGCGTACCCGTTACCACCATTCCTATTGCCACTAGCATAGTTGGAATTTCCACTAGAATAACCATTCCCACCACTCCTATTTCCACTTGCTAAATTAGCAACGTTCCCAGTACTACCATTTCCACCTTTCCCTACATAACCTTTATTGTTCCTATTACCTTGCTTCCCATAAGAGACAAGAAGCCAAGGACCATACAGGGATACCTCCTTATCAGGCCCAATTTGGGTATCTTCCATTACTTCCTCAGCACCTGTTTCTTCAGCACCTTCTCTGTAATGATCTTTACTATGTCCATACCTTCCACATTTAAAACAAACTAACCCAAGACTTTCATATTCCACCCTTATACTTCTATCCTCAATACAGAGAGAGCCTATGACAGGTCTGGTGATATCAACTTCAACACAAATTCGTGCAAATCTACCCCTAGCTTGATTCTCAGTCACTGGGTCGACTTTACACATTCTACCCAACATACCACCTATGCTCCATAGAAGATCTGAAACCATCCATTCCATTGGCAACTTTGATAACCTGACCCAGATTGGCATACTCTGAACCGAATCTTCCCCAGGCACAAAATTGGGTTGCCATAATTGAACTACTAAATACTGATTCAATATAACCCAAGGACCATTCGTAAGCACGTAATCAAGATCTTCCTTCAACTGAAACCTAGCCACAAAATGCCCTTCACCAAGGTCAATCAGTTGCCACTGTCCTGACAGAGCCCATTTCTGCGATAGCTTAGTAATCATGAAACTCAAAGTATGAGCTCTCCCCATATTCTTCAATATTAAAGCATTAGCCCATGGTTTATGGAGTTGATCTTTCAGATTGGGGGACAATTTCATCATTGGGCCTCCAGGACCATCAGACACCAAAATATCATCCTTCTCAATTTTCAGCTTACCACTGCCAGCATCGAAACCTGACCACGAGCTTGGGCAAGACATATTCATAAGCTTGGCTTTAAAACTTCCCATGGCCTCCCTCTTAGGGTAATTAATTTCATCATCCATTCGTGCAATACCTTCAGTATCAGCTCTAGCGCGTTTGGTAGTACCTCCAAACCCTAGATTCACCCCTGGCTCTTCAATTCCACCACTACTTGGAGTTTGTTGAGCAAAAAAACAAAAGGTCTCAGTCACTGGATCCATATTCAACGAAGAACAGGAAGAGAAAAGAAGAAGAAAGCTAGAAGAAACAAGCGTTTCAACGAAAAGAAGCGGCGCGTGAAAAAACTTGCGAAAAAAGCGATCTCAATCAAACCCACCAAGCGCGTTCAATAAGCTAGCCCCACGCACACATTTTTCTTTAGATTCTCCGACTTATGATTAATTAATTTAAAAACAATAGTTTGCATACTAATGTTTTATAAGTTTGTTTCGAATGCATAGAGAAATTTAGTTAAATAGCTCTGATAATACTTTTTTCTTAGTACATGAGATTTGTAATTTGACAATCCGATCTCCACCTCCAGATTTTCTATGCTTTTTTAATACAAATTACTCTTTTTCTAGGTAACCACCGGTTGAAGTCCTACCTTTTTGATATGTGTGCTTCTTCTTCTTTTTTAAATCAGAGTTAACCAATCATACACCGAAAATTTAAATTTTATAAATATATATATGTACACTTAAATTAAAATTTTGTGCAAGAAAATTTCAAATTTTCAAAAATATATGTGATAAATTATAAGTATTTTTCAATTTATTTAAAATAAGGTTCATAAGATGTAAGTGTTAGCGTTATTGAGTATGTACCACTCTTATCCAAAGCTCCATATTTATCTTGTTTACATGCAAAATCAACTGAAATGAAAATGTTTGTTAATTAGTAGGCATACAAAAATGAACAGATTTAATTGGTTCTGGACTTCTGGACTGATTTGCTGTTGCTGCCCCTTACTTGTGTTTTTTGCTTGCCTTCCCTTTTTTTTTGGGCCTTCTAATAAACTTCACCGTTCAAAAAAATAAATAAATAAATAAATAAAATAAAATAAATTCTGGACTTCTGGTAATCTTGTATTGGCTGGGATGGATGTTATGTTAAGCTTAGAGTAATATTATGGAGATAAATGATCACCATTAAAGTATATACATGTAATTAAACACAATCTAATCATTTATATCCGTTAAATAATCCTGATAAAATTACGGTATAATACAAAGTAGAGCAGGTTTTAAGCACGGGATCCTGTTAGATTATCAGATTTGATAGCTACCAAGATCGATCTTATAATCTACACGAAAAAAAAATTATGCGGGATCCCGCACATAATAAAATTTAGTATATAAAATATGAATAATTTTGTTACTTATCTATTTTTAAATATAAAATTTTAAAGGTTTTGTATCCAACAGAACCAACACACTCAAACAATCCCAATCAAAAAAATTAATTACATGTGTAGGATTATGCATAAAATAATGGTTATCTTGATGTCCATAAATGAAACAAGATTGTTTAGGTTCTTATTTATTTTGGAACACTATCCTCACCCCACATCTGACCTTACAAATTAACATATTCTTGAACAACAACATTCAAGAACACCAATCATCCAATGGACAACATTTATTCAAAAAAATTATCTTCAAATAAAAAGATCAAAAAGTACTGAACTCGATCACGTGTCAAAAAATATTTTTCGCATCAAATTACCGTGCTACATGCCTATTAGCCTATATACTCATTATAAGTTATAAACACTAACATCGTGTGTGGACCTTCTTTTTAATAAAATCAAAAATATTTAAGACATAAAATTGTCTTATATGAAATTTTATACGCAAAAATGTAATTTAAATATGGATTTGAAACTATATACTGCATTCCTATAAAATAAGGGAATAAGAGAACAATATAATTTAAATGGTTTGGGGATTTAAAATATTGTGTTGTTCAATCATCTTTTGAGAATTACCAAGTATGTAAAATTATATCCTAAAACCTCAGTCCTTAGCAATAAATGTTTTTCGACTTTATAGAAACCACACAGACATTGTGGTTTGTAAAACAAAAATAATAAAAGTAATATAAAGTGGAAACACCATTGTCAAGAGGTCTTTTCTTCATGTGTTGTTGGGTGGAGGGGGGGAAACACCGTTGTCAATGTGTTTAAATGCCAAAAACAACTACAAGATAAATAAAATAAAAAATGATTTTAATAACGAAATTAATTGAAGTAAAAAATATAAATGAACAGTTAATTACCTCCATGATCAAATAGGAGGACCAAAGGTCTTTCCTATTCTTATTACTATAGTCCAAGGTAACCTTCGATGTAGGGAGCACAAGCTTGCCATCCTCATTTACCCAGCTGTGAAGTTTTCTTGAAAATGTTGTTTCCCAATCAATCCTAGGTAACTCCAGATTTCCTTTATTAATATCTTCCTCATCCATATCTGCCCAAAACATAAGTTTTTTCGAAGCCTTTGTTGTGTAATCTTCATTTACAAATGTGTAGAGGATATCATCGAACTCCGGTTGCTTATCTAAGAACTCAATGAGATCTAAAATATAACCCTTAAATAAATAAACGAAAAATTAAAACAGTTAATTATCAATCAATCAATCATATATAAATGAAAATTAAATAAATTAAAAACAACACTCACAGCTGGAGTTTCTTTTGAAGCTGGATAGCCAAAAATGAAACAAGGCACTTGATCATCTTTGAACTGTACATATATAATTTCGATGAATATAATCAAACATTATAAAAAATTTTATCAAAAAAATCTAACATTATTAACTTCGTGATTAAAGAAAAGGAAATTAGAGGAATAAACACTCACCTCCCTTAGTAGCATATCTTTTAGTGCAAACCATCCAACCTGTCCTGCTTTCTTCTTCAACACCCTGCAGGACAGTTAATCAATAAAATAAAAATAGAATAAAAGATAATAAATAAATAATAAATATGTATATATATATATATATATATATATATATATATGTAAACTCACGAAAAAGGATGAATATCTTCTAAGTTTTTGTTCAGTACGGATAGTCCACAATTTCTGGTTCCCTCATCAAAGGCAATTGCCACATAATCAGATGATTTCGGTATTGATTTCAATAATGATTCCGAAATTGGAGCCTCCATGAGATTAGGAGGAGGAGGAGCTTTGCCCAAGCGCTCGGCTAACTTCCTATACATATAGCCATTCTTGACGAACTTCATGTTGATTTTCCGATCCTGTTCAAATAATGAGCAAAACTTAAATAAAATATTCAAGACTGATCTATGAACTTAAAAACTAAAAAAAAAATAAAAATTGAACTGCACAATTTTATTGAAGAGGCCAAAATGGCCAAGGCACAAAGGCCACAACACAGCAGAGAACACATTGCCAGCGTCCCCAACGCACCCAAAACAGCAAAAACACCCAACACACAGCACAGAAACCCCAGCGGGGACAGCAAACGGCAGCAAAACAGGCTGCAAACCACAAGAAAGCAAACAAAAACTGTAGCCTGCACAAGAAGCAACTTAAAAACTAAAATTAAATTTAAAAAAAAAAACAACATAGTTTTCTTTCATTTTCATTTGGTTTTTCAGCAACCAAACAATGAACAAAACTTAAAACTCAAGATTGATCTATGAACATGAACAGAAAAACGAAACCGAAACAAGGAAAAGAAAAGAAGGAACAACAGAGTTTTCTCTCATTTTCCTTCGGTTTCTCAGCAGCCAAACAATGAACAAAACATCAAGAATGATCTATGAACATGACCAGAAAAACGAAACCGAAACAAGGGAACAAAAAAAAAAAGGAACAACAGAGTTTTCTCTCGTTTTCCTTCGCTTTCTTAGCAGCCAAACAATGAACAAAACTTTAAAAATCAAGAGAGTTTTCTCTCATTTTCCTTTGGTTTCTTAGCAACCAAACAATGAACAAAACTTAAAAACTCAAGATAACAACATTTCAAGACGAAAAAAAATGAAGAGAATGTTGTAGTACGTACCTTTGTATGAAACTGGCAGTATTTTCGAGCTAATTAATTAAAACCCTAGTTGATTAAAGAAACACCTGAAACAGAAAGAAAGAAAACCTTTGACTAGATTTGAGTTAACAAGAACAAAAATGGCACAACAATGGCGGATAAATTGAAAAACAAAAAATAAAAACACACACAAAAAAAAGAAGCAACAGATGAACTTACGAAGTTAGGAGATCTGTAAAAATGAATGAAACTTAATCAACAAGAGAAAGAGAGAGACTCTTTTGTTGTGCTTCTGATGATAATGTAGAGACTGTTTTCCTGTTTTGTTGTGCTTTTGTTGTGTTTACCAGACGTGGTGCTTCTCACATGACCTTTCTCTCGACTGGTCCCCACATCCAATCTTTGTTGTAAATTTACTGTTTTGCCCCTCTGCCATGAATTTCTATTTTCTTGCTCATTTCTTAAGTGAAGACTGGTTGTCAGAAAGAATCCGTGTGTGGGTCGTGAAGTATTTAGCCAAGTTGGACCAATAGATGATCAGTGAATTAAACTTGTGCTGATTTGGCAGTATTTTATTGGTTGTTATTTGTGGGTTTGAGGAGTGAGTGTGGTGTGGTACTTACCGGTGCATTGATGTTAAATGGCATGCCATCAACTCATTTTTTAATAATCGACTCAAAAAAATTTATGTTAAAATTTATTATTAAAAAAATGTCAAACTTGTATTGAAATTTTTTTCAAAAATGGAAATGACAAAATATATAAAATAAAAGCTACATCATTTACTATAGGGGATTTGAAGTAATTAAAGCTACACCATTTACCAGACTGAACTTGATTTGGAATCAAATATCGTGTTGTTCAATCATCTTTTGAAAATTACAAAATATGTAAAACCTTAGTGAAAAACCTTGTACTACCGATAAATGTGTTTCCACTTTGTAGGAACCATACAGACACTGTGGTTTGTAAAACAAAAATAATATAAGTAATATATATTCAACTGTCAACTGTTGACTTTTTTCCTTAAAAAAAAAAAAAAAAAAAAAAAAAAAACGTTCACCATGTGAAACTATTGCACTAGTACAAAATCGTTGTAATATCGACCATACTTAATAAAAACAAAACAAAGAAAATTTTGTATATTTAATTTATTGCAAGTACAAGGTCTCTTACTGAGGTAATTTTGGGATACAATTCTCAAAAATACAATTAAATTAGAACACTTTAAAAAAGCACTTTAAAGTATATATATATATATTAATTTTTTTAAGAAATAATTACGGGTTACTTCCTAGGTTTACCAATTTACACTTAAAAACGACTTTATCAAATATTGACATTCACCTCCCTTGCCGTTAGTGTTGACCGTTATATTTAACTGTTGACTTTTTCAAAATGCTGAAAAGACAAAACTACCCCTGACAACTATAATTAAAAATGGAAATTTAACAAAAAAATTTAATAAAAATGAAAAAGTAATAAAATTAAAAATCTTGAAAAAGATTTATCAAAAAAAAAAAGAGGAAAAAACAAATTTTGTCCAGATTATCATCATCCTCGATCAACTCTCCACCGCCATCATCAACCTCATCTCTCCACAATTGTCATCATCCTTCAATCTCAAAATTTCCAGATTTTATTTCTTTTAAAAACAAATTTCATATAGAATCTTATATAAAAAAAAATTAAAAAAAAAATAAAGGGATATTATTCATTTAGTCCCTATATTGTTTTGAAATATCTATCTTTTACACACTTTTTTTTTTTTTAAAGAAAAAAAGGCAACAATTGAATACATATTACTTTTTTTTTTTTTTTTTACAAACCACAGTGTCTGTATGGTTTGTATAAAGTGGAAACACATTTATTGCTAGTACAAGGTCTTTCAATGAGGTTTTACATATTTTGTAATTATTAAATGATGATTGAACAACACAATATTTGATTCCAAATCAAGTTTAGTCTCGTAAATGATGTAGCTTTAATTACTTCAAATCCCCTAGAGTAAATGATGTAGCTTTTATTTTATATATTTTTCATTTCCATTTTTGAAAAACAATTCAATATGATTTTGACATTTTTTAGAAAATAAATTTTAACATATAATTTTTTGAGTCGATTATTAAAAAATGAGTTGATTGCATGCCATTTAACATCAATGCACCAGCAAGTACCACACCCCACTCACCCCTCAAACCCACAAAAAACAACCAATAAAATCAGCACAAGTTTAATTCACTGATCATCTATTGGTCCAACTTGGCTAAATACTTCACAACCCACACACGGACTCTTTCTTACAACCGGTCTTCACTCTTCACTTAAAACAAATGAACAAGAAATAAGAAATACATGGCAGAGGGGCAAAACAGTAAATTTACAACAAGGATTGGATGTGGGGACCAGTCGAGGGAAAGGTCACGTAAGAAGCACCACGTCTGGTAAACATTACATTATCATCAGAAGCTCAACAAAACAGTCTCTCTCTCTCTCTCTCTCTCTCTCTCTCTCTCTCTTGTCGATTATGTTTCCTTCATTTTACAGATCTCCTAACTTTGTAAGTTCATTTGTTGCTTCTTCTTCTTTTTTTTTTTCAATTATTCGCCATTGTTGTGCCATTTTTGTTCTTGTTAATTCAAATCCAGTCAAAGGTTTTCTTTCTTTCTATTTAAGGTGTTTATTTTACAGGAATGCAGTATATAGTTTCTGACCCTTTCCACTTGTATTAATTGGTGAAAATCTCTGAGTTTTGTTTTTGGCTTTTTTGTTTTTCCATTTTCAGCTTTGTGAAAAGTTTCCCATATCTTTTCTAGTTTTCATTCGCTGAATCAAATCTCTTAATAACTTTTGGAGTTTGTATGTCTATTTTTATGTTAAGTGATGAATTATGAAGGAAAAAAAAAAATTAAAGGTTTGACTTCACACACTAGGGTTTCTTTCTGCGGACGAAGAGTAAACAGTTATTTTATTTTTTATTTTTTTCAAAAGAAAAAAGTCAACAGTTGAATAAATATTACTTTTTTGTGTGTGTGTCTATGTGGCTTCTATAAAATGGAAGTACCAAGTCTCTCACTGAGGTTTTGGGATATAATTTTACATATTTGGTAATTCTCAAAAGATGATTGAACAACACAATATTTTAAATCCCAAAACCATTTAAATTCTATCTTTCTCTCATTCCTTTATTTTACAGGAATACAGTATATAGTTTCAAATCCATATTTAAATTAAATTTTTGTGCATAAAATTTCATATAAGACAATTCTATGTGATAAATATTTTTTATTTTATTAAAAAGAAGGTCCACACAAGATGTTAGTGTTTATAACTTATGATGAAGTAGCACGGTAATTTGATGTGAAAAATATGTGCAGTACTTTTTGATCGTTTTATTTGAAGATACAAAAATTGAATAAATGTTTGTATGGTCAGATGTGGGGTGAGGATGGTGTTCTAAAATAAATAAGAACCTAAACAATTTTGTTTCATTTATGGACATCAAGATAACCATTATTTTATGTATAATCCTACACATATGTAATAATTAAATTTTTGAATTGGGATTGTTTGAGTGTGTTGGTCCTGTTGGATACAAAACCTTTAAAATTTTATATTAAAAAATAGATAAGTAACAAAATTATTTATATTTTATATACTAAATTTTATTAACACATTTTTTTTTTTTTTTTCGTGTAGATTATGAGACCTTGGCGACTATCAAGTCTGATAGACTAAGAGTATCCCGTGCTTGAAACCTGCTATACTTTGTATAATACCGTAATTTTATTAGGATTATCCAACCGATAATGATTAGATGGTATTTAATTACATGTATGTACTTTAATGGTGATCATTTATCTCCGTAATATTACTCTAAACTTAACATAACATCCATCCCAGCCAATACAAGATTACCAGAAGTCCAGAACTTTTTTTTTAAAAAAAACGGCAAAGTTTATTAGAAGGCAAAGAAAAAAAAAACGGCAAGGCAAGCAACAAATACAAGCAAGGGGCAGCAACAGCAAATCAGTCCAGAAGTACGGAACCAATTGAATCTATTCATTTTTTTATGCTACTAATTAATAAACATTTTCATTTCAATTGATTTTGCATGTAAACAGGATAAATATGGAGCTTTGGTAAGAGTGGTAACATTACGTTTGTTTTTTTGCCTAAAGACTGAATAGTCCTGAATTTTATTGAAAACTAAATAGTGATTGAAACCTGAATCTGAATGACATGTTTTTTTTTTTTTTTTTTCTCACGTCTAAATGTACTGTCAACATGTTTATTTTTTTAAAAATCAAATTATCTAAAAACAAGTAATTTTACATCTATACCCATACTAATTAAAAGAAGTAATTTAGCATGCAACTCTTTATAAGATTTTGCATGTTCTTCCACAAACAAAGTTTAATTTAACAAAACAAAAAAATTCATCCAGGAATATAATTTTGTATGTTATTCTACAGACAAAGTTCAAGTTCGATTTATTGTAAAAAAAATAAAAATAATAAATAAATAAAGTACAAGTTCAATTTTATATATTGTCCAAATATCCGGTATATAATTCTAGAAACCATATATATATATATATATATTTTTATTTTTTTTTGTTTCTTGGATCATATGTAAACAGAAACCAATATATATTTTTTTTTTTTAAAGGTTCTTAGATACCCTTTTTTTTAATAGGTCCCTAAATTATATACCCCAGTACATATATATATATATATATATATATATATATAAACGTAGAAATGGATTTGAAAGCCGCTGCTGCTGTTGCTACTGCTGGTGGTATAAAAAAAATGCTTTTTATATAACCTCATTTCAAACTACTGCTCACTTCATATATACACTTATTTTTCAAATCCAAAAATCCAAAAAAAGAAAAGAAGTGCTTTTGAGAAAAATAATTATTTTTAAAATCCGGGTTTTTTTTTTTTTTCTGAATCCGGAAGATCGTCGCAGCTAGAGTTCGGATCCTTCGATTTGTGAGAAGTTTCTCTCTCTGTAGATCCTACCAACTCTTCGAGAAAGCTTTTTCTCTCGGTTCGTCGAGTTCAGTGGTGGTTGATTTGATGGAGTTCTGATATTTTTGGTAGCTTTTTTTTGGGGGGTTTTTTGGCACGGTTTTCGAGTGTGCTTGGATTCTGATAATCTTAAAGTGGTTGGAGGGCTTGAGGTGGCCCTTCAAAATGGTGTTTATAAGCAACCTGTTGTGTCCGGAAAAGATAGGGTTGTTTTGGATGATGTCAATGGGACAGCCGAAGAATTTACGGAAACTCTTAAGGCTGAATGGGGATTTGGAAAGCATTTCCAAGTTGGATGACAGCGGAACTACTGGGGAGGAGGTCACCGAGGGATCAAATGCAAATGTTTTGGAAGCAATGGCTTGACTGTTTCTGAGGGAAGTGAAGTCAAAGCTGATACCTCAAAGCAACCCAAACCACACAAAGGTCAAAGTAAGAACAAGACTGAAAAGCCCTCAAGCACCAAAAATGTCTCATCAACCGAGGTGAAGAAAGGCAAAGATGGTAAAGGTGCTGAGGCCACGTCAACCGTTTCAAAAGGTTTGGGTGGTTTAAATTCACACTCCAAACAGCCTGTTAAAAATAGGTCTTTTGTTTCTAGGACTAATAAGTGTAATGAGAGTTTACATTTGAATCTCGCTCTACGATTGATCACAAGCCTCTTTCGGCATATTTGTTTATGATAGCATATACTTTTCCAGTAATCTCTTTTTCTCTGGACACAGATTTAGGATTTGATAGGAATATAATAAGATTTAAGCAAAATAGGAATGTAAAAACAAGAACATGTAGACAACAATCCAAGGATTTCATCGATACAGATGAACAAGTCATCCAACTAACTCATGAAGATGATCTTATAAATCGTTGCCATTTATCGATTATTGTTCTTGTTTAGCAAGCAGAATATTTGTCGTACGAATGTGAATGCATTTAGAAATACTTTAAAACAGATGTTAACAACCATGAAATCTTGAATCTGTAGGGATGAATATCTTTAAGGATATGGATACCTGTTCAGGAGCTCCTTGGGCTTGCTGGCCCGATACCAATTACCATCAAAATCAATGTATGAGATTAGGGGTGTGCGGCAGATCGGATCCAATGGATTTACCATGATCCAAGATCCGATCCGATCCAATTTTATAGCAGGATCCGATCCGATCTGATCCAATGACTATTTGATCCGATCCGATTGTAAAATACTTCGATCTAATCCGATCCGATATGATCCAATGGATTGAATTAATATAAATTCGTTCTTAATATATAAAAGTTATAATCTGAAATAAATTATTCAAACATTACTAATTAATTCAAATAAAATTCACATTAAAAAAATACATGACATAACTCTTTATATAATTCAAAAAGTTTATAAACATTATACATCTGCTCCAAATGTAAACTTTATAAGCCGTAATGTTAATGAAGAAAAATAGAAAAAAAGAATATGGTGGATTGTTGGCCGTAAAGAAATTGAGAAAGAAAACTTAAAATAGTAATATTAGAAATTGTATTTGGGTTAGACCTTTATAAATATTCAGATAATTGAAGCTTCTTGTTGACATAAAAGCTAAGAAAGTACTTTTCGCTGAAGCAGACAAAGACTTCATAGATTTTCTGAGTTACCTTCTTTCGTTGCCTCTATGCACCGTTGTTAGGCTCCTGAAAGAGGAAAACAAGACTATCGGTCCCCAGAAGAGAGATGAGAGAGAGTCTTAGAGAGAGAAGTGATCATGCTTTCGCCCAAGGGGGAAGAAAGGACTATAGGGACAACCTCGTTTCAGTGTTCATCGATAATTTAAGCCATGAAGTTGATGTAGCAGGGTTATGGGGAATTTTTAAGCCTTTTGGAAAGGTGAGAGACATTTTTCTCTCTACGAAATCTAATACAAGGAGGAAGTGTTTTGCCTTTATTCGTTTTGCGACTTGGGAGGAGGCAAATAAGGTGGCAAAAATGGTGAATGGGATGCACGTATACGGTTGGCCGATTCTTTCAAAAGTTGCTTCTTATGGGTGGTCTAAGAGACGGACTGCAGTGGCGGAGCATCCTAAGTTTAATGGAGCTCATGGAGGATTTGGAGGAAGAAGGATTCCACCTTCATCGGCTGAGAGGGGGATTGAGACAGCTCGGAAGATATCGGACGTGAAATCAGACTCAAAGAGATCTTTTGTGGAAGTGGTGGATGGTAAGGCAGGTCTTGCGGAGGAGGAGAAGGCTGTCACTTTTATCTGGAAGGGACAGAAAGAAGGAGATGGATGGCTCAGAAAGTGTGCAGTGGGGGTTTTGCATCAGTTCAGTAGTATTAGTAGGGTGAATAATCGCCTGGAAGAAAGGGATTTTGCGTTTTCTTCAACCTTCTTAGGTGGCAGAAGAATCCTTTGGCAGTTCGAATCAGAGGTGGAATGCGAAGGATTCATCAGGAACTCCTTTTTTTGGACCGATTGCTTTAGGTCCATGGAGAAATGGTCAGACATGCTCAAGTATGACGTTAGAACTGTTTGGGTGGACTTCTGGGGCATTCCCCTTTCTTGTTGGAGTAAGGAATTCTTCTTTAGTCTAGGTCGGAGCCTGGGAGACCCTCTCCTCTTAGATGAAGAAACCTTGTGTAGAAGAAGGTTGGATAGGGGACGTATGCTTGTAGCACTTCCTTTGGACAAATCTGTTCCTAACAAGATTAAATCCATGATTAATGGGGAAGTTGTTTATGTGGCTCTAGTGGAAGACAAAAATCCCATGAGTTCAGGCTGGATAAATGAATTTTTGGAGTTGAAATGCCAGATTCCAAATTCAAACATCCCACCGGAGGCGGTAGACTTCAGTCACAAAGTTGGAGACGATAACCGGAAGGGTGACTCACTTTTCGAGGCTTACAAAGTAGGTGTCTTGGGGGAAGAGGCGGCTACTTGTCAGGGTGGCAGGATACTAGGTATGGAGGGGAAGGTGGCTGGTCAGCAGAGAACAAGTGGTAGGACAAAGGATTGTTTGGTGGGTAACCTGAACCCTGACACACATATCATTTCTGACGGTAATATGAAAATAGATAAAGGCAAAGGATCTTGGGTTAAAAAGGCTACGAAGCCTAGGGTGAGCTATGATAGGTCAGCTAAGATTGACTTGGAGAAAAGATTGAGTGAAGTAGGTAGAAAGGGGTTTTCGAAAAGTTCCTCTTCAGACTCAACATTTCTCGGTTGGAAAGGAGAATGCTCTAGAAGACAGGGTAGTGTTGGGCCCCAGAGTCCCTCTTTGGATCAGGTTCTTGTGGACTGCTCAAGATCCCCTTCTTCAAGCCCAAGGAGGAATGGATCGCAAGCCCAAAGTCCTTCAGATAGTCCAAGTGAAGGAACAGGCCCAAGTGAATATGAGGATTCAGGTGAGGAAGGGGAATGCGCTAATTGGGTTCTTCAAGAAGGGAAGGAAGGTGAGATGCTGGTGAAATTAAGGAATGATGGGCTGGAGGAAATATCTAGTGAGACAGGATCAGATAATGAGGGCTCAACCCAAGAGAATGGATCGAAGTATGGTTCTGAAGAGGGGATGATCAAGTCTTTGGACGAAGATGCTTCAGCTAAGATTGGGGAAATTAAATTGAGTGTGGTTTTGCCTACTCCACGACCAAAATCTAGAAAGAAGAAGTCCATAGCTACGGGGGCTAAAATGCATGGTATGAGAACTAGAAGGGATGAGCATAGGGAGAAGGTGATGGATTCAGATTCTAATATCAGGAGAGAAGAGAGGGAGTCGGAGAATCGGGAGAATCTAGAAGTCGCAAGGACGTTGGATTTTACAGCAAAGACGACTGGTTCTGGGAATTTAGAGGAAGAAGTTTCCAAGATATTAGAAATGGGCAAGGCAGTGGGTTTCGATTTTCAAGGGAGAGAAAAGGTGTTGGCTGAACAGTTGATGAGAAGGGAAAAAGAAGACGAGGCAAGGCTCAGAGATGCTCGACAGTAATGTTCCTACGTTCTGAAGGTAGTGGTTTCTCTGTTTTTATGTTAATTTTATCTTGGAATGTCAGAGGTCTTGGGAGAGGGGAGAAAAGGAGGGCTGTGAGAGACATGGTGATGCTTCATAAGCCTGTTTTTCTCTTCATTCAAGAGTCCAAACTGGGCTCTTTTGATAATAGGATCATTTCTTCTTTAGGGGGTTCGTTGCTTACTAATGGTGTGGGGGTTGAAGCTGAAGGTTCGGCGGGGGGGATCATTTCCTTGTGGAACGAAAATATGTTCAGGATACACTCTTGCATTCATAATAAGATGTGTGTCATAATAGCTGGGGAACTGATTTTTTTGAAAAAAGATGTAGCTTTTTGTAATGTTTACGCGCCCAATAACGAGACTGAGAGGAAAGCCTTGTGGGACTTTTTGGTCTCGGCTCAAGCTTCTCTTCAGATGCCTTGGTGTTTTGGAGGGGACTTTAATACAATTCTGGATCCTTCGGAGAGGAGAGGGGGTATTTGTAATATGGGGTCCATCAGAAGTTTTAACCGGTTTATCTTGAGGGCTAAGGTGATTGATTTACCGGTTCCAGGTTCTGGTCTTACATGGTCGAATCGCAGGGAAAATCCGTCTTCAGCAAGATTGGATCGTTTCCTAATATCTCCTATCATTCTTTCTTGGCTTCCAAAACTGGTGCAAAGATGTCTGCCGTTTAGCCTATCGGATCATTGCCCAATTTCTTTGGGAGTGCCTAGGGTGAATTGGGGTCCATGCCCGTTCAGGTTCTACAACAACTGGTTGGATGATAAGGAGTTGATGGAAAAGATAAGAGAGAGGTGGACAAACAGCAATGATGTGGGCTCGTATGGTTTCAGATTATTCTCTAAAATGAAAGCTATCAAAAGAAAGATCAAATCCTGGCATCACGACAAAAGGAGAAACTCCGTCTCCTTTAGTTGTCTTGAAAACAAGTTGATTAGGATTGAAGATAGCGCTAATGGGGTTGGATGGACTGATGCGCTGAGAGCGGAACGTCTCAAGGCTATTGCGGAAATGTGGAAGTGGCTTCATGATGAAGAGAAACAATGGCGTCAAAAATCGCGCATCAAATGGCTCCTAGAAGGAGATAGAAATTCTCGTTATTTCCATGCTATTGCTAACTCTAGAAGAAGGGTGAATTTTATTGGGGAAATATATATTGATGGGGTGCGGTGTGTGGAACCTACAGAGATGAGAAAAGGAATTTGTGAATTTTTTAAATCCCATTATAGAAGAAGACCGTATGACAGCCCAAAGATCCATGGTCTTCCTTTGAATCAGATTTCTCAATCTCAGTCTTTTCAATTGGAGGAGGAGTTTACGCAGGAGGAAGTGTGGGAGGCTATAGCCGGTTGTGATGGCAACAAGGCTCCAGGCCCTGACGGATTCAACCTCAACTTCATTAAGAACAATTGGGATGTGATTCGGGATGATTTTCTCAATTTTATGAAGGATTTTCACTCAGACGGCAGGGTTGTGAAACACTTGAATAGGACTTTTATAGCTCTCATTCCCAAGATAGGCAAACCGGAACGAATGACGGACTTTAGACCCATCAGCTTGGTCGGTTCTTTGTACAAGATCCTATCGAAAGTTCTTGCAAATCGCCTGAAAAAAGTAATGGAGTCTATTATTGGAGAAACACAATCAGCCTTTGTAAAACATAGACAAATTATAGATAGCTTCGTGGTGGCTAACGAGATTGTCCATCTTTGGAAGAAAGACTCGATGGGTGGAATTTTGGTTAAACTGGATTTCGAGAAGGCTTACGATAGCGTTGATCATTCGTTTTTGGATTTTATCCTTGATGGTATGGGGTTCGGCAGTAGGTGGAGGAGTTGGATATCTCATTGCATTGCCTCTCCGAAAATGTCTGTCCTTGTGAACGGAAGCCCTACAGAGGAATTTGAATTGGAAAGGGGTCTCCGTCAGGGGGATCCGCTCTCGCCCTTTCTATTTAATATAGTCATTGAGGCGCTTAACTGTCTCTTTAAAAGAGCTTCGGCGTTGAGATTGGTGAGGGGGGCGTCTCTTGGGGGCAATGAAGTTCATGTCTCTCACTTACAGTTCGCCGATGATACGATTCTCTTCGTTCATCCTAACAAAGAGTTTCTGTTGAATTCGAGAAGAATTCTCCGATGCTTTGAGCTGGCATCTGGGCTGCGGTTAAACTTCCATAAAACTTGTTTGGTGAAAATCGGTAAAAGGGCTGCTGTGAGGGAAGATTGGGCTGCTATCTTCAGGTGTGTTCAAACGTCCCTTCCTATCGTTTATCTAGGCCTTCCTCTTGGGGCCAATCCGAAGGTGAAGGCTTTTTGGAACCCAATCGTCCATAGGATAGAACAGCGCTTAGCGCCTTGGAAAAGGAAATTTATTTCCAAAGGAGGCAGACTGGTCTTGATTAAATCGGTTCTCTCAAGTATTCCTACTTATTTCCTCTCAGTCTTTAAAATCCCCAAAGGTGTGGCTAAAAAGATTGAGAAGCTTCAAAGAGATTTTTTTTGGGGTGACGGGGTTCAAAAAAGGAAGATTCACTCAATTGACTGGGATTCTTTGTGCAAGAGCAAAAAGATGGGAGGTCTCGGTATTGGTCACATCGTCGATAAGAACCTTGGTCTATTGGCGAAATGGGTTTGGCGTTTCGGTTTTGAGGTGTCCTCTTTGTGGAAGAAGGTTATTTGTGCAATTTACGGGCTGGATTCGAATTGTTTGCGCTGGAATTGGCAAGGAGGCTGTAATGCCTCTCATTTTGTGAAAGCCATTGGGGATATTTGTCTGCAGGGGTCCAAAACAAATCAGGTTCTTCAAGAGGGGTTTCAGGTGGTTATTGGCTGTGGTGACAGAGCTCGTTTGTGGCAGGATTTGTGTAGGGACGGGATTCCTATCTCTGAATTGTACCCAAGAATTTTTGCTCTTGCTTCTCTGAAGAACGGGGTGGTGCGGCAGTATGGTTATTGGCAAAACTCAAGTTGGAAATGGGAGGTGAGCCTCAGGAGACCGGTGTTTGATTGGGAAATGTTTCAGTGGGCTAGTTTCATGTCTTTTATGAACAGCTTACAGATTCGTAGAGACATCCATGACTCTTTAGCCTGGGCTTTTAACGCTAACGGGATGTACTCGGTCAAGTCTTTCCGCTTCCGTCTCGAAGACATGGCTGCTGATACCTTCGACAGTTCCAATCTCTTATGGAGAGGATTATGTCCCCCTAAAGTGGATATTTTCGCGTGGCAATTAAGGAGAGGCAGAGTGTTGGTGCGTGATGTTCTTCGAAGGTTCGGTATGGCGCATGGGATTCCGATGTGCTGCGTGCTGTGTAATAGCAACTGTGAGACCATTGATCATCTCTTTGTGCACTGTCAGTGGGCGTGGCTGTTGTGGAAAAGGTGTATGAGTTGGTGGGAGGTTAGTTGCTGCTCTAATAACTCTCTCTCAGAGTGGATGGATGGCTGGCTGGGTTTGTGTCCTGCTGAGAAAAGTAAGAAGGTCTGGTCCATCTTGTATTTTGTTGTGATTTGGACGATTTGGGAGAATAGAAATAATTTGATTTTCAAAGATCAAGTTCCCTCTTTGGAAAAGGCGGAAGATGATGCAAGATTTCGAGTGGCTTGGTGGTTTAAACACTATGGTAAAGGTTCAAAGCTGCCGGTTTCGCTGTTGATTCTAAATGTAAAAGAAAGCTGTGTAATCCTTGCTCCTTTGAAGAAAAAGCTGAAAGGAAGGTGGATGCCGCCTGATGGTGATAATTTGAAATTTAATGTTGATGGTTCGGCGAATGGGAACCCAGGTTCAGCGGGCATTGGGGGTGTCCTTCGAGACGCAAATGGCAGAATCTTGTGTCAGTTCTCTCTTGCTGTCGGGATTCAGGATGCAATTACTGCTGAGATCCTTGCAATCCGAAAAGCGTGTGAACTGTGTGCGATAAAACCCAGTCTTTCTGACAGGAATATTCATATCGCTAGCGACTCTTCAGTGGCAGTCTCTTGGGTTAATAGCGTGGACAATTTTGGTAGCTTGACTCATGTTAATGCTGTCTTTGACATAAGAAGCTACCTTCAAAGTCAGAAGGGTCTGAGTCTTGTTTTCAATCCTAGGGAAACTAATGAGATGGCGGATGGCCTTGCGAAGTCGGGTGCTCATGGTGGGGAGGATTGTATTGTCTGGGGAGGGTTTTAAAGGTCCTGTTCTTGTTTGTTTTTTCGTCCGTTTTGGGGGGCTTGGGGGCTTTTCTTTCCCCTTTTGCTTTTGGTTTTTGCTGCTGTCAAAGGTCAGCGACATTGGCCCTTTGTTGCTTTTGTCGCTGCTCTTTGATTTCTCCCTGTTGTTGCTCTGTTTTGGCCCTTGGCCTTTTTAATAAATCTTGCTTTCTCAAAAAAAATAAATATTCAGATAATCAAATTGTATTTGAGTTGGGCATTTACATTAGAAAGTGGTAGATAAAATAAAATGCTCAATACAAAATAAGATCTTATATTTTAGATGAATTGACGGATTCGGCGGATTTCCAAACGGAAATCCAAGATCCGATCCGATCCGATCCAATGGATTTTAGAATTTAGGATCCAATCCGATCCAATCACCTCTCTGAATCCGATCCAATCCAATAGATCGTATTGGATTGGATTGGATCCTGCACACCCTTATATGAGATTGCAGTACGCTTATCCACTTGATTGAATGGAAGAAAATGTACTTCTTTAATGATTGCACGTGCCTGAAGTGGAAAGGTACTTTAGTTGGAAATTTATGAGCGTAAGTATCCAGCAGAGTTTAAGAATATTAATAGACCCACAATTCCAAATTTACCTCCTTTGGGTTGCTTGTTAACGATTGCAGCTTCTATAGCATACTGTTTCTTCGTCTTGCTGCTCTGGCTGCCAGCAACACAACCATGTCTTTGTCCATATTATTGTTAAAAACCTGAAGAAGACATTAATTTGACATTAGGCTCACCTGGACAATTGATGAACGAGACTTTTGATCAAAGATAAAATGTTGACTTGCTGTTAACAAGCAACCCAATGCTTCTCTACTATTGAGTTGTAAAAATGATAAAATCATTCAAGTGTTGTCTCAGATTCCTAAAATCTGTACACCGTGGAAACAGGTTGGTTACAATCATGCATGTGTAATGAAGTTTCATACCTCTATAATATTCCAATCAGAAGTAAGGCGATTCAATGTAAGAGTTCCTGTTTTTTCACTGCAGAGAACATCCAATCCAGCCATTTATTCAATTGCAGTCATCCTTTTGTAATGGCACCCTTCAAAATCAAACTAATGTTTTAGTGATTAATTCTGAGATATTTGAGGACTCATCTGCCTTGGTTTCAACTTCAAGTCACTTGAAAGTGAGTGTCAACAGAGACCATGGAGGTATGAATATCTCGATGTTGGTTCATTATATTATAGGCTTGTAGATGTTAAGAGTTGCACATGTTGAGACAGTCGATGAGAACCGACTGCAAGTGTAACGGATAACACAGTTGGCATAGCTATGTATATTCCTCCAATTTAGAGCACAAGAAGGTTTTTAATTCCATCCCCGTAAGAGCGGTGCTGTATAGGGAACATGACAATGATTTCAAGAATCATTCCCACGGCTATAGAGCAAATGCAGAAGTTTCCAATGGAGGTAAGGACCTGCGTGCAAGTGACAAATCACTAAATTGTATGAATCAAAATAAGACGATAATGAGAGATTGTTTTAGTTGCTATTACCACTACTTCAATCTCACCAAGCTTACATGTTGAAACAGAGAACTTTATCTCCTGTAAGAGCTGACTGCATCAGAAAAAACAACAATCATGTTAACATCATTGGATAACATCATAGCATGATTTTGTTTGAGGTGTAAGAAGCAGTTGCCGGATCAATTTTTAAAGGGTCTCCTTCGAGAAGGCGAGCATCTGCCAGAATGATATGCCCAAGCCTGATGCTAAATTGTTAGGGTTCACTTTATGTAACTTACAATCCAATTTTTATTTTTTTTCTCCATTCTAAAATTTTAAATTTTAAATATATATATATATAAAGAAACTTTTTTTGTTCCAAAATTATCCCTTTAACATCCCTCAAACTCAAAGCCATGAATTCTGCATAAGATTGATACTAAGGTTCTAATCATAAAATAGTAAAATACCCACAATTTTCTCTCTTACATAAAAAAAAAATTTATTTTTTAAAGATTAATTCTCACATCCGATCATCCCCCTATCCACATATATATTTTTATTAACAACATGAGGTTGGTTCGGTGATATACCCCTCACACCCACAACACGAGGTTGTGGGTTAAAGTCATCCCCTTTCGAAAAAACCCTAAATTTATGTAATACTTAATATATACTAGGGTGTGTCAACTTCATTATTGATCAGTCAAAATTCAAAGATTTTAAAGATTTTTATTTGCTTTTGGCTTCTATTCTATGCGATTTGTCAAGAGCTCTATTAATTTACACCAAATTAATCTAAGAGAATATTTAATATGGACTTTAGAAAATGTAATAAGAGAAAAAACACAACCCCGAATGTTATAATCAAGAATTTAAGAGTACACATGCTTGTTTAATAATATTTTCATAAATTTGGCGTTGTACTAGATGAATCTGATAAGACTGGTTTTTGATATTTTTCATAAATTTGTTGTACTTCATTATCAAAATGTCTAAATCACATTTAAATTGCAATTCCCTTCCGACCGGTACTGATGTTGTTGATTCCACATGTTGAATATCTCTGAATATGTATGGAATTATGGATAGCTTAACAATTAATAATGGGGTCTAATTTGCGAGGTGGGTAGTGGGCACACACACTAAAAAAAAAAAAAAAAAAAATCTCACATGGAGGTCATTTGTCGATTCCTTCTTTTGTCAAGACATCCTGATTAAATAATTTCATGACATTCAACTATAACTATATATTTATATTGGGCTCACAGCTTCACATTTATAAATGTTTACACTCAATATGAATGTGTGGTTATAGTTGGACGTCCTAACTTTATAATTTCAATATGAATGTGTCATATGACGATAAGTGAGCAGGACCCCAGATATCAGTGAACAAAATTTCTAACGGTTTATTGCAAATTAATGTTGAAACTCCAAATGGTAGTTTGTGACTTTTATTACATCGACACGCAGAACAATGGGAAAATTGAGACTCCGACTTGAGGACAGGAAGACCTTGAGAGGAGACGAGACTTTAGAGAACTTGAAGAGACGGATGGCCAAGGCGACAGTGCCATGCCAGGTAGGAGACACTCGGCTGGGAAGTTGCTGAAAAAAGATGTGCGGAAGACATGGACTGACGAGTTGGATTGGACGTTGGCCAGACATATAGGTTGCCCTCATTCCGGCCGCGGACCAAAGATGCCCCCGTAGTCAGATCCTTCACAAGAAAATAGTTAGGGACGAACTCAATTGATGTCTTATTATGAGTGCAAAATTTAGATACATAGATAAGATTATGAGATATGTGAGGTGAGCATAAGACACGTGTGAGAGGGAATGAATTTTCAGAAGTGTTTAAAGTAGTGCAACCAGTGTGAGTTATAGGAATTGTTTTACCGTCCCCAACCATGATGTCCTCGGGGCCACCATATTCTGAGTGAATTGACAGGTTTTGGAGATCCGATGTCATGTGATGAGAGGCACCTGAGTCAAGAATCCAGTTGTTGCGAGTGTTTGGTTGCTCAGTGGTCATGTGATTTGCCTGTGGCCATGTTTGGGATCCTGAAGGTGGCCGTGATCAACAGACCTGAGCTGTGTGTCTAATTTTGTCACAAAGTTGACATATAGGCCGAGAATTGTTGTTAACATTCTTATGATTACCATTCGTTTGTCCCTAAAGTCCGGTCCCTATTATATAATTTTTTGAGACAATGATATCTAGAGGCACTGATTTGGTGAAACGGTCCCTAAATGGCCATTAATTAATTTTTCAAATGGCTCAAATTAGCCATTTCATTGCAAGAATGTATCAATTGTTGCCACTTTAACCATTAATTGTTTGAAATCTGTTTGCTTATGTCATAATTCGTTTGTTTATGTCATAACCTGTTAGAATCGAGGTTAAAATAGTAAAACAAGAAGGGGCAATATTGTAAAATCATCAAGTCACCACTTAGAGCACAATTTGACAAAGATATTCAAAGCATTATTTCACTTTTCTTTTCAATAGAAGCTCTACAACAATGGATGATTATCTTGAACGGAATAGGAGAATGACAGTTACGAGATATGGATCAATTACAAGGTACTGCATATCACACGACTCGTATTCTTTTCTAAGATCAAAGTTTATTTTATTTTATTTTATGGTTTATTGTATGATCAGCCTTTTTTTAGCTGTGTTCCATCTTTCAATTGAGAGATGCCTTATAGCCCACTCATTTGAGTATGTGACCACCATCAATTGACTTTCCCGAGAAAATCCCCAAGAAAATTTTTTATATCTTTTTCTCTTAGCCGAAAGAGACTCTATGCTTCCTATTTGTATATTCTTTATACATGGATGTGCACTTTGGATGATTAGCATTGCACATATGAATATTATATATATAGCACTAGCATTTACTTTTGTATCAACAAAGACAAGACAATATAGACTTTGTAATATAATCATACAAATTATTCCATGTCATCCATAAAATTTTTATTCTTGCTACTGTATTTGTGTTCCATCCATAAGGCATATTATTCTTGCTATGTTTCTTTGGCTTTGGTTTTGAACTGAAAACCAAGTTGAAGAAGAACAGCCGCATGAACAACAAGCTCAAAAAGGAAAAAGTAAGAAGAAGAAAACTGGTGGCATGAGAAAAACTAGTGGCCTGAGAAAGAAGCAGAAGACAAACTGAGTCTTGAGTTTTGAGTTTTTTTTGGTATAGACAGTTTTATATTGAGTTTGGATAGGTTCTTGATTTTTTTTTTTTTTTTTTTAATACAACATGCAGACCCGTTGATTGATGCATCCTTGACTTTCTTTCACTACTACAAAAAATGCTAAAGAAATCAGTTTATTTTTCATTTCATTTATTGTGTGGTTTTGTATTCTGTTAGAGATATTTTTGTATAAACTTTTTCCTTAAAACTGTATTTTTTGGCAAGGAAATAATTTTTTTCATCCATGCTGGGTTTCTCAATTTTTCGATACAAATCCAATGGTATAAAGAACGTAAAATTTTGGTTGGTATTTTGAAAGTTATGATCAATTATTCAGTCAAAGGTCAGAAGCGATGCACAATCCGCGAGTGAGGTGTGTTCATCGCTCTTTTTCCTTAAAACTGTATCTTTTGGCAAGGAAATAAATTTTTTCATCTATGTTGGGTTGTTTACTTTTTTGATACGAATCCAACGGTATAAAGAACGTAAAATTCTGGGTGGTATTTTGAAAGTTATGATCAATTATTCAGTCAAAGGTCAAAAGCGATGCGCAATCCGCAAGTGAGGTGTGTTCATCGCTCTTTTTCCTTAAAATTGTATCTTTTGGCGGCAAGGAAATAAATTTTTTCATCCATGTTGGGTTGTTTACTTTTTCGATACGAATCCAACGGTATAAAAAATGTAAAATTCTAGGCAGTTTTTTGAAAATTATGATCAATTATTCAGTCAAAGGTTAGAAGCGACGCGCAATCCGCGAGTGAGGTGTGGTCATCGCTCTTTTTCCTTAAAACTGTATCTTTTGGCAAGGAAATAAATTTCTTCATCCATGTTAGGTTCTTTAATTTTTCGATATGAATCCAACGGTATAAAGAACGTAAAATTCTAGACAGTATTTTGAAAGTTATGATCAATTATTCAGTCAAAGATCAAAAGCGACACGCAATCCGCGAGTGAGGTGTGTTCATCGCTCTTTTTCCTTAAAATTGTATCTTTTGGCAAAGAAATAAACTTTTTTGTCCATGGTGAGTTCTTCGATTTTTCGATACAAATTCAACAGTATAAAGAACGTAAAATTCTGGGCGGTATTTTGAAAGTTATGATCAATTATTCGGTCAAAGGTCAGAAGCGACGCGCAATCCGCGAGTGAGGTGTGTTCATCGCTCTTTTTCCTTAAAACTGTATCTTTTGGCAACGAAATAAATTTTTCATCCATGTTGGGTTGCTTACTTTTTCGATACGAATCCAACGGTATAAAGAATGTAAAATTCTGGTCGGTATTTTGAAAGTTATGATCAATTATTCAGTCAAAGGTTAGAAGCGACGCGCAATCCGCTAGTGAGGTGTGTTTATCGCTCTTTTTCCTTAAAACTGTATCTTTTAGAAAGGAAATAAATTTTTTTGTCCATGTTGGGTTCTTTGATTTTTCGATACGAATCCAACTGTATAAAAAGTGTAAAATTCTGGACGATATTTTGCAAGTTATGATCAATTATCTAGTCAAAGGTTAGTAGTGACGCGAATCCGCGAGTGAGCTATGTTCATTGCTCATTTTCACACTTTTCCAAATAGATTTTTGGAATATTTTCTAAATGAAAAATGTTTGTTTGCATGTCTAATTTCTTGTTTCAAAATTTGAGCAAATAACGTTAATTATTTTTAGATATGTGCACTTGAATGTGAACATAGGTCAGATTTGAATAGTTTGTAGAGATGGAAATAATGGCCTTTTTGGGACTCCACCCACCAATTAATGGTGTATAGTGCTATTTTATTCTTTAGAAGTGTCATATCATAGATAACGGTAGCTTTCCGTTAGATTTAACTGAATGGCTTGCAATGAACAATGTTTCGTCAAAAGGGTGATTTTGGAACAATTTAAATAGTCGGTGGCCTTTTTGGGACTTCATCAACCAATTAATGGTGTTTAGTGTTATTTTCTCTAATTTTTTTTGCAGTAATCATCATAAATTATAATTTTTTTTGACATATTATTTGAAAAAATCAAAATTGAACCAAAATATTTGGCGAAAATTTGACATAGTGATTTTGCTAAAAAAAAGGAAAAAAAAAAAGTGACAAATAACAAAATAGCATATAGTGATGCATTTAAAATATTGACTTGTAGGTATTATATTATGATGATCGCTGCAAGAAAAATATACAATAGGGATCGGAATTTAGGGACAAAAGAATGGTAATCATAAGAAGTCTAGTAATAAAAATTAGGCAGTAGGGACCGGACTTTATGGACAAAAAAATGGTACAAATAAAAATTATTAATTTTTTTGTAAAATGTTGATTATAAAAAATAAAATTAATAGGGATATAATTAATATGCATTTCCTATTTAAAGATAAAGTGGTAGTAAAATGGTAATTTCCTATCCGATAAAGGAAATATTTTAATAAAATATTAATTTGAAAAACAATATCAGTAGTTAAATTTAAGGTCGCATTTATCAATCAGAAATGGAGAGAATCTGAATCAAGTTCCATTGGAAAAGGAACGGAGTTGAATCAGAATTAAGTTACTAAATTTCATTTCGGTGTTTTCTACAATTTATGAATCATAAAAAAAATCAAATTTAGTCATTTTCTAGTGTTTACTTAAATTAGGAATAAGAATGATATAAAGTTGATTACAAAAATACTCTTGTTTATATAACATGTTGAAATATTATTTTATTATTAATAAATAATTTTTATATTGCTCATAACAGTACAGTAAAATTTGAACATTAGATAAACAGTTATGGAGACAACTTCAATAAAACAATAAAATAAAAATTGAAGTCTCCCAGTAGCATGTGTATATATTTATTTATATAATAGCGATTCATAAACAGTATTGTTGACCAATATGCCAAAAAAAAAAAAAAAAAAAAAAAAAACTTTTGCCGCAATAATTATGAAAAGAAAAAAAACTTTTCTGCATTAATTAAAAAAAAAATCATTATGTAAACCAATAAATCAATTAAATATTTGCCACATTATTTCATATATATATATATATATATATATATATATATATATATATTTATATATATACTTCATGGTTCATTTTTATTTTAAGTGGAGTTATTTTAATAAAAAGACATGAATTCGAAAGAAAATTTGATTCCCAGGGTGAGTAGGGGAAACAAGTTCCCTTCATTTCAAGAACTTAATTCTTGATATGTGTGTGGGTCCACGGAACTTAATGCAACTTAATGCCCTACGAATTTAGTAAACACAGTAATTCAACAATCAGAAACTTAATTCTGTTTTCCCAAGAAGGATTCGTGATTAAACATGCCATAAATGGTGGTTCTTTGGTGGGGTTTGTTCCCTTCGTTTTTGCTGGGTTCTTTGGCCCCCTCTATGAAGTTTTTGGCTTATTAAAAATAAATAAAAAATAGTTAGCAAATATATATATATATAATTAAATAGTGAGCTCCCATGGAGGAAAAACCTCCATGGGAGCTTGAAGCTCTCACTTATTTGGGGAAGAAGATGGAAGAGGAAGAAGATGAAGGGGATTTCGGTTTTGAGGTGTGGGAGGTCAAGAAGTTCTGGTTTCAGACCCCAAATGGGGATATTTAAAGAGTTGGGAGGTTAGGGCACGAATGGGGTGTGAAAGGACAAGATTGCCCTTCAAAATCGGCCAAAAATCGCGAAACTAGTGCCTAGGCCGCTGTACGTTCAGCCCTTTTGTACAGCGACCGTACAGCGCCAAATCTCTGGAATTGTTTTGGCAACATGGGCGATGTACGTACAGCCCTTTTGTACAGCGCTTCTTGTTCTTCAGTAGTTTCCAGCAGCGCTCACCATTACGGAAATGAACATATCTTCCTCCTAAAATATCGGAATCGTGATCCGTAAAAACCGTTGGAAAGTAGACAGCCGGGGCTTTCCGAAAATAGGTAGCACAAAACCCAGTTCAATCTGAGCTGAGAGATATGGCCCCCGAAATCTAGGGTTACTGCACGAGTCTTTCCCATTTCAACCCTTTTAACTTCTAAAACTCATCAATTAAGCTCAAATACCTTATTTATGGCAAATAACCTATAAAAACCTCACAAAACATATTAAATATACAAATACGCTCAAAAACGAGTACAAATAATAGGAAATGGGGACCTCAAATAGGTGTAAATATAATCCGATCACATGTGTGTATATATATATATATATATATATATAATAGCGATTCATAAATAGTATTGTTGACCAATATGCACGTAAAAAAAAATTAAAAAAAAAAAAATTTCTTTTGCCGCAATTATGAAAAGAAAAAAACTTTTCTGCATTAATTAAAAAAAAAATCATTATGTAAACCAATAAATCAATGGAATATTTGCCACATTATTTTATATATATATATATATATATGTATATACTTCACAGTTCATTTTTATTTTAAGTGAAGTTATTTTAATAAAAAGACATGAATTCGAAAGAGAATTTGATTCGCAGGGTGAGTAGGGGAAATAAGTTCCCTTCATTTCAAGAACTTAATTCTTGATATGTGTATGGGTCCACGGAACTTAATTCCCTACGAATTTAGTAAACACAGTAATTCAAAAATCAGAAACTTAATTCTGTTTCCCCAAAAAGGATTCGTGATTAAACACGCCTTAAATGGTGGTTCTTTGGTGGGGTTTGTTCCCTTCGTTTTTGCTGGGTTCTTTGGTCCCCTCTATAAAGCTTTTGGCGTATTTAAAAAAAAAAAAAAAGTTAGCAAATATATATATATATATATATATATATATATATATAATTAAATAGCGTGCAAAAATATCAATAGTTGATGTTGGGGTTCCTTACGAAGGACTTATGAGGTGGTAGTTGAGCGTTTTTTTTTTTTTTTTGACAGCTTTTTCCCACAGGAAACGCATATTTCCGACAGCATTTTTTTTTAGTGTCTTCTGCTTTTCTAAGCAATTTTTCTCGAGAAGTGCTATGTTCTAGAAAAATACACACACTCTAATTTGTGCTATGTTATGTATGGAAAAATACACACATTAGATGCTTACTATATATGATTTTATTGATAATTAAACGTGCTCATTTGTGGAGGGAGTAACAATTAACACTTGAAATTCTTCTTTATTTCATGTTATGTTTTGACTAGCCTTTATTTAATGATTTAATTAAACATTATCATATCTAAAGAATTTTTTTTTTTTATCGTTGGAGTAGATATATATCAAGTTGTCTAGATAGAACATATGATAATGTTTAATTAAATCGGTTTTGTTCGAATGGATACTTGGACTTAAAAACCACGGTATGGACTATGTTCAAATGTTTTAAGAAACCCGGGTTTTTGCCATCCCTAGTTATGTTAAAGACTCAAAGTAGTTGTCCGCCACTATTTATACAAGTTCAATTTTGTTTGTCTCCTTTGTTGTAAGGTGTATAGGAAATGTATATGGTAATTATTTTGCGTTCCATATTGCCAAGCCATTGTTTTTGTGTTATCAATTACAAAATCCCATAAGTTCCTTGTGTTGACGGTATATGAACAGTGGGGTAGATCCTGATATAGAGGATTATAAAAATAAACCTTCTTCTATTTTTATGTTAAAGGTAACTTTTTCTTATCCCTTTGAAAAATATGATTAATTAATTTTTTTTTTGGTAAGTAGGAGGGCTAACTGCCCAGAAAAAACAACATTAACTGGAGGAGACCAGCCTAGCAGCAGCTAAGCCGTTGAAATTAGGGGTGGGCACCAACCCGCCAACCCAACCCAACCCGACCAACCCGACCCAACCCGACTAGATTGGGTTGGGTTGCTTTTAAGATTAGGTTGGGTTGGGTTAAGAAAATATAACCCAACCCAACCCGACAACCCGACATTAATAAATAAAAAATTAAATAATTATATTTATTATGAAATCTCATTTTTTTTAAATATTTAAAATTTTTACTCATGCACCATTTATAATATTATAAATGACAAATATAAATACATAATTTTTAATATTATATACCATAATATACAATACATTTATTAAAAATATGCAATTATATTGTCTTTATCTTTTGTATTAATTGGCACATCTTGATTATACTTTAAAATGCTTTTTTTTTTTTTTTCCTTAGGATTTGATTAAGAATTTGGTAGAAAAAAGTCTAATAATTGTATATAAACACAAACTATTATGTTGGTTGAAATAAATAATAGATTATCCAACCATGAGATATTCGACAAAGTGATTATATTTATAAAATGGATGGGAGGCTTAGATGGAGACTTTCCAAGTTGGATAAATGGTTATATTTTTACTATGCAATAGATATTTAAACAATTTGTATTATATATTGTGATTTGATTTTGATGTTTTTAAGAAATCTAAACTCTATGTGACATGATATTAGGGTGAAAAATTATTTTAAATTTGAATTCAAATATATATTTTCTATCGGGCTTAAAAAGCCCAACCCGATCAACTCAACCCAACCCAACCCAACCCGACAAATATTGGGTTGGGTTGGGTTGGGTTGGGTTAAAATTTACGTTGGGTTGGATTGGGTTGAAAAATTTTCAACCCAACCCAACCCAACCCGAAAACGCCCACCCCTAGTTGAAATCATCCTCTAAAGAACCTAAAATTTGAAAAGGGGGATCATCAAAACAAGTGAGACCCAGCCTTAAGGATTGACCCAGCTTAGCAAGACCATCAGCTGCTCTATTTCCTTCTCTATACACATGTCTAATATCACAACACCAATCGTTACCCATCAAAACTTTGCAGGACTGGATGATGCTAAATAAAGGATGAATGGCAGAAATGGGATTGGTCAATAACGACACAGCACTCAGGGAATCAGACTCAACCACAACTTTCTTGAACCCTTTCTTCCACATAATCTGAAGACCTTCAAAAATGCCCCAAAGTTCAGCTTCTATGATGTTACCAGTTCCTCTGTTAACAGCAAATCCACCAATCCACTTCCTCAAATGATTTCTAATAACACCTCCAGCAGAAATTGTGTTACATTCAGGATTCAGACTTCCATCAACATTAAGTTTTACCCAGCCAATCTCGGGAGGGGCCCAAGCAACAAGGCAAGATTTCATGTCCCTCTTATTGTCAGCATCATTGTTGGCCTTAAACCAACCTTCAACATAACTAAAAATAATCTTCCCCGCACCACCAGGAGACTTAAAATCAGGATCAAAAACAGCTTTACACCTCCACTTCCATACAAACCACAATGTAACAGCAAAACACAAATTAGCAGGAAACAGACCCATGATCCTTGAACTACACTTCAAGTTTTGCAACATCCAATCATACCAGTCCAAATTAAACACCCCTGAAGACGTGACACCCTTGTGAATATCCTCCCAAATGGCAATAGCTGCCGGGCACCCTTTAAAAACATGAGTCAGATTCTCGCAGCTCTCCTTGCATCTAGAGCACGTCATATCCATGGTGAGGCCTCTTGCAGCTCTATGCTCATTTGTGAGAATCTTACCATGCAAGACAGTCCAAAGGAAGTATTGAACTCTAGGAGGAAGTCTCAGTTTCCACAAAAAATTCCACTGCCAATCATGAACCACATCATTACTAACCATATTCTCATAAACACTTTTCACAGAGAATTGACCATTAATGGATAAGCCCCAAATGACTCTATCCACACCACTATGTGAATAACCTGCATGAATGCTCAAAATTCTATGTATAATTTTCCATGGTAGGACACCACAAAGCTTTTGGATATTCCACTCTTCATGAATCAAATAATCACTGACTTTTTCAGTTGACAGAGAAGGAGACATAGTAATGAAGGCATGATCTATAAGTTTACCAACTTCTGGAACCCAATTATCAAACCAAAATTCAATCCGATGCCCATTACCAACTCTCCACTTCAAACCCCCCAACAGCAATTTTGAACCAAACTTAATGCTTCTCCAAATACTCGAGCTAGCACTAGATTTATATTTTTCAAAATCCATACAATTTTCTCCTTTAAGATACTTGTGTTTAAGTAAATTACCCCATAAACCTTCCTCATTCTGCATCAGTCTCCAGCCAACTTTTGCAAGTAAGGCTTGGTTCATTTTTTTTGCCTTTTTGATGCCCAAACCCCCTTTATGCTTCGGAAGACACACTGCATCCCACTTAACCAAGTGTATTTTCTTGTCTTCAGCTGAGTGGCCCCATAGAAAATTCCGGTTAAACATGTCAATTTTCATCCAAATCTCATTAGGAAGCTTACAAGTTTGCATTGCATATATAGGCAAAGCTGAGGAAACCGCTTTGATCATGGTACATCTCCCAGCAAAGGAGAGTGTAGCACTCTTCCACATAGATAGCCTGTTCTGTATTCTATCAAGAATCTCTTTATAAGTATCCTTGGTGACACGTCCATGGATAAGTGGCACACCAAGGTACTTTCCTAAATCTTTAGTAATAGGAGATCCACATATCTCAGCAAGCTTCTTCGTGCACCCATTACTAATATTATTGGAACACAAGACTCTAGACTTAGGGAAACTCACCTGCTGCCCTGATAAGTCACAAAACAAATCAATACATTCCTTCATAACCTGCGCTTGCTTAACGGTTGCTTGGCCAAAGAGTATGAGGTCATCAGCAAAAAATAGGTGAGAGATTGTAGGACCATCTCTAGAAAACTTGACAGGTTTCCAAAGACCCCCTGAAATCTTATGTTGGATAATGTGAGACAATTTCTCCATACACAAGACAAAGAGGTAGGGTGAAAGTGGGTCACCTTGCCTGATTCCACACTTAGGACGAAAGTTATCCGAAACTTCCCCATTCACCAACACTCTGAACTGAACAGTAGAGACACAACTCATGATCAACTTATTCAAATTTCCCTCAATACCTACTTCATCCAAAACCTCTTTGATAAAACCCCATTGAAGTCTGTCATAGGCTTTAGCTAAATCTATCTTCCAAGCAATGAATCCCCCTTTCCCTTTAGCCTTTTTAAACTTGTAAAGGACTTCTTGTGCGACTATTATATTATCCTGAATATGCCTACCAGGAACGAAGGCCACCTGGTTAGGACTTATATTTTAGGAATTAGGAGTCTTAACCTTTGAACAATAACCTTGCTTACCACTTTGTAATATGTGTTGCACAAACTAATGGGCCTAAGTTGGGACATACAAGTGGCATTAGGAATTTTTGGGATAAGGGAAATATAGGTTTGATTGATAACATCCGGAATGCAACCTTTATCAAAGTACTCCAAGACCATTCTCACCAATTCACCTTTGCAAGTATTCCAATACTTTTGGAAAAAAAATCGCAGGAAACCCATCCGGCCCCGGCGCTTTTAACCCACTAATATGGAAAACACTTTGCTTGATTGCCGTCTCACAAACTCTAGCATTTAGAGCATTGACATCACACACTTCCATAGGCGGAAAAGACAGAGGAATATGAGGACAGTCCCCTGGCCTTTGCTTATCTTCAAAAAGCTTAAGAAAATATTGCATTGCTTCACCTTTCATTCCTTCAATATCCTCAACCCAACTCCCATCATCTTTCCTAAGTCTTTCAAGTTTATTTCTCCTCCTTCTAACAACAGTAGATAGGTGAAAAAATTTGGTATTTTTATCACCTTCTTTCAACCAAACATTTCTAGACTTTTGTTGCCAATACACCTCTTCTTGTTCAAGGATCTCATTATATTCTTTCACCAATTTAACTTCTAAATCAGCTAGGAAAGCCGAATGCCTGTTGCCAATATAATTTTGAATCCCCAAAATTCTCGCAAGGAGTCTACGCTTATTTTTAAAAATGTTACCAAATTCCTCCTTATTCCATATCTTGAGCACTTCCACAAAGGGCTACAGCTTGAAACAACTGTTATCCCTATGATTACTCCAAAACCTCTGCACTAAATCATCAAAAAATTTATGCTTTAGCCACATTGCTTCAAACCGGAAAGGTTTAAGCTCACGCTTCGGAATATGCTTGCTGTAAAGATTTATTAGAATAGGACAGTGATCTGAAACTATCCTAGGGAGGTGTTTAACAAACCCCTCAGTGTAGCATAATCTCCATTCCATAGAGCACAAGGCTCTATCTAATCTCTCCTAAATCTCCTCTCCAATACCCCTTTTCATCATCCAAGTAAAGTTAGAACCAATGTAACCCAAATCAACCAGTCTATTCCTACCAATCCACTCAGAGAAACCACTCTTAGAATAACTGCTCCTCCCTCCTCGCTTCTCAGAACAGCAGGTGATTTCATTAAAGTCACCAGCCACTAGCCAAGGAAGGTGAAAACATCCTCTAATAGAATCCAAATAGTTCCACAAATGTTTCCTAGCAGTAACACAAGGATTAGCATATATGATAGTCAGAACCCAAACACTGTTATGATCAGCTGCAAGAGCTGTAATGCTATGCCTAGAATGAGCAATGACTTGAATTCTAATATCCCTACCATTCCAAAGTAGCCACGAACCCCCGGAGAAACCTTCCGCATCAACCACATAACTATTAGAGAAACCAAGCTTGTTAATAACACTCTTAGCCCTAGTGCCACTAATTCTAGGTTCTAGGATTGCCAAAATATCAAAATGATAAGATCTATTTAAATCAGCAATGATTCTAGGGAATCCTTGCCTACCCGTACCTCTCACATTCCATATACAAATCATAAAAATATGAGAGAAAGGACACACTATTCAGATATGGCTGCCACGGCCTCCTCCAAATTAGAAGCCACTGCATCAAAATTATTATCAATGTGCATAACAGCACTATTATGAATACCCAACTTTGCAATACCCTCCCTCTCTGTCTCGTAAATGTCTTCAAGCTCACAAACATTCACACTACCTTGTACTTCACTCTCTTTTTCAATCACGGGAGGAGGCTGATCCTGAGTTTGCCCATTCAAACTCATATTTCCTTTAAAAAAAAACTGACATTACCTTGTAGCCCTGTCTTTTTTATGCCCAGTTTATCAGTTTTCTTGGTAACCTTTTTAACCCCCTTACCAGCCTTAATGCTTTGTTTTCTACTAAAATTAGTGATTTCAACCAGAGCATTATCAGCAAAAGTGTTATTCCCCTTCTGAAGGTTACTATCTGAAACCAGGATTTCCTCACTAGTGCTAGCTTCCACTTCCTCATTTAGGACTGCAAATCTCGACCCACTAGCTCCTCTACCTACTGAAAAATTATTTCCATTCTTCACATATTCTTTACCTTCATGCCTAGTCTCAGCAACATCCCCATTCATCTTCCTATTAATACCATCCGAACCATGTCTAGCATAACCAACAGCTTCATTTCTGCCTATATGACCATTCAACCCTGACTTAGTGTTACCAGCAACATATCCGTTCCCACCATTCCTATTGCCACTAGCAAAATTAACATTACCACTAGCATTGACATTCCCACCACTCTTATATCCACCAGCGTACCCGTTACCACCATTCCTATTGCCACTAGCATAGTTGGAATTTCCACTAGAATAACCATTCCCACCACTCATATTTCCACTTGCTAAATTAGCAACGTTCCCAGTACTACCATTTCCACCTTTCCCTACATAACCTTTACTGTTCCTATTACCTTGCTTCCCATAAGAGACAAGAAGCCAAGGACCATACAGGGATACCTCCTTATCAGGCCCAATTTGGATATCTTCCATTACTTCCTCAGCACCTGTTTCTTCAGCACCTTCTCTGCAATGATCTTTACTATGTCCATACCTTCCACATTTAAAACAAACTAACCCAAGACTTTCATATTCCACCCTTATACTTCTATCCTCAATACAGAGAGAGCCTATGACAGGTTTGGTGATATCAACTTCAACACAAATTCGTGCAAATCTACCCCTAGCTTGATTCTCAGTCACTGGGTCGACTTTACACATTCTACCCAACATACCACCTATGCTCCATAGAAGATCTGAAACCATCCATTCCATTGGCAACTTTGATAACCTGACCCAGATTGGCATACTCTGAACCGAATCTTCCCCAGGCACAAAATTGGGTTGCCATAATTGAACTACTAAATACTGATTCAATATAACCCAAGGACCATTCGTAAGCACGTAATCAAGATCTTCCTTCAACTGAAACCTAGCCACAAAATGCCCTTCACCAAGGTCAGTCAGTTGCCACTGTCCTGACAGAGCCCATTTCTGCGATAGCTTAGTAATCATGAAACTCAAAGTATGAGCTCTCCCCATATTCTTCAATATTAAAGCATTAGCCCATGGTTTATGGAGTTGATCTTTCAGATTGGGGGACAATTTCATCATTGGGCCTCCAGGACCATCAGACACCAAAATATCATCCTTCTCAATTTTCAGCTTACCACTGCCAGCATCGAAACCTGACCACGAGCTTGGGCAAGACATATTCATAAGCTTGGCTTTAAAACTTCCCATGGCCTCCCTCTTAGGGTAATTAATTTCATCATCCATTCGTGCAATACCTTCAGTATCAGCTCTAGCGCGTTTGGTAGTACCTCCAAACCCTAGATTCACCCCTGGCTCTTCAATTCCACCACTACTTGGAGTTTGTTGAGCAAAAAAACAAAAGGTCTCAGTCACTGGATCCATATTCAACGAAGAACAGGAAGAGAAAAGAAGAAGAAAGCTAGAAGAAACAAGCGTTTCAACGAAAAGAAGCGGCGCGTGAAAAAACTTGCGAAAAAAAGCGATCTCAATCAAACCCACCAAGCGCGTTCAATAAGCTAGCCCCACGCACACATTTTTCTTTAGATTCTCCGACTTATGATTAATTAATTTAAAAACAATAGTTTGCATACTAATGTTTTATAAGTTTGTTTCGAATGCATAGAGAAATTTAGTTAAATAGCTCTGATAATACTTTTTTCTTAGTACATGAGATTTGTAATTTGACAATCCGATCTCCACCTCCAGATTTTCTATGCTTTTTTAATACAAATTACTCTTTTTCTAGGTAACCACCGGTTGAAGTCCTACCTTTTTGATATGTGTGCTTCTTCTTCTTTTTTAAATCAGAGTTAACCAATCATACACCGAAAATTTAAATTTTATAAATATATATATGTACACTTAAATTAAAATTTTGTGCAAGAAAATTTCAAATTTTCAAAAATATATGTGATAAATTATAAGTATTTTTCAATTTATTTAAAATAAGGTTCATAAGATGTAAGTGTTAGCGTTATTGAGTATGTACCACTCTTATCCAAAGCTCCATATTTATCTTGTTTACATGCAAAATCAACTTAAATGAAAATGTTTGTTAATTAGTAGGCATACAAAAATGAACAGATTTAATTGGTTCTGGACTTCTGGACTGATTTGCTGTTGCTGCCCCTTACTTGTGTTTTTTGCTTGCCTTCCCTTTTTTTTTGGGCCTTCTAATAAACTTCACCGTTCAAAAAAATAAATAAATAAATAAATAAAATAAAATAAATTCTGGACTTCTGGTAATCTTGTATTGGCTGGGATGGATGTTATGTTAAGCTTAGAGTAATATTATGGAGATAAATGATCACCATTAAAGTATATACATGTAATTAAACACAATCTAATCATTTATATCCGTTAAATAATCCTGATAAAATTACGGTATAATACAAAGTAGAGCAGGTTTTAAGCACAGGATCCTGTTAGATTATCAGATTTGATAGCTACCAAGATCGATCTTATAATCTACACGAAAAAAAATTATGCGGGATCCCGCACATCATAAAATTTAGTATATAAAATATGAATAATTTTGTTACTTATCTATTTTTAAATATAAAATTTTAAAGGTTTTGTATCCAACAGAACCAACACACTCAAACAATCCCAATCAAAAAAATTAATTACATGTGTAGGATTATACATAAAATAATGGTTATCTTGATGTCCATAAATGAAACAAGATTGTTTAGGTTCTTATTTATTTTGGAACACTATCCTCACCCCACATCTGACCTTACAAATTAACATATTCTTGAACAACAACATTCAAGAACACCAATCATCCAATGGACAACATTTATTCAAAAAAATTATCTTCAAATAAAAAGATCAAAAAGTACTGAACTCGATCACGTGTCAAAAAATATTTTTCGCATCAAATTACCGTGCTACATGCCTATTAGCCTATATACTCATTATAAGTTATAAACACTAACATCGTGTGTGGACCTTCTTTTTAATAAAATCAAAAATATTTAAGACATAAAATTGTCTTATATGAAATTTTATACAATTTTATACACAAAAATGTAATTTAAATATGGATTTGAAACTATATACCGCATTCCTATAAAATAAGGGAATAAGAGAACAATATAATTTAAATGGTTTGGGGATTTAAAATATTGTGTTGTTCAATCATCTTTTGAGAATTACCAAGTATGTAAAATTATATCCTAAAACCTCAGTCCTTAGCAATAAATGTTTTTCGACTTTATAGAAACCACACAGACATTGTGGTTTGTAAAACAAAAATAATAAAAGTAATATAAAGTGGAAACACCATTGTCAAGAGGTCTTTTCTTCATGTGTTGTTGGGTGGAGGGGGGGAAACACCGTTGTCAATGTGTTTAAATGCCAAAAACAACTACAAGATAAATAAAATAAAAAATGATTTTAATAACGAAATTAATTGAAGTAAAAAATATAAATGAACAGTTAATTACCTCCATGATCAAATAGGAGGACCAAAGGTCTTTCCTATTCTTATTACTATAGTCCAAGGTAACCTTCGATGTAGGGAGCACAAGCTTGCCATCCTCATTTACCCAGCTGTGAAGTTTTCTTGAAAATGTTGTTTCCCAATCAATCCTAGGTAACTCCATATTTCCTTTATTAATATCTTCCTCATCCATATCTGCCCAAAACATAAGTTTTTTCGAAGCCTTTGTTGTGTAATCTTCATTTACAAATGTGTAGAGGATATCATCGAACTCCGGTTGCTTATCTAAGAACTTAATGAGATCTAAAATATAACCCTTAAATAAATAAATGAAAAATTAAAACAGTTAATTATCAATCAATCAATCATATATAAATGAAAATTAAATAAATTAAAAACAACACTCACAGCTGGAGTTTCTTTTGAAGCTGGATAGCCAAAAATGAAACAAGGCACTTGATCATCTTTGAACTGTACATATATAATTTCGATGAATATAATCAAACATTATAAAAAATTTTATCAAAAAAATCTAACATTATTAACTTCGTGATTAAAGAAAAGGAAATTAGAGGAATAAACACTCACCTCCCTTAGTAGCATATCTTTTAGTGCAAACCATCCAACCTGTCCTGCTTTCTTCTTCAACACCCTGCAGGACAGTTAATCAATAAAAATAAAAATAGAATAAAAGATAATAAATAAATAATAAATATGTATATATATATATATATATATATATGTAAACTCACGAAAAAGGATGAATATCTTCTAAGTTTTTGTTCAGTACGGATAGTCCACAATTTCTGGTTCCCTCATCAAAGGCAATTGCCACATAATCAGATGATTTCGGTATTGATTTCAATAATGATTCCGAAATTGGAGCCTCCATGAGATTAGGAGGAGGAGGAGCTTTGCCCAAGCGCTCGGCTAACTTCCTATACATATAGCCATTCTTGACGAACTTCATGTTGATTTTCCGATCCTGTTCAAATAATGAGCAAAACTTAAATAAAATATTCAAGACTGATCTATGAACTTAAAAACTAAAAAAAAAAAAAAAAATTGAACTGCACAATTTTATTGAAGAGGCCAAAATGGCCAAGGCACAAAGGCCACAACACAGCAGAGAACACATTGCCAGCGTCCCCAACGCACCCAAAACAGCAAAAACACCCAACACACAGCACAGAAACCCCAGCGGGGACAGCAAACGGCAGCAAAACAGGCTGCAAACCACAAGAAAGCAAACAAAAACTGTAGCCTGCACAAGAAGCAACTTAAAAACTAAAATTAAATTTAAAAAAAAACAACATAGTTTTCTTTCATTTTCATTTGGTTTTTCAGCAACCAAACAATGAACAAAACTTAAAACTCAAGATTGATCTATGAACATGAACAGAAAAACGAAACCGAAACAAGGAAAAGAAAAGAAGGAACAACAGAGTTTTCTCTCATTTTCCTTCGGTTTCTCAGCAGCCAAACAATGAACAAAACATCAAGAATGATCTATGAACATGACCAGAAAAACGAAACCGAAACAAGGGAACAAAAAAAAAAAGGAACAACAGAGTTTTCTCTCGTTTTCCTTCGCTTTCTTAGCAGCCAAACAATGAACAAAACTTTAAAAATCAAGAGAGTTTTCTCTCATTTTCCTTTGGTTTCTTAGCAACCAAACAATGAACAAAACTTAAAAACTCAAGATAACAACATTTCAAGACGAAAAAAAATGAAGAGAATGTTGTAGTACGTACCTTTGTATGAAACTGGCAGTATTTTCGAGCTAATTAATTAAAACCCTAGTTGATTAAAGAAACACCTGAAACAGAAAGAAAGAAAACCTTTGACTAGATTTGAGTTAACAAGAACAAAAATGGCACAACAATGGCGGATAAATTGAAAAACAAAAAATAAAAACACACACAAAAAAAAGAAGCAACAGATGAACTTACGAAGTTAGGAGATCTGTAAAAATGAATGAAACTTAATCAACAAGAGAAAGAGAGAGACTCTTTTGTTGTGCTTCTGATGATAATGTAGAGACTGTTTTCCTGTTTTGTTGTGCTTTTGTTGTGTTTACCAGACGTGGTGCTTCTCACATGACCTTTCTCTCGACTGGTCCCCACATCCAATCTTTGTTGTAAATTTACTGTTTTGCCCCTCTGCCATGAATTTCTATTTTCTTGCTCATTTGTTAAGTGAAGACTGGTTGTCAGAAAGAATCCGTGTGTGGGTCGTGAAGTATTTAGCCAAGTTGGACCAATAGATGATCAGTGAATTAAACTTGTGCTGATTTGGCAGTATTTTATTGGTTGTTATTTGTGGGTTTGAGGAGTGAGTGTGGTGTGGTACTTACCGGTGCATTGATGTTAAATGGCATGCCATCAACTCATTTTTTAATAATCGACTCAAAAAAATTTATGTTAAAATTTATTATTAAAAAAATGTCAAACTTGTATTGAAATTTTTTTCAAAAATGGAAATGACAAAATATATAAAATAAAAGCTACATCATTTACTATAGGGGATTTGAAGTAATTAAAGCTACACCATTTACCAGACTGAACTTGATTTGGAATCAAATATCGTGTTGTTCAATCATCTTTTGAAAATTACAAAATATGTAAAACCTTAGTGAAAAACCTTGTACTACCGATAAATGTGTTTCCACTTTGTAGGAACCATACAGACACTGTGGTTTGTAAAACAAAAATAATTTAAGTAATATATATTCAACTGTCAACTGTTGACTTTTTTCCTTAAAATAAAAAAAAAAAAAAAAAAAAAACGTTCACCATGTGAAACTATTGCACTAGTACAAAATCGTTGTAATATCGACCATACTTAATAAAAACAAAACAAAGAAAATTTTGTATATTTAATTTATTGCAAGTACAAGGTCTCTTACTGAGGTAATTTTGGGATACAATTCTCAAAAATACAATTAAATTAGAACACTTTAAAAAAGCACTTTAAAGTATATATATATATATATATATATATATATATATTAATTTTTTTAAGAAATAATTACGGGTTACTTCCTAGGTTTACCAATTTACACTTAAAAACGACTTTATCAAATATTGACATTCACCTCCCTTGCCGTTAGTGTTGACCGTTATATTTAACTGTTGACTTTTTCAAAATGCTGAAAAGACAAAACTACCCCTGACAACTATAATTAAAAATGGAAATTTAACAAAAAAATTTAATAAAAATGAAAAAGTAATAAAATTAAAAATCTTGAAAAAGATTTATCAAAAAAAAAAGAGGAAAAAACAAATTTTGTCCAGATTATCATCATCCTCGATCAACTCTCCACCGCCATCATCAACCTCATCTCTCCACAATTGTCATCATCCTTCAATCTCAAAATTTCCAGATTTTATTTCTTTTAAAAACAAATTTCATATAGAATCTTATATAAAATAAAAAATAAATAAAATAAATAAAGGGATATTATTCATTTAGTCCCTATATTGTTTTGAACTATCTATCTTTTACACACTTTTTTTTTTTTTAAAGAAAAAAAGGCAACAATTGAATACATATTACTTTTATTTTTTTTGTTTTACAAACCACAGTGTCTGTATGGTTTGTATAAAGTGGAAACACATTTATTGCTAGTACAAGGTCTTTCAATGAGGTTTTACATATTTTGTAATTATTAAAAGATGATTGAACAACACAATATTTGATTCCAAATCAAGTTTAGTCTCGTAAATGATGTAGCTTTAATTACTTCAAATCCCCTAGAGTAAATGATGTAGCTTTTATTTTATATATTTTTCATTTCCATTTTTGAAAAACAATTCAATATGATTTTGACATTTTTTAGAAAATAAATTTTAACATATAATTTTTTGAGTCGATTATTAAAAAATGAGTTGATTGCATGCCATTTAACATCAATGCACCAGCAAGTACCACACCCCACTCACCCCTCAAACCCACAAAAAACAACCAATAAAATCAGCACAAGTTTAATTCACTGATCATCTATTGGTCCAACTTGGCTAAATACTTCACAACCCACACACGGACTCTTTCTTACAACCGGTCTTCACTCTTCACTTAAAACAAATGAACAAGAAATAAGAAATACATGGCAGAGGGGCAAAACAGTAAATTTACAACAAGGATTGGATGTGGGGACCAGTCGAGGGAAAGGTCACGTAAGAAGCACCACGTCTGGTAAACATTACATTATCATCAGAAGCTCAACAAAACAGTCTCTCTCTCTCTCTCTCTCTCTTGTCGATTATGTTTCCTTCATTTTACAGATCTCCTAACTTCGTAAGTTCATTTGTTGCTTCTTCTTCTTTTTTTTTTTCAATTATTCGCCATTGTTGTGCCATTTTTGTTCTTGTTAATTCAAATCCAGTCAAAGGTTTTCTTTCTTTCTATTTAAGGTGTTTATTTTACAGGAATGCAGTATATAGTTTCTGACCCTTTCCACTTGTATTAATTGGTGAAAATCTCTGAGTTTTGTTTTTGGCTTTTTTGTTTTTCCATTTTCAGCTTTGTGAAAAGTTTCCCATATCTTTTCTAGTTTTCATTCGCTGAATCAAATCTCTTAATAACTTTTGGAGTTTGTATGTCTATTTTTATGTTAAGTGATGAATTATGAAGGAAAAAAAAAATTAAAGGTTTGACTTCACACACTAGGGTTTCTTTCTGCGGACGAAGAGTAAACAGTTATTTTATTTTTTATTTTTTTCAAAAGAAAAAAGTCAACAGTTGAATAAATATTACTTTTTTGTGTGTGTGTCTATGTGGCTTCTATAAAATGGAAGTACCAAGTCTCTCACTGAGGTTTTGGGATATAATTTTACATATTTGGTAATTCTCAAAAGATGATTGAACAACACAATATTTTAAATCCCAAAACCATTTAAATTCTATCTTTCTCTCATTCCTTTATTTTACAGGAATACAGTATATAGTTTCAAATCCATATTTAAATTAAATTTTTGTGCATAAAATTTCATATAAGACAATTCTATGTGATAAATATTTTTTATTTTATTAAAAAGAAGGTCCACACAAGATGTTAGTGTTTATAACTTATGATGAAGTAGCACGGTAATTTGATGTGAAAAATATGTGCAGTACTTTTTGATCGTTTTATTTGAAGATACAAAAATTGAATAAATGTTTGTATGGTCAGATGTGGGGTGAGGATGGTGTTCTAAAATAAATAAGAACCTAAACAATTTTGTTTCATTTATGGACATCAAGATAACCATTATTTTATGTATAATCCTACACATATGTAATAATTAAATTTTTGAATTGGGATTGTTTGAGTGTGTTGGTCCTGTTGGATACAAAACCTTTAAAATTTTATATTAAAAAATAGATAAGTAACAAAATTATTTATATTTTATATACTAAATTTTATTAACACATTTTTTTTTTTTTTTCGTGTAGATTATGAGACCTTGGCGACTATCAAGTCTGATAGACTAAGAGTATCCCGTGCTTGAAACCTGCTATACTTTGTATAATACCGTAATTTTATTAGGATTATCCAACCGATAATGATTAGATGGTATTTAATTACATGTATGTACTTTAATGGTGATCATTTATCTCCGTAATATTACTCTAAACTTAACATAACATCCATCCCAGCCAATACAAGATTACCAGAAGTCCAGAACTTTTTTTTTAAAAAAAACGGCAAGGCAAGCAACAAATACAAGCAAGGGGCAGCAACAGCAAATCAGTCCAGAAGTACGGAACCAATTGAATCTATTCATTTTTTTATGCTACTAATTAATAAACATTTTCATTTCAATTGATTTTGCATGTAAACAGGATAAATATGGAGCTTTGGATAAGAGTGGTAACATTACGTTTGTTTTTTTGCCTAAAGACTGAATAGTCCTGAATTTTATTGAAAACTAAATAGTGATTGAAACCTGAATCTGAATGACATGTTTTTTTTTTTTTTTTTTTCTCACGTCTAAATGTACTGTCAACATGTTTATTTTTTTAAAAATCAAATTATCTAAAAACAAGTAATTTTACATCTATACCCATACTAATTAAAAGAAGTAATTTAGCATGCAACTCTTTATAAGATTTTGCATGTTCTTCCACAAACAAAGTTTAATTTAACAAAACAAAAAAATTCATCCAGGAATATAATTTTGTATGTTATTCTACAGACAAAGTTCAAGTTCGATTTATTGTAAAAAAAATAAAAATAATAAATAAATAAAGTTCAAGTTCAATTTTATATATTGTCCAAATATCCGGTATATAATTCTAGAAACCATATATATATATATATATTTTTTTTTTTTTTTTTGTTTCTTGGATCATATGTAAACAGAAACCAATATTTTTTTTTTTTTTTAAAGGTTCTTAGATACCCTTTTTTTTAATAGGTCCCTAAATTATATACCCCAGTACATATATATATATATATATATATATATATATATATATATATATATAAACGTAGAAATGGATTTGAAAGCCGCTGCTGCTGTTGCTACTGCTGGTGGTATAAAAAAAATGCTTTTTATATAACCTCATTTCAAACTACTGCTCACTTCATATATACACTTATTTTTCAAATCCAAAAATCCAAAAAAAGAAAAGAAGTGCTTTTGAGAAAAATAATTATTTTTAAAATCCGGGTTTTTTTTTTTTTTCTGAATCCGGAAGATCGTCGCAGCTAGAGTTCGGATCCTTCGATTTGTGAGAAGTTTCTCTCTCTGTAGATCCTACCAACTCTTCGAGAAAGCTTTTTCTCTCGGTTCGTCGAGTTCAGTGGTGGTTGATTTGATGGAGTTCTGATATTTTTGGTAGCTTTTTTTTGGGGGGTTTTTTGGCACGGTTTTCGAGTGTGCTTGGATTCTGATAATCTTAAAGTGGTTGGAGGGCTTGAGGTGGCCCTTCAAAATGGTGTTTATAAGCAACCTGTTGTGTCCGGAAAAGATAGGGTTGTTTTGGATGATGTCAATGGGACAGCCGAAGAATTTACGGAAACTCTTAAGGCTGAATGGGGATTTGGAAAGCATTTCCAAGTTGGATGACAGCGGAACTACTGGGGAGGAGGTCACCGAGGGATCAAATGCAAATGTTTTGGAAGCAATGGCTTGACTGTTTCTGAGGGAAGTGAAGTCAAAGCTGATACCTCAAAGCAACCCAAACCACACAAAGGTCAAAGTAAGAACAAGAATGAAAAGCCCTCAAGCACCAAAAATGTCTCATCAACCGAGGTGAAGAAAGGCAAAGATGGTAAAGGTGCTGAGGCCACGTCAACCGTTTCAAAAGGTTTGGGTGGTTTAAATTCACACTCCAAACAGCCTGTTAAAAATAGGTCTTTTGTTTCTAGGACTAATAAGTGTAATGAGAGTTTACATTTGAATCTCGCTCTACGATTGATCACAAGCCTCTTTCGGCATATTTGTTTATGATAGCATATACTTTTCCAGTAATCTCTTTTTCTCTGGACACAGATTTAGGATTTGATAGGAATATAATAAGATTTAAGCAAAATAGGAATGTAAAAACAAGAACATGTAGACAACAATCCAAGGATTTCATCGATACAGATGAACAAGTCATCCAACTAACTCATGAAGATGATCTTATAAATCGTTGCCATTTATCAATTATTGTTCTTGTTTAGCAAGCAGAATATTTGTCGTACGAATGTGAATGCATTTAGAAATACTTTAAAACAGATGTTAACAACCATGAAATCTTGAATCTGTAGGGATGAATATCTTTAAGGATATGGATACCTGTTCAGGAGCTCCTTGGGCTTGCTGGCCCGATACCAATTACCATCAAAATCAATGTATGAGATTAGGGGTGTGCGGCAGATCGGATCCAATGGATTTACCATGATCCAAGATTCGATCCGATCCAATTTTATAGCAGGATCCAATCCGATCCAATTTTATAGCAGGATCCGATCCGATCTGATCCAATGACTATTTGATCCGATCCGATTGTAAAATACTTCGATCTAATCCGATCCGATATGATCCAATGGATTGAATTAATATAAATTCGTTCTTAATATATAAAAGTTATAATCTGAAATAAATTATTCAAACATTACTAATTAATTCAAATAAAATTCACATTAAAAAAATACATGACATAACTCTTTATATAATTCAAAAAGTTTATAAACATTATACATCTGCTCCAAATGTAAACTTTATAAGCCGTAATGTTAATGAAGAAAAATAGAAAAAAAGAATATGGTGGATTGTTGGCCGTAAAGAAATTGAGAAAGAAAACTTAAAATAGTAATATTAGAAATTGTATTTGGGTTAGACCTTTATAAATATTCAGATAATCAAATTGTATTTGAGTTGGGCATTTACATTAGAAAGTGGTAGATAAAATAAAATGCTCAATACAAAAATAAGATCTTATATTTTAGATGAATTGACGGATTCGGCGGATTTCCAAACGGAAATCCAAGATCCGATCCGATCCGATCCAATGGATTTTAGAATTTAGGATCCAATCCGATCCAATCACCTCTCTGAATCCGATCCAATCCAATAGATCGTATTGGATTGGATTGGATCCTGCACACCCTTATATGAGATTGCAGTACGCTTATCCACTTGATTGAATGGAAGAAAATGTACTTCTTTAATGATTGCACGTGCCTGAAGTGGAAAGGTACTTTAGTTGGAAATTTATGAGCGTAAGTATCCAGCAGAGTTTAAGAATATTAATAGACCCACAATTCCAAATTTACCTCCTTTGGGTTGCTTGTTAACGATTGCAGCTTCTATAGCATACTGTTTCTTCGTCTTGCTGCTCTGGCTGCCAGCAACACAACCATGTCTTTGTCCATATTATTGTTAAAAACCTGAAGAAGACATTAATTTGACATTAGGCTCACCTGGACAATTGATGAACGAGACTTTTGATCAAAGATAAAATGTTGACTTGCTGTTAACAAGCAACCCAATGCTTCTCTACTATTGAGTTGTAAAAATGATAAAATCATTCAAGTGTTGTCTCAGATTCCTAAAATCTGTACACCGTGAAAACAGGTTGGTTACAATCATGCATGTGTAATGAAGTTTCATACCTCTATAATATTCCAATCAGAAGTAAGGCGATTCAATGTAAGAGTTCCTGTTTTTTCACTGCAGAGAACATCCAATCCAGCCATTTATTCAATTGCAGTCATCCTTTTGTAATGGCACCCTTCAAAATCAAACTAATGTTTTAGTGATTAATTCTGAGATATTTGAGGACTCATCTGCCTTGGTTTCAACTTCAAGTCACTTGAAAGTGAGTGTCAACAGAGACCATGGAGGTATGAATATCTCGATGTTGGTTCATTATATTATAGGCTTGTAGATGTTAAGAGTTGCACATGTTGAGACAGTCGATGAGAACCGACTGCAAGTGTAACGGATAACACAGTTGGCATAGCTATGTATATTCCTCCAATTTAGAGCACAAGAAGGTTTTTAATTCCATCCCCGTAAGAGCGGTGCTGTATAGGGAACATGACAATGATTTCAAGAATCATTCCCACGGCTATAGAGCAAATGCAGAAGTTTCCAATGGAGGTAAGGACCTGCGTGCAAGTGACAAATCACTAAATTGTATGCATCAAAATAAGACGATAATGAGAGATTGTTTTAGTTGCTATTACCACTACTTCAATCTCACCAAGCTTACATGTTGAAACAGAGAACTTTATCTCCTGTAAGAGCTGACTGCATCAGAAAAAACAACAATCATGTTAACATCATTGGATAACATCATAGCATGATTTTGTTTGAGGTGTAAGAAGCAGTTGCCGGATCAATTTTTAAAGGGTCTCCTTTGAGAAGGCGAGCATCTGCCAGAATGATATGCCCAAGCCTGATGCTAAATTGTTAGGGTTCACTTTATGTAACTTACAATCCAATTTTTATTTTTTTTCTCCATTCTAAAATTTTAAATTTTAAATATATATATATATAAAGAAACTTTTTTTGTTCCAAAATTATCCCTTTAACATCCCTCAAACTCAAAGCCATGAATTCTGCATAAGATTGATACTAAGGTTCTAATCATAAAATAGTAAAATACCCACAATTTTCTCTCTTACATAAAAAAAAAAATTTATTTTTTAAAGATTAATTCTCACATCCGATCATCCCCCTATCCACATATATATTTTTATTAACAACATGAGGTTGGTTCGGTGATATACCCCTCACACCCACAACACGAGGTTGTGGGTTAAAGTCATCCCCTTTCGAAAAAACCCTAAATTTATGTAATACTTAATATATACTAGGGTGTGTCAACTTCATTATTGATCAGTCAAAATTCAAAGATTTTAAAGATTTTTATTTGCTTTTGGCTTCTATTCTATGCGATTTGTCAAGAGCTCTATTAATTTACACCAAATTAATCTAAGAGAATATTTAATATGGACTTTAGAAAATGTAATAAGAGAAAAAACACAACCCCGAATGTTATAATCAAGAATTTAAGAGTACACATGCTTGTTTAATAATATTTTCATAAATTTGGCGTTGTACTAGATGAATCTGATAAGACTGGTTTTTGATATTTTTCATAAATTTGTTGTACTTCATTATCAAAATGTCTAAATCACATTTAAATTGCAATTCCCTTCCGACCGGTACTGATGTTGTTGATTCCACATGTTGAATATCTCTGAATATGTATGGAATTATGGATAGCTTAACAATTAATAATGGGGTCTAATTTGCGAGGTGGGTAGTGGGCACACACAAAAAAAAAAAAAAAAAAAAAAAATCTCACATGGAGGTCATTTGTCAATTCCTTCTTTTGTCAAGACATCCTGAGTAAATAATTTCATGACGTTCAACTATAACTATATATTTATATTGGGCTCACAGCTTCACATTTATAAATACTTACACTCAATATGAATGTGTGGTTATAGTTGAACGTCCTAACTTTATAATTTCAAGACGTCCTAACTAGAAAACCTCTTTCTCTCTCTTTCTATATATATATATATTTCTTTTATGAAGAATTATAATAACTATTACAATTTTATTACCGTGACACCTCTACATACTTATACAGGTAATAGGGTACGTATGTATAAGTAGCATTACCTTTGTTTTTATTTCCACACATGAGAATCAAACATATGTTCTAGGGCGGCAATCAGTCAATGGTATGGTACCGTGTGATTGTCTCCCTTGCTCTAGGTAGGGGTCCCTAGCCATTCTTTTGATTAGGTCAAGCCCAACTTGATGGTAGAGATATAAATGTCCACTATCTTTTTATAAATAAGTAGGCCTATTTTTTCAACTCTACCTTGTTTAAGGTTTCAACACCATTAATTTTCACCTATATGTATACCCCTTTAATTAGCTTACCCCATCAAAAGTTTTTAAAAACTCACTTATAGTTAGCTATTACTCAAAATATCATTTCTATTAATTTTAGAAATACACCAAAAAATTAATATTTGATCAAATAATTAAAACAAAAATTAGAAAATGAAAAAAAAAAAAAAGACAATAAATATGCACCCTACAATAAATATATGTAGGGTGCATATATCATCACTCTTAATTTTAGGAAGGAGATTGTTTTCTTTAATTTTTAGTACGTAAAATACATATAAATATTATACTTTTTGAGAGAAAAAAATTATTTCTAAAATTAATATTTAATACATTTTGTTTTCCAAAACTCCAAATCAAAGGTCTGAGGACCACTCAAGTGCAAAAAATCAGTCAGCTTAGGCTTTAACTTAAGTGATCACAGTTAAATTTTGGGCCAACCAGATGGCCCAGATAAATTATCCAGAGAAAGCCCATTTGATGGATCATCAAAGTGTGCAGCCGACGTGCCCGAGCACGTCACAACATATTCACGACGTCGTTTTTTGTTTTTGGGCACAGAAACCGGTCCAAATCTAATTATCCAGAGAAGCCCATTTGATGGATCATCATATTATTCATATCCATATATGCGATGTGCCTGGACACGTCACAACATGGTGACGACGTCGTTTCTATGTTTAGCGAAGAATGGGCCGAGCCCAATTTTCAAAAATGGCCCAGGCCTAGATTTGCTTAGTGAAGAAGGCTATCTGATAGTGGTTACATGCCTGGTCACGTCAATACGACATCATTTCAACGAAGAAGAAGAAGGGATTCAGTGTCCTGCAACGCGTAGAACGCTTTACAAGCAACGAAGCAAGTACAACCCAGTTCAGCTAAAATTCTTGTGAGGTGAATTTCTAAGAAGTATGATGAAAAACTCAGTGAAGAATATAAAATTAATTTTAAAAAATATGCACGATGTTAGAGCATCAGGTCTGAAAACAACACATCTTTGACTATTAATAGGGAGGCTGGACCGGAATTTTCTCCAACAGCCTCCCCATTTCCCCCCTCAAATTATTTTCCGGTCAAAGCTTCCAAAAATCTAAGGAGAGAAGGTTTTCTCCCTGTTTAATTTTTTTTACTCGTCAATTAAAATAAATGGTCAAAATGAGTCTACCTCATTGATATTCAATGGTCTAAATTCAAGCATTCCACATTTTTTTTCTTAACTCAAATTCTTTTTTAATTACATTTTAAAAAAATTAAATTTATTTTAAATTGTAAATAAATAATAAAATTTATTTAAAAATAATAATATTTCATTTTTAATGTAAATAATATTTCAAAATTGATAAGAATAATATATTATCATAATAATATATTATTTAAAAATAATAACATTTTAAAATAATAATATTTCTTTTTTAATTGAAAATAAATAAAAAATAATAAGGAATTATTTTTAGGGAGACTTGTTGGATAATTAACTTTTTATATTTATACTAGGTTTGGTTACACGTGCGAGGTATGTGTTTTAATAGGAATTAATTTTGATATAATATTAAAAAAAAATGAAAAATTTATATATAACTAATTATGAGATCACAAATAATAATAAATAAATAAATAACATAATTCAATCATACAAAAATAACTCTCATGATGCATCAACTTATGGAGGCAATAACATTATTTACAATATTTTATTTTTTTAAGAAAAAAAAAAAAAAGTCTTATACCTAATTACAGAGGACATAAATATATATATGCTTCCCGTTAAAATGAGTATCCTCACGGAGAAAAAAAAATTCAATCAAAACCATTCAAATACAATCACAATATTTCAACCGTATTTTAAAACTAATAAGATTTCAGTCATAATTTCTTATAATTAATTGATAAGTTTTGAGAAATGAAAACAAATACAAAAATGAATTAAACCCTAAATTGAAGAGAAAATAATGAAAGGAAAAAAAGAAGCAGAAAATCAAAAACGTACCATTTTTGAAGGAATTGAAGAGGAAAGAGGACCTGAGTCTCTTCTGATTCTGTAGCGTTTGATTTGTTGAATGATGTGATCTTCTTCGGTGTTTAACAGACACCTAAATAATTAAATATAATTGAAATTTTAGCATAATTAACAGCAAAAATAAAGAACCAACATTTTCCTAGATGAATCATGCAGAGAAATTCGTTGGGAAGAAGAGCAGAAAAAGGGGAAAAAATGTTTCAATGTTTATCTCTCGTTTTGTCTAGAGGTGGGAAGGACCCAAAAGGAAAATAATGAAATTTGTATAAAAGAGAGATATCTAATCCACCACTTGGACTCTAATAGTTTTTTTAAAATATATTTTTTCCTTCTTTCACTTGTATATTTCAAGTCAATTTTACTTTCAAAAAAATTAAAAAAGAAAAAAAAAAAGGATGCTAAAATTAAAAAGCCTCTTTTCAAAGAAACTAATTTTTTTTTTAAAAAAGGATGCTATAATTAACTGACATATTGCTCTTTTAATAACTATTGATTTGGGTCCAGTCCATATCATTACCTCTAGCCTCTTAGTAAATAGACATCTAAAGTCATAATAATTGGGGTAAACTATTTAACAATGATTTAACCTATTTGAAATTTTAAATTAAGATAAATTTTGGAAATGACTATACAATCCATGTTGTGTTACTATTACGAAGACATGTCTATTAAGTAATTCTACAAACTCGAAGGTTTGTATTTGTCATTTGACTTAAAAAAAAAAAATAAAAAAAAAAATAAGGGATACTGTAACTAAAATCTTACTAAAAGCTATCTATTAAGTAATTATATGAAGTTTAAGGGTTGTTTTTGTAATTTTACTTTTAAAGAAATTAAAAAAAAAAAAAAAAAAAAAGAAGGTCAAAGAAATTAAAAGAAAAAAAAGGGAGGCTATAATTCCAGCTGGCCACTTCATAGTTTTTATATATAGTATAGATATATCGATTATTTGTATAAATTAAATTTTAAAAAAAAAATATATATATATATATATATATATATACGGTCCCGATCCTATCAGGATGCACTGATATAACTTTATCAGGATATTGAATGTGAGCCACTCATTTATAACAGTGATTTGACAAGTGCATACATACTCAGTAAATAAGAGTTTAGTTACGATATAAGAACTATACTATTAATGAACACTTATGTGAAAGAGAGTTATTATTTTTTATAATTTTTATACATCCTTGGATAAAATTTAAAAACTAAAAATTAATTCAGCAACTATATAATCATGCATAATAATGAACCCGTGAAGACATGACCTTTGTTTTTTCCAAAACCCACCGTATCATATCAAATGTATACATTTCAAGGACCATCAAAAATATTTGGGCCCAACAATTGGCTACAAAAGCCTAGTTGCAATTATATTAAAGGCAACCCAACCCAACAATAATGGTGTGTAGGATCCATTAGATTGGATCGGATTTCAAGACACGATTAAATCAGATTGGATCCTAAATTCTAAAATCCACCGGATCATATTGAATTTTGGATTTTTATCATGTGAAAATCTGTCAAAATATAAGGCATAATTTATAATATAATATATTCGGATTGGATCATAAAATCTAAAATCCATCAGATCATATCGAATTTTGGATTTTTATCATGTGAAAATCTGTTAATTTATAATATAATATATTTTGTCTTATATAGATGAACATTGAGCAAATTTTGAGTTCTATTATATTTTGTTATGACAAATGATTATATTTTTATTTCAAAATAATGATGATTTTGTTATGTTTGTATTTGAAACTTATGTTTAATGTTTATAGTTTGTTAGAATTTTTGAACTTTAAATGTATTGTTTTTATGTTAATTATTAGTTTGTTAATATTGTGAAGGGTTCGGAGGAGGATAGAGGATTGCCAACAAAGAGATCTCATACATATTCATGCTCTCCTGTATGAATTGATAATTTGAGTTTGTGAATTTCGAAATTGCTTCATATGAATCCGATTTATTGGATTGGATTGAATCAAATCGGATTTAAATATTTTACAATTGAATCAGATTCCGTTTTAAGATTAGATTAGATCGGATTGTAATATATTCAATCCAATCGGATCTTGAATTATGTAAATTCGATGAATCTGGTCCTTCACACACCCCTACGGCCTACCCAACAAAGAAAAGAAAAAATAAGAGAAATTTATTTAAGATGAAAGAGAAAAGAGAAAAGAAAAAAAAAAAAAAGGAAAAAAAAAAAAAAAAAAAAAAGCAGTGGCAGAAGTGTTATTTATTGAGAAACCAAAGTCATTTACATAATCAAAAGGTGTTGTCTTATTATATATATAAAAACCATGGAAAAATCAATTGTTTTATCCAACAAAATCCAATCCAATGGCGGTGATTATACGTTGTTCTTGCTTCTTTACCCGCTCAAACCGCCTTCGATCTCCACCGTCTGATCATTTTTCCGGCCAACCCCACTTCAACGGTCAGTGCACTCTCCCTCCACATTCATTTTTTTGCTCTTTCAATTCTCAAATTTCAAAGCTTTTTGTTATTGTACCAGTGACTGTTGTGTGCTGACTCGGGAATTGCTTAAAGCTTTAAAATTTTGATGCTAGCTTTAACTGTTTGGATTGTAAATGTTGCTTTCAAGTGTTTTAATTTTAGATAAATGCTTGCAATTGAATTTTTAGGTGTGTAGTGAATGATGAAAAGAAAAGGAAATTAATTTGTGATTAATTGTATGGTAACTTGATATGGGTTTGTTTTGATTTAGGTTTTTGTTTTTGTACACAAATGGATAATGTTGAGGTTAAATAGAAGTTACTTTTTCGTAGAGGAAGTGGAATGTACTACTGTTGTTTCAGATGAAACTATTGTGTTTTATGGAAAAATTAATTTTTTTTCTTTTCAAATTAGTTGAAGGTATACAATATTTATGAACTTTTGATATAATTGTAACTATGAATTTGAGAATTTTTAAATATTGTTCAAAGTTTTTGTAGTTGAAACTTGAAAGGTTGTTGGAAAATGATTACCAGATAAGTTGATAAGGTTTTGTTGTTGCTGTACAAGTGTTGGGTTCAAATCCCGCTTACAAACAAGGTGGAGAGAAGTTTGGTTTTATATTTATTCTAATGAAAAAAATTTCAATAGCAATGATCAAAATTATATATATATATGGGAAAAAATTTCTGTACTTTCATGGTTCAATGTTATTGAAATTCACTGAGGAACCATTGAGTATATTTTAAGTAGGAGGCCGAACATTTTTTCACTGGTCGTGTGAGAATTCTAAATGGGGTCTACCCTTGATTACAATTCACATCAGTAGGAAAAACTTTGTGTATATATGTGTATTAATATGTGTATGCATTCACGTATTTAATAATTGATAGTATATAATCTAATTTAAGATCATTGAGTTGTTTTTCAAGTATAGATTTCTTCATAATGTGTTCAGATAATATATGAAGAGTTTCTAGACAAGAAAAATTCGAATTAAATTGTTTGCATTTACGCCATTATCATACCTATGCAGTCCGAGTCCTTGTATGGCCTTAACAGACTTTAAGTGAAGGTGGAGAAACATCTGTGTACTACATTAATGTTAAAAACTTTGAATCAGGCAAGTTGCATTCTCTTCTGTTTGAAGTGGAAGAGTTCACATCATCGTTTGGAAATGCTTCCGGTGGTCGCAAGTGTATTCATTTAAGATCTAATCTCAACAAATCAGAAGGAAGTCAGTGTATTACTAAAATGCAATCGCTTCATGACAACTTTTCCGAAGAGTTATCAGCCCATCAGGTACGATGGTGAGTTCTCAGTGTTAGCTTCTAACTAATTGTTTTGCTTATTCACTCTGGATTTTACGATATCGTTACTGGTCTGCTTTGCAAGAAGTGTAGAAGAATCCCTATTATGAAATGCAAAACTCATGCTCCTAAAGTGTATAATATAAAACTATCATTATGTCTGCTTTACCCCTCCTCTAGTTCAAGATCTTTAGGCCGCCCTAAACCGTAACTGAAACACACTCTTTTTAGGTTCTTTCATTTTAATAAACGTTGCAAATCTTGTGCCTAAGTTACAGTTTGGTCCAGAACTCTATATATCATTTTTTTTTTTCTAGCATCCAATTGCCTGCATATATTAGCTACTGTAATCAGTTTGTCCATTGATTTTAATCTTCTCCAAACCAATCCGCATGATTTATAGTATGAGCAAGGAACAATGGGGACAGGGGTATTTTTTGTCCATTGGAGGTCGCCTTTTCTTTTCTTTTTTACTGAAGCAAAGGACTTGTGTGTGTGGGTGATCAGGTTGGGTCAATGATTCTTTGCAAAATAGTCTAAATTCTAAAGTATTATTTTTTTATTATTTTTAATCTCCGAAGGTTGGAGATTAAATTTTTTTAAGTTTTTTATTTTAGTTAAAAAGTAGGTTAGCTGTCTAGTATAATTTTTTACAACTATACTATATTACTATCTAAGGTCGGTAGATACAATTTTTTTTTTTTTTTGATGGATAGAAACCAAAGGTTACAACACCTGGAATTCAGATCCAGGTCAAGAAACATGAAAACGTGCTTCCAACTACAACTAGGACTCAACAGCAATGGACACACGAGCACAGCCCAGACGAAAGCCCCACAAACGGGGAAAAAAACCCACACACAAAGGTGGGACTACAACCAAGCAAAACCATGGCTCTCTGGTGTTGGATGGATCCAGTAGGAGGTCCAAACACACTGGCTAACAACTAGCAGCGAAAACGGTTTAACTCAGATCCAACTATACAAACCTAAAAACCTTAATTAAAAGGACTAAAAACCGTCGATTTGGAGGGGGGAAACCAAGGCAGCCGGAGAAGACCACCATCAGGACGTCGCCGGCAAGGAATTAGCTGGATCGGGAGAGATCTGGATGGATCGATGAGGAACGGCCCGATCCGGAGGCCCGTCGACGGCGACGGAGACGTCGGCCTAACCCCGGCGCAAACCCAAGAAAACCACCACCTAGGTCGGCAAACTGCCGCCGAAAAAAACAGGAAAGGCTGCCAGTGAGCCGCAAAGAAGAGAGAGAAAACCTCCACTAAGCTCACCGGACCACTGACTAACCCGCCGACATCCCTAAGCGGGGTGGGATGTTGGCGGCGAAAACTGAGAGGAGGTGGAAGGGGTTGCTGTTTAGAGAGAGGGCAGAGAGAAATATCTAAAGAGAGAGAAAAAACCTTTCTTCAATTATTATGAACTAACTTTATAATACAAGTTGGTCGATAGATACAATTTAAAAAATAATTAGAGCATGTTGAATGCTGAATGTTGAACAGTGTAGTGTCTAATTAGTAAATTAATGTTCTATGTCATCTATAGAATACTCCAACAGTCCAATACTCCACTTTTGCTGTACATTCCGTATTGTTTACTTTGCTGAGAACGTAATCGGTAAAGATTGTTGCAGAGGACATTAATGGTGCAAGGTTCTCATTCAGCTTGTCTGATCTTCCTGCTTGGGTGTTCCCGCATGAATATGATCATTTGTAGGTTCTTTCTTCATAAATTTGATACATAAATTCTTTTGAATAACATAATTAGTCTTTCACATATTGATGGAAAAGTGATGTACTTTTACAGGATTTTAACTTGTGCATGTTTTTATTTTATATGACTTTTCTGTTCATTTTCAAACTATGTCTGATACGTATAGGAAGGTAACAATTTTTTTTTTTAAAACGGTCTTCTAAAAACCAACGTCTTGCGGGTGATGTCTTATAACATTTCTGCAGTAGTGAATAGATTTTAATTCATAAAAATACGCTAGCAGAACAGAGAGAAACTAAAATTAACGTTTCTAAGAGTGAGCGACTTTTTTCACCAATATCTCAATGAGCTTCTACAAGAATTCAAATGATAGTTCGTATAACATAATAAACTATATTATACATTATATTTGTAGCATGAATTTGATGACATGAATTTTATTAATTTATTTAGTAAAAGTATGAGGGTATAATTGTCAATTCATACAATTGAAGTTTAAATAGAGATATTTTTAGACTTTTTAACGGTCAAACTCAGTCAACATAAACGGATTGATAACGGTGTTAGTCCATAGGGGAGGTTTCTAAAATAAAAGCATTTATAACTATACATCCAATAATAGTTTAAAGGTGAGAAGAGGTTTATAATATTAACCCTTTTATTATTAATGTGAGATTATTAATCCATCGAAGATTTATTTATTTATTTATGTTTTACTACGTGAGAGTTTATTTGGCAAATTTCATTTGGATAATAGGGTTTTTTAAAAGAAAACCAAGTCAATGATTCTCTCTGAAATAAAATATTGTTTCAGTCTAAAGCCCAGCTGACCAGATTTTTTCTATCAAAATTATCTATTTTCATCCAATAATCAAATATATAGTCTAGTCTCCTTTATTGCCCATAAATGATTACATTCCATTTTCGTGTATTTTCTTACCAACCAAACAATACATTAAATAAGGTGAGAAACATGTGATACTTAGTAGTTGTAGGTGGTCGATCGACTTGGTATGTCGAGTGGGTCGGGTCGGATGTATGCTAGGCCCAAGGCAACTTGGTTGAGCTTGTCGTATGAGGGGATGTCGTCTGCTCTGGGATCCTGTGAGAAATGTTAGTCTGCCGAATGAACAGAGGTCGTCTCCTCAAGAACCTGCAAGAAAAGTTATAACATAAAATGAACACAATTAAAACAAAGGTGGTGGGTCTGGATCGTTTAGCCTTAGGTGTGCTTGGGCTGAGCAATCTATTGTGGATGTAGTAGTGGTGACCGCCGGTGGTCGGAATCTTTCTCAGAGACAGAGTTTCAGTACGCTGATTATAGGCTTTTGTTGAGAGAAAAATTAGAGAGCTTTCAAATGAACGAGCCCTTCTTTTTATAGGAGGAGGTATAGCTCCAACGTCCACTTTCAGAGACTTGATTGTGGGCGAGATTTGTGGAGTAATATCCTCTCCATAAGTGGACTGTTATCTGCGGTTACAAGTCCATTCGTAACTGATGCTTTGAATAAGTCAGATGTTGCTGGCAGCTATGATGGGTCGACCAAACATAATGGGCCTGGGATAGGCTAGTAAAGATTGGGCCTTGGCAGGTTGGGCCCATTGGACCATTTTTGGCTACTACAGTTTGTCCCCCACTCTCTAAATAAGAATCCATCGAGTTTAGAGAGTGATTTCCGCTGAATCGACTGGAGTCGAACGACTTTTTATCTTGAATTCGATAAATATCTTCATTGGTTTCAACCAATGTCGAACGATGTTTGAGTCGAATGGAGTCGAACGACTTTGTCTTGAATCCGATAAATATCTTCATTGGTTTTATCCAATGTCGAACGATATTCGTATCAGAACGAGATCAACATTGATCCTGGATGGAGTCGACCATTTGTCGAATGAACATACCTCAGCGATGTATCTTTGGTTAGTTTTTGGCCAACGTTCTCTGGGCGAACGACGCTGTGTCGCTGATAAAGGCTTGACGTTTAGCCGATCCTTTTTTCGGTTTGTTGGTTGAGTATTTAACCTGAAATGATGGATTTAAAAGCAGAAGTGACAGGCGTTTGAGTTTCCAATGCTGGCGTCAGATGCATTTATTTCTTGCGCAGTTAACTAAAAAAGTTTTTTGAATTTGAAACCTTTATCGGGTTTTTCACCCAGGTTAACCGGTGTGGTTTGGTTAACCGGGGCAGTTGAATCGGCAGTTGGGAAGGTGTCGACACGTGTCAACTAGGGTTAGTGGGTTTTATAAAACCCAAACCGATCAACTCCTTCAACCAGTTGCTTTGCGTTGGAATTCTTTGTTCTTCACTGAGAAAACTCCATTCCTTTCTCCACGATCTTGTGCTTGAAGATTCCTTGCTCTCGAATCCTTCCAAGGTTGGTGAAATCTTTCCTTCGCATTTTATTTTTCATTCTTTCTGCGTGTAGAAAAACTTGTTAAACATTAGTTTAGAAAGTACCTTCCTTTGTTTTTGAATATTTCTGATGTTTGGATGAAGCTTTTTGTTTTTTATGAACTTTTCTGAAACTGAATCTGAGGATGTTCTTTCAGAAGTTTTGCTAGATTTTTGATGTTTGCATGATTGATCCATGTCAAGTTAGTTGTTTTGCAAAATGTTGTTTTCTGTTTTCGTGTAGAAGTCATCTTGGTGAGAGTAGCTTTCTAGGATAGACTCCTATCTTAGGATCCAGGTTGGCTCTCCCTTAGGAAGTTAGGAAACCCTAGGTTTTTGATCAAAAAGTTCCTTAGGTTGTGATTGTAGCGTGTAGCTTTTGTCTGACTTGTGCATTTTCTGCATGTCAGATTTTGGGAATACGATGTCGAGCGACCATACGACCTCTGACTTGGGTATTAGCTGGTCTGATGATGATGGAGGAGTCGACAGTATGACGCGAGATGTCGATAGACGGGTAACGGTTGAAAATCCGTCTACGTCTCTCTCTATTGATGCTAGGGGTCTCTTAGAACAAGGTGCCGTATACGCCATTGCGTCGGCTGTTGAGTTCCCTGAGTATATAGATGTTGATGAGCCGTCGACATCTGGTCGTTCGCTAGGTATATTAAAAGATAGTCCTGCCAGTGTGATTTCTGAGGACATGTTACCTGGCATTCGTGCGATGTACGGTATCCCTAACGACGTCGAACTACGTGCGCCGAAGGAACACGAGCGTGCCGACTGGGATATACCAGGATGGACGTGTCTCTACGAGTACACCTTCCGTCTAGGTTTTAGATTTCCCATCCCTCAGTTGGTCCGACGAATGTTAGTGTATTATGATCTTGCTCCTGGTCAGCTGATGCCCAATACTTGGAGAATATTGTTGGGCTTAGGAATATTATGTGAGAGGAATAATATACAGTTCGGGCTCGGATGCCTCCTTCACAATTATTATCTAAAGGAGCATCTGACCGACGTTGGACGTTATTCGTTAGTGTCGCGAAATAAAAAGATGGATCTTATCATCGACACGAAGACGAATGACAGAAACTGGAAGGACACTTTCTTTTTTGTAAGGGGTCCTCCAGTCGACGGCCCATGGCGGATGGGGAACGAAGTATATCAATACCCACGAGTTTGGAATCGTTATGGTAAGTTTTCTTGACTGTCGAATGGATTGTGGACACATGTTATTTAGATGGTTATCTAAATATATTTTGTTTATAACTTTTGCAGAGGTTGGAGGGGCAGGCAAAGCACCGGAGTGTGGTGTCGCTGCCGAGCGTACTAGGATTTTGTTGGAAATCCCAGCGGCGCAGAGAAGTGTTAGCAATTTGCTAACGGAAGGTAATTTCAGGCCTAGTCGCCTGTGGAGGTGGTCGACATTAAATAGATCGCGCGCCCCCTATCCTCACATGAAGGATTTTTTAACGTGCCTATGGATCAGGAGGAGTTTTGAGATCCTACAGTTCGACTTGCATTTTTTAAAGCCCCTAACTGATGTTGAACGTCGTTTCGCAGTGACGACGATGGCGAGCGCAGAGATAAACATACCTGACGAAGCCGAAACCTTGAGGCGCTACAAAGAGGAGTTCACCAGGAAACGAGCGGCTGCGCAGAAGAAAAAGCAGGCTGCTGAGGCGTCGGCTGGCGGTTCTCCGTCGGTGGTAGGGCCACCTCTGGAGTCTTCACCAGAGAGGTCTCCACTGAAAAAGAAGCCAAGGAGGGCCCCTCCTGTCGAACGACAGAAGAAGGCTGCATCCAGTTCGAAAGATAAGTCGACTGGATCAGACTTCGAGCCTGATTCTCTGATGAAGCTTCCTGCTTCGGGGCTGTCATCCTTCAAGGACCCCACTGGGTTTTTGAAGAGGTCGGACGACTTCACTCTGGTCGATGACGATCTGCATTTGAAGAAAGTCAAGACAGAGGAGGTGTTCGACACGCTGCTGCTCTCGAATTTCCAGGTAAGAGTTATGGTCTTATCATTTTCTCATTGTTGGTGAGGTTCTTTATTGATCGATATTTCCCTTATGTTGTAGGCTTATCAAGCGACGTTGCATCTGCATGGTCGATACAAGGCCATCAACGACAAGAGCGTGGCGCTTCGTAAGGTGGGCGACGCTCTTAAGGCGGAAAATGCTACACTCTCCGCCGAAAAGAGCGCAGTCGAGCAGCAGAAGGCAACGCTGGAGGAAGAGCTAAAGAATGAAAGGGCTCGACACGAGGCCGAGGTGGCAAGGCTCAATGAATTAGCTAGCCAACAAGATAAGACCATCGAGGCTTTGAGGGAGAGGGCCATATCGATAGCGGTAGAGGCCGTCTGCAAAACTAGGGCAGGACTTTTCAAGGAGTACCTGTCGGGCGACCATTTGAAGTGGGTTCCTCAGACGATGCAAGAAGAAATTGATATGTATGAAGAGATGCAGCGTCTCAAGTTAGAGGAATCTCAAGGGGCGGGCGTCGACGGAGAAGCTCCGCATGTCGATGAGAACCTTGGTGATGATGCGTCACTCGACAAGAATGCTGCTGCTGCTATCGATGTTCCTCCGCTGAATAGCCTGTAAACTTGTATTTGTGTATGATTTTGGTCGCCTTCGACCTATTTTTGTAATATTTCGAATGATTTGGTCGACTTCGACCTATTTTTTCTTTTATTCGATAGTCGTAATAGAATTTTGTCTTTAATTTTGCATTTGTGATGAAATTTTTCGTGTGATGATAACATAAAATTTTTACAGGGAATGAGATGAGCCTGTAAACCCATGCTCAAACGTAAGGCGATGAGACTTTGATTTTGTATATATATGATAAGCCTGTAAACTTATGCTCGTTATATAGATCGGTCGACATAACTTATAAGGATGATTCAACTGAGAAAATTTTATCATTGATGTCGTATGATGGTCGACATGACCTTTTACATTGATGTTCGCGTACATGCGTTTGATGGTCGACACGACCTTTACATTGAATTTCGCGTACATGCGTTTGATGGTCGACACGACCTTTTACATTGAATTTTCGCGTACATGCGTTTGATGGTCGACACGACCTTTTACATTGAATTTTCGCGTACATGCGTTTGATGGTCGACACGACCTTTAACATTGAATTTCGCGTACATGCGTTTTGATGGTCGACACGACCTTTTACATTGAATTTTCGCGTACATGCGTTTGATGGTCGACACGACCTTTTACATTGAATTTCGCGTACATGCGTTTTGATGGTCGATCGACCTTTTACATTGAATTTTCGCGTACATGCGTTTGATGGTCGACTCGACCTTGTCTTGTTACCGTTGCCATTTGTCCCCAGTACTACTCCCTCACTTTCAATATGCGTTAGTCGACTGAAGTATATTGAGAGTGGTCATTTAGAGATTTGTCTGAAATAGAGAGTTTGCTTGTCGATGTCGACAGCTGGGTTAGCGGGAAGAATGTACGTTGAGCTCAGTTTTGCACTTAGTTGCACTAAGTTGTCATCATTGCTCTTGATCATAATTTGTTAGCAATGAAAAGATGAGAAGCAAAAATAAACAGTAGTGATAAGTTTTAATAAAATGGGAGTTCAGAAATGGTACTGTTTCAGATGTATGGCGTTCCAACTATTGTGTAGTTCTCGACCGTCGAGTCCTCTTAGCTTGTATGCGCCTCGCCCGACAATATCCGTTACTTGGTACGGTCCTTCCCATGTTGGCCCCAGCTTTCCGGCGCCTTCTTCCCTGGTATTTTGGAACACTCGTCGTAACACCCAGTCGTGCAGTTTAAAGATTCGGATATTGACCTTCTTATTGTAATGTCGAGCGACTTGTTGTTGGTACGACTGAGTTCTTAAGGCTGCACGATCTCGGCGTTCGTCAAGATGGTCCAGTTCAAAACTGAGTTCCAAGTTGTTCTGTTCTTCATTGGGATTTTCACTACGGGCAGTCGGCAGCCTGGTTTCTATTGGGATGACTGCTTCTGATCCGTAGACGAGTGAGAAGGGAGTTTCTCATGTCGATCGCCGTGGGGTAGTTCTGTATGACCATAAGATCTCTGGGAGTTTTTCTGCCCACTGGCTTTTTTCAGCTTCCAGTCGCTTCTTCAGTGTGTTGACGATTGTTTTGTTGGTCGACTCCGCTTGTCCATTTGCTTGAGGATATCGCGGAGTTGAAAAGCTCAATTTGATCGCGTATTTGTCGCAGAAATTTCTGAAGTCGAACGAAATGAACTGGGATCCGTTGTCGGTGACTATTTCCTTTGGGACCCCAAACCTGCATATGATATTTTTCCATATAAAGTCGCGTACCTCAATGTCGCGTACTTGTTGATATGCTCCGACTTCAACCCATTTGGTGAAGTAGTCTGTTAGGACTAACATATAAACGACACCGCCTGGAGCTGCTGGTAGCTTACCTACAATATCCATTCCCCATTTCATAAAAGGCCAAGGGGCCGAAATTGAATTCAACATACCTGGGGGGAGATGTGACATCGGTGCGAAGCGTTGGCACTTGTCGCATGCTTTGACGTGATTTTGAGAGTCGACACGCATAGTTGGCCAGTAATACCCTGCTGTGATGGCTCTGTTCGACAAGCTACGGGCGCCGGAATGATTTCCGCATTCCTCCTGGTGCAAACTTTTCAGGACGTCGTACGCCTCTCGAGGGGTCACACATCTCAAATATGGGCCTGTGAATGATTTCTTGTATAGTTTATCATATAGGATGCAGAACTTGGCTGCTTTGGCCTTGATTCTCCTTGCTTCTGTCCTGTCGCCTGGTAGAATGTCTGCTTGGAGATAATTGAAGATTGGCTCTATCCAACTTCTTCCGTTGTCGACCGGTGCCACTGTTTCTGATTCCTGAATTGATGGAGACATCAGATGGATTATTGGAACCGACTTCGAACTGTTCGTTGTTGTCGACCCAAGGTTTGCTAGTGCGTCTGCTCGTGTATTCTCGGATCTGGGTATTTGTTCGATTGAAAATTCGTCGAAAGTCGACCGCAGCTGTTTAACTTTGTTCAGATAGGCCGACATTCTTTGATCTCTCGCCTCATATGTGCCATTCACTTGTCGAACGACTAATTGGGAATCACTTCGTACTTTAATGATTTTCACACTTAGGCTTTTTGCGAGGTCGAGCCCGGCGATTAATGCTTCGTATTCGGCTTCGTTGTTCGTTGCATGAAATCCACAGTGGATTGATTGTTCCAGTATGTCCCCGTGTGGGGATTCAAGTACTAATCCTAACCCGCTTCCTTTGATGCTACTTGATCCGTCGACCGACAAGGTCCATATACCGATTGTAATTGTTAGTGCAATTAGTTCCTGTTCAGCCTGCACACTTTCACCAGGGGTAAAATCCGCAATAAAATCGGCTAATACCTGTGATTTCATCGCTGATCGCGGGTGGAAACTGATGTCGTATTCGCTGAGTTCGACCGCCCACTTTGTCAATCGACCTGAAAGTTCAGGTTTATGAAGTATATTTTTGAGGGGATAAGCAGTTAATACCTTAATTGAGTGGCATTGGAAGTATGGCCTGAGTTTGCGGGCTGCCATCACAAGGGCAAGAGCTAGTTTCTCTAGTCGACTGTATCTGGTTTCGGCGTCGAGCAGAGTCTTACTTACATAGTAGACTGGATGCTGGACACTTTCCTCTTCTCTGACCAAAACTGCACTTACGGCTGTATTAGACACGGCCAGGTATATGAATAGTATTTCGTTGTCCTTTGGTTTCGACAGTAATGGGGGCGACCTCAGGTAGGTTTTCAGATCTTGCAACGCTTTCTCGCAGTCGTCATTCCATTCGAATGCTTTGTTCTTCCTGAGGATATTGAAGAATGGGAGGCACTTTTCGGACGACTTTGATATGAATCGGTTTAGTGCTGCGACTCGACCGGTTAGTTTTTGAACATCCTTCATGCACTTAGGCGACTCGATATTTTCGATCGATCGTATTTGATCTGGATTAGCTTCGACGCCTCTTTGAGTGACTAGGTAGCCTAGGAATTTTCCTGAAGATACACCAAAAGAACACTTTGTAGGGTTCAGTTTCATACCATATTGGTCGAGTACGTCGAACGACTGCCGAAGATGATCGATATGTTGCTGGGCGACTAATGATTTGACCAGCATGTCGTCGATGTAGACTTCCATCGTTGATCCAAGCATTTTGGCGAACATTTTGTTGACTAGCCTTTGATATGTTGCACCTGCATTTTTCAAACCAAAGGGCATTACTTTGTAACAAAAAATACCTCTTTCAGTGACGAAGGCTGTTTTTTCCTGGTCGTCTGGATGCATCAGAATCTGGTTGTAGCCGGAGTAAGCGTCCATGAAGCTCAACAATTCATGCCCTGCAGTCGCGTCGACCAGCATGTCGATGTGTGGAAGCGGAAATGAATCCTTGGGGCATGCCTTGTTGAGATCAGTGAAGTCGATGCAGACTCTCCACTTTCCGTTCTTCTTTTTTACTACGACGACGTTGGCCAGCCAGTCTGGATATTTTACTTCTCTCACTGAACCGATGTCGAACAACTTTTGTATTTCTTCGTTGATCACTTTGTTCCTTTCGGGAGCGAACTTTCTTCTTTTTTGTTTAACTGGCTGATGGTCTGGGTCGACTTGTAGTCGGTGAACCATTACTTCTGGGTCGATTCCGATCATATCTTCGTGCGACCAGGCAAAGCTGTTGCGGCGTTCCCTCAGGAACTCGACTAACTGCTTTCGGATGTCGTCTGGTAACCTCAACCCGATGAAAACTTTACGATCTGGTTGGTCTGGGTCGATAGATACCTCGTCGAGTTCCTCCATTTTCTGCTTGGTTGTAGTCGACTCGACCGTGGCTTCCTGTAATTGCTATAATTCCTGTTTCTTCTTTTTTAAAGCGTTTTGGTAGCACTCCCTTGCGGCTCGTTGCTCTCCTTTAATTTCTTTAACTCCCCACTTGGTTGGAAATTTGATCAGCTGATGATAGGTCGAGGGGATTGCTTTCAACTCGTGTATCCAGGGTCTGCCGAGTATGGCGTTATATGGGGATTGGCAGTCGAGCACTAGGAAGTTGATATACAGGTTGACTCCTTCGGCGTAGACTGGTAGCACAATTTCGCCTAGAGTACTCTTTTGTTCTCCACTGAATCCAGTCAACATCGTCGTTCGACGGCTGAGTTTCGATTCGTCGACCTGCATTTCTCTTAGAGCACTGTTAAACAAAATGTTACATGAACTGCCGTTATCAATTAAGATGCGTTTAGTTAAACAATTGGCAATATGCAAAGAAATAACTAAGGCATCATGGTGGGGAGAGAACAAATCTGATTTATCGGTCGACCGAAAGGTAACGGTTTCGTCGACTTTGGATGGGTGTTCCCGGTTTGGTTGAATCTCTGCGTTCGACACTTGTCGAGTGTGCCTCTTAGCTGCTGAGTAACTCACGCCACTGACTTCAGATCCGCCAGAAATGCAGTTGATTACCCGATCTTGCCTAGGGGGTTCTGGAGGGCTGTCGACTAAACCGGTCTGTCTCTGGTCGTCGCGTCTTGCATATGTTTGCTTACCCTTATCTGTCAGGAACTCTCGTAGATGCCCCCGTTTCAGTAGTTCTGCTACTTCAAATTTTAGGGCGATGCAATCTTCCGTCCGATGGCCATGGTCGCCATGGAATTCGCATCGAATTGTTGAATCCCTATGTTCGGGAAGGGCGTTCATTTTCCGTGGCCATTTAACCGACTTGCCCATTTCTCTCATGACGGCAACAAGGTCGACTGGCTCAATGCTCAGAAGGTACTCTGGTTCTTCCACCTTGGGTCGACTCGACCTCGGAATACCTCGCCCATAGGAGTTTCTCTCACGAGAGTTTTCATGCCGCGACTGGGTGCCTCTCCTGTCGCTTGTCAGGTACGGTTCTGAACGTCTGTCGTTAGACTTTCTGTCGACTCGCTCGTTTCGACGACTTCCATGGTAGCTGCTATTAGCTTTTCCGACGAAATTCGCCTCATCCTCTTCCCACTTGATCTGAGCCCAAGCTTTGGCCAATACGTCTTCCATTGTCCTGCAAGGGTATTTGGTAAGTTCCTTATACAAATCAGAATCAAACCTGAGACCTTTCCTGAAGGCGTAGATGGCAGTCGCCTGGTTGCAGTGAGGGATTTGCACTTTTTCTCTGTTAAAACGCCCGACGTAGGCCCGCAGATTCTCGCCGGTTCTCTGCGTTATGGTATAGAGGTCGTCCGACAGCTTTTCCAACTTGCGGCTGCTTGCAAATTGCTCCACGAATGTGTCCGTCAGCTGTGCAAAAGAATTAATAAAGTTGTTAGGTAAATTTGTGTACCACTGAAGGGCAGGACCACTAAGGCTGGATCCGAAGGCCTTGCACATGCAAGCTTCTCTAAGGTCGCGTGGGATTGCGGCCGTGAACATCCTTTGCTTGTATTGTGCTATGTGGTCGTCCGGATCGGTCGTCCCTTCGTATTGCTTCATATTTGGGAAGTTGAACTTCTTTGGCATTTCCATGAGGGCTATTGCATCGACGAAGGGCGAGTCAGCAAAGCTATTTGCGGTGCTTTTCTTGATAGGAGCTGGAACTCCTGGGATTCTTTGAATGAGAGCTTCCATTTCTGCAAACCTGCGAGAAAAGTCTAGATTAGCAGATAGATTTAAGTCTGGTCCCGGTTTTACCAACCCGGGTGTCGACTGAAGTGACATAACCGCCTTTGGGATATCAGCCGGTTGTTGATCTATTGGCGGTTGGTATTCGTTTGCGGCATCATTTCTGGTCGGTACGTCGTTGAGGTCGATCTCAACCCTCGCTGTCTGAAGTGTTGGTCGATTCTGATGGTCGACCGGATTCACTTCTGGTGCGTTGGGGTTGTCCGGAACTCTCGGAATGGGTCGGTCGACGCCATGTTCGTCGTTCGACGTCGGGATTGGATGCTCCGAAGTGGCTGAATCTGGTACTACTCCATCGACCAGCGTTCTCAATTCTTCGTTTGCCGCCCGGATTGCCGCATTCTCTGCTTCAAGCGCTTGCAGCCTTTCAGCACTGGCTGCCATTTGGGCGTTCAACATAGCGATCTGTTCTTCGACAGTTGGAGCGGATCCACTTCCTGCCATGTTCGATTGCAGTTGGAATAGACTGGTTTAAATTTGAAGGAAGTTGCAATGGGACCCACGGTGGGCGCCAAACTGTAGGTGGTCGATCGACTTGGTATGTCGAGTGGGTCGGGTCGGATGTATGCTAGGCCCAAGGCAACTTGGTTGAGCTTGTCGTATGAGGGGATGTCGTCTGCTCTGGGATCCTGTGAGAAATGTTAGTCTGCCGAATGAACAGAGGTCGTCTCCTCAAGAACCTGCAAGAAAAGTTATAACATAAAATGAACACAATTAAAACAAAGGTGGTGGGTCTGGATCGTTTAGCCTTAGGTGTGCTTGGGCTGAGCAATCTATTGTGGATGTAGTAGTGGTGACCGCCGGTGGTCGGAATCTTTCTCAGAGACAGAGTTTCAGTACGCTGATTATAGGCTTTTGTTGAGAGAAAAATTAGAGAGCTTTCAAATGAACGAGCCCTTCTTTTTATAGGAGGAGGTATAGCTCCAACGTCCACTTTCAGAGACTTGATTGTGGGCGAGATTTGTGGAGTAATATCCTCTCCATAAGTGGACTGTTATCTGCGGTTACAAGTCCATTCGTAACTGATGCTTTGAATAAGTCAGATGTTGCTGGCAGCTATGATGGGTCGACCAAACATAATGGGCCTGGGATAGGCTAGTAAAGATTGGGCCTTGGCAGGTTGGGCCCATTGGACCATTTTTGGCTACTACAGTAGTTAGTACGGTTTCTTTTCTTTTTTACTGAAGCAGAGACGCAGAGGACTTGTGTGTGGGTGATAGGGTCGGGTCAATGATTCTCTGCAAAACAATATTTTGTGTCAGTCTACTCTAAAGTATTCTTTGCAAGAGAAGACTTGGTTGCTTGTTTGCTGACCAGATTTTTTCTGTTGAAATTAACTGATTTTCTTCCAAAAAAAAATCAAATACATCAAGCACAATAAATTTCAATTCTCTCCCCAACTGCCACATTAATATTGTTATAATAGACCCCTCATCATGAACAAGTAAACAATAGCATAAAGATGAGATGCTGAGTGCAACTATACAGTTAATTTTATATTCCATACTCTATACTCTATTGGTATCTTATATTGGCTTGGTTTGTGAGGGTTGTCCCAGGGTTTGCAGGAAGTAGAAGAAGTATCCTTGAGACAGCGATGACATATACAATCTGCATCACACATGTTGGGATCAACATCCCAAATGAAATAACCACGGATCTTATCAGTGTAGATCAGAGATTCGTCAGCTTCAAAACTATGGATCGGAATGTCATCTTCGGAGGTGACTGGTTGGATCATAAGAGCCTGAAATATTGGAGGAGTTTCTGAACTGGAAGAGGCCTTGGATCCACTGAGGGGTGCATAGATTGTTTAATTTTTTAAAATAAGAGTAAAGAATAGACAATAATGCACTTAATTTCAATATATGCACTCTCCGCCACTAATGCAAAACTTGCTACAACAACCAACAACAACTTATTATATAACTTTCTATTTTCTTTACTCACTTATTGCCTCTTACGCAGCAAGACACCAAATCATAATTATATAGTGTTTTCTATTCACGAAGAATTACAATTATTACAAATAGAGCTATCAAGATTTAATGAGATTAAACAATATATGTACGGTCTGGATATCTGCTTTCATAAATCTGTGAAAACTCTTAACACATACTTTAAAAATGCATACGGTGGGATTGATAATAGTGTTATTGAAAATGATTGTTTTTTTTTAAATCTATATCTTAAAAACAATATTTTAGATAACAAATATATGTTATTAGTCTGGACGGTTGGTATTAGTACAATAGTACCACATAGATTCTGCCATAGCTTTGAGTCTTTGACCGAATGAAGAGTTTGATGGGTGTGAGAGGGAGGGTAGGTGGAAATAAGAGAGTGGATAATTATTTTCATTTATTTCTAATTACCAACAACACTCTTGAATTTTGATGGTACTGTTTGTATTGTTGGATATATTATTTATATAATTTTATATATTTGTTTTATTTTGTTTTAATATAAGTTTTTTAAAATAAAATTATATATTTTAATAGCATGCGAATTTGAAAATTGGATCCTATATGTTTTTGATTTGACAACAAACAAAAAATATTTATTATCTTTGGAAAGAAAATTAACTAATATAATGCAATTGTGTAAATAAAAAAGGAACATCAAAAGTTTATAAAATAAAAACTATTTTTATAAAAAAAAAAAAAGAATCATTCATTAAAATAAATATTACAAGCATATGTTTGAGTCAGATTTTATTATTTTTTTTAAAAATATTTTGAGTCAAAGATTTTAAATGATGTTGTTGATATTACACGGTACGGTCAATAAATATCTGTACAAACACAAAGATAATTCATTATTTCTTTCAAGTTCAATATATTAATCAATTATGAGACAATGTTTGACCGTGAGTGGTTCCATTACCACATGTGATTGACATGAACAAACGGTTAACACTTGTTTTATTGGGCCATTGAAATATAGGCTCACAAGATTTTTAATAGTTTCTGACAAAAGAGAAAACACATCACTTGGACCTCTCATTTCTTGTTGGTTTTTAAAAACACTTTCACTAAAATCTTCTCTTCCAGACTTCTAGCTATGTACTTTGCTAGAGCTAAAACTTCCTAATTGAAAGCAACTGGGTTGTTGTAATTTATAAGCTTTAGCAGAGAAACAATTAAACGGTTATTGTTGATAAATAATTAAAGCAACTGGGTTGTTGGAATTTATAAGCTTGGCTAGTTGACTTGCTCTTTAATCAATAAACTATTATTATATCCACTGTGTCGTCATATTAGAATTCAGATTCTGAAAAAAGATTTGAAATTCCATAACATTTAAAAACCCGAAGAATTTTCACGTGGTTCTAAAAAACAATTATATAATAAGAATTAGTTATGACTCTATAAAGGAAATTGCAAAACAACAATAAAAACGGACTCAAAATAGCTGTCAAATTTTGGTGTCCAAATTTGTGTCCAACCAACCAAATTGGGACATGTATGCACATTTAATTATTCTTTTTCAATTGTTTCCATAAATGTGCACATATGTCCCAATTTTATTGGTTAGACACAAATTGGGACACCAAAATTTGACAGCCGATTTGAGTTCAATAAAGACTTTCTCAGAGAGATGATTCCCAACTAAAACTCATTAAAATGCTTTAATTTTCATGCGGGTGCATCACACCGAATCACAACCATCATCAACAAGATGTGCGGCTGAGATGTTTCCTCCTCACTGAAACCCTACACTTAGTTTTCTATATAATTGAAGTCCAGCCTCTAGGGTTTCACAATTCACAGCTCTTTTCTCTTACTGTCATTTTAATTTTTTTATTTGGGTTTCTCAGATTTCAGATTCTCATTTTATGTTTGGTTTTTATTTGAGATTTGAGAATTGTTGTTTAAAGGTTTTGAAATTCCAGGCTACATTGTACCAAGATATATCCTTCTCACTTTCTTTTTCTTTTAACCCAACAAAACTTGTCTTCTTTTCTTCGACATATCTTTTTTATTTTTCTCTTCTTCAGATTTCAAGGTTGTATTTTGTTTTGTCGTCATCTGTTATTTCTCTTCAGATTTCAAATTTTATTCTTCTTCTCTTGGTAATATTTTTTATTTTAATTTTTTTTTCTTTAGATCCTTACATCTGAAATACGGCAACTGAAACTGTTCCATTATATCATCAGTCCATCAAGTGACATCTAATACTGCTATTCAACTTTTTTTTAAGGTTTTTTTTTTCTCTTAAACCATATATCCAGCTTTGTTGTTCAGATTTCTAACATTTTCTCGTTATTTATATACAGGTTAAAGTTTACAATTTTTTTTTTTCATTACCTCTATATTTAAGGCTTAATTTTTTTTTTTTTTATTCTGAACATTTTTTTTTTCTTTTGATATTGAGTTTTTTTTGTATTTTTTTTCGTGCTTTGGCCCAACACAATTTTGCTGGGAAGCCCACCCGATTGTTTCCGACTGTCTTCTCTCTTTAGAAGTTAACTTCGATTTACAACACGAAGTTTCTCAATACTTTAAACTCTGCCAATGTACAAAAACCCTAATAGACACTTTTGTCGAATTTGATTATCTATGAAGGTACTTTTCATCTCTTTGGATTAAGGACTTGCGGAGACAACAAATCGTCGGGGGATACTTGACGATTTGTTTTCTCCGCAGGTTTGAATCCAAAGAGAATGGAAGTATCTAATATGCGGGATATTCTAAATGAATTGGTTTGTGAATTTTATTATTTTTCTGTAATATTTTATTTTATCATGTTAATATTCTAATGGTGTGGTTTGAATATTTTTTGCAGGCATGTAAGAATTATATTGAGTTTCATGTTTTTGGTTATAACTACACCGAAGACATTGGAATGATAAAACTAATGTAATGTTTTCTTTTATTAATCGTTATTTCTGTTGTTTTTATTTGTTCTCGATGTTAAGAACCAATAAAAATATTGGAGGACGATGGGAAGTTCACAGAATAAATAAATTATTTTTAAGTATTTTAAGACGTATCTAGCACCAATGGATTGGCGTGACAAAAACAATAAGTAAAGCTATAATATTGTCTTCTTAACTTTTAATATCAAATATTTATTGATCTTACATACGTAATTTACATGCCTCGGAGCAGTTTTAACATGGAATAACCATCCCATATTCCCATAGAATTTAGGAGAAATGCCCCCCAATTTTGGTATAATTGCACACATAAGCTTTTTGTCAACTATGATACAAACATCCCCTACCCTCGGTCCCATCCAATAACTATTTACTATATTTTTAGTACGAAAAGTCCAAAATGCCCTTAGTTATTTATTTATCCCTCTTAAAATTTTATTTAAATCTTTTTTCCAAATTTTTTATTTTATATGTTTGTCTTTTAAAATTTTTTATTTGAAAAATATATAATTAAAAGTTTTTTTTTTTGCATTTCTATAATTTTTATTTTATTTTATGAGGGACAAATACAGGATAAGTAATTAATTAAGGGTATTTTGGATTTTTTGTTCTAAAAATCTGGTCAATAGTTTGTTTGGATGGAAGTCAACTGACGGTATGAGATTTTTATATAATATTTGACAAAACGTCCATATGTGTGCAATTATACCAAAACTTGGGGGCCGTTTGTGCAATTACTCCTAGAATTTATATCCAAAGAATTGCAGCAATGGAATAATAAAAGTGGAATAAACAATCAAAGTAATGATAAGCTTTCTAAAAATATTATATTGATAACTCAAATGACATACCATTCAAAAACTAATTTGCAATTTTGTTAGTACAATTTTTTTAGTGGGAGTTTGATGACTGTGAAAGGGATGGTAGATGGAAATCAAAGAGCGGTTAATTACTTTCATTTATTTCTTGTGACCAACAGCAAGACTCTTGAATTATTGTTCATAGTGTTGGATGCATATAAATTTACATATTTGTTATATTTGTTTTGATAAAAGATTTTAAAAATAAAATCATATATTTTAATAGCATCAAAATTTGGAAATTGGATCCTATGTGTTTTGATAAATGATGTGGCATCATCGTAATCCATTCATTTAAATCATGCAAATCTAATACAAATTAAATTTGTGAGGAAAAAAAAAGAACAATAAAAGTTTACAAAATAAAAACTATTTTTATAAAAGAAAGTCATGTATCAAAATACATATCAAAAGCATATTTTGAGTCAAAGATTTTGAATGGTGTCATAGATATCACACGGTACACTCAACAATCTATACAAATGTACAATGTTTTATTTTTATTTTTTTATTGGCTTAATAGTTAACTCACCTTTGGAGGCTTCACAAAAAGGACAAGTGTATGTGGTTGTTACCTTGTTATAGGGATTAAGTAAACCTATGGTGTTTATTATAAATTTATAATGAAAAAGTGAGTAGTACTATTGTGTAAGAATATTATGTACAATGTACAAACAAATTGATCGATCTCTGCTTCTCTGTTCTCTCTCTTTCCATGTGCATTTGATTAGAAAATCTTTGAAAATCTGATTTTATTTTTATTTTCTTTTTTTTCTTTTTGCTTCAACCACTATTCTATGGATATGGTAAATTATAAGTAATTAGGTTCACAATCAACTTGAGGTGCATGGTATATTCGTATATTTTTTCAAAAAATTCTACCGATTTTAGGTTCATATATTTTTCAGACCAAATTTAGACTTAATAAAGTTGTATTTAGTCTATATGATATAACTTTATGAAGATATCTATATATATATATATATATATATATATAATTAATGTTTAATTACTTCATTGTGATGTTTTATGAATTTACCGATGATATTTGAATAAGCTTTATAAGTATCTTAATAAAATTAAAGAAGATTATAATATATTTGAACATAAAAAAGAAAGAAATAAAATTGGAAGATGTTGATCAACTTAAAACATTAGAGCATTTCTATTACTATTATACACTTTTGAGTCTCTACTAGTGACACATAAACATTTCTCTTGAATATGGATCCAAATTATTAAAATAAATAAATATTCTTGTCTCAAATGTAATTATCTAAAAAAAAAATACAGCATAAAATATTTATTTCACTCTATCTCCTCGTTTATTTATGGGTAATAACATTGGTAGACAATTATAAGAAATTATAGTCTACATTTGTAGGAAGGAATTGAGAAACTCACCTCCATAATCTCTAACAAATAATTATACATTATAAACTCTATATTATGTTAGATAATTGTATCAAAGATATTTTTTTACCTCATTATCAATTCATCATTAAGAAATTCTACCGATTAAAATGCTCTTATCTTTGGCTTCCCAATCCCCATGAAAGAAATGCTCTTATCTTAGATGTTTAATTTGCTATACTAAAATGCACAGAATATCAGAGGTGCACAATAGCAGCTCTTATCCAAAAAATATCTGTCATAAATGTCTGCCAACTTATTAGTAATGAAAAAATGAATTTCCTTATTTGGCTAAAAGACGAAACAGGGAAAGTTTCAAATCCCAATCTGTGTTATCAAAAGTCAAAACTGTGGATAAAAACAGCTTTGATGTTGTAATTGGATGTTCCACCGCCTTCTCTTACTCATCTTCTTGGGTATCTCCCACCCACTTGTACTTTGTTAGCTTAATGACTAAGTTATATTAGTTAGAATATTACCATATCAACCCCTCTCATATTTGTCTATATATATGGCTTGGACTTTCAATTGTAAATGTTGGTGAGTTCCAAAAATCAATACAAATCATATTTGTTCTCTCTCTCTCTCTCTCTTGTCTCACTCTCTCATCTCTCTTATCTGATACTTTTCATTTTTCTCATATTTATATCATATGTTATTTGTTTAATTTACAACGCGTTATCAGCACGATCGTATATAAGTAAAAGTATCTACAGATGAGTGATTTACTTACAGCTCGAGATTCGTGTATATAAGTAAAAAGGATCCCTTGATGAGTAATTTACTTATATCTCAATATTCTGGATCCATATATATTTCTGTATACCAGATGGCTTATGCCATCAACGGATCCTCTATATATAGTTATAGATTTATTTGTATTGTTTAAATATTTGCATTTATTTTTATGCACATAACAAGTGAGCTCAACCTAATGGAATTGTTTAAATATTCGCATTTAATTATTTGCAATATATGATATTGGCTTATGCTGTGTCTCCAGATAAATAGTTTAAATATTCAGTATTTATTTTATTCAATATATGAGACTGACTTATGCTGTGTCTTGGGACTGGCTTATGTTGTGTCTCAGGACTGGCTTATGCCGTGTCTCCAGATAAACTGTTTAAATATTCAATATTTATTTTTATGCAATATATGAGACTGGCTTATGCTGTGTCTCGGGACTGGCTTATGCTGTGTTATAGGACTGGCTTACGCTAGTCTCCAGATAAACTGTTTAAATATTCAGTATTTATTTTTCTGCAATATATGAGATCAGCTAGACCGACTAACCAGAACTTAAAGTTTCTAGAATTATGATATTTAAGTCGGCACGGTTTTGAAAACCAATGAGAACCTGGAGTTTTGGATCTAGTGTTATATACAGGAATTTCATAATTTATTATTTGGAACCTGGGGCTGCAAATCCATTCAGAATCTGAAGTTTTCTGAATTTTATATATGAACTTACAGTTCATGATCGAACCGGGAGTTCGAAAAATTAATATGATCCATGATTTTATTTTATCTCATATATATAGGAAGTGATATGCTTACATATCACTTATTTGAAAAAAAAAAAAATGATTTACACATCCAACAGGATGTTGTGAGTGTTATAAAAATGATTTAAGATCCTAACGTATAATGAAACTGAAAATAAAATTTTATCCATTTTATTCATGTTTGATGCTCGTGAAGAGCAATATTCAAAAAGGATCTACACATCCAATAGGATGTTGTGAGTATCACAAAAGGGATTTAAGATCCTAACGTATAATGAACTGAAAATAATATTATCTATTTCATTCATGTTTAATGCTCATGAAGAGCAATATTCAAAGAAGGATTTACACATCCAACGGGATGTTGTGAGTATCATAAAATTGATTTAAGATCCTAATGTCATGTATAATGAATTTGGAAATATTTACTAGAAAAGAGAGAAGAAAAATGAGGTGTGTGTGCAGAAATTGTGTGAAGAACATCACTGCGCAATCTTGATCAAACTATTATATCTCCCTCGTCTAAGATCAGTTTGAGCTGAAATTTTGTCAACACATTCTACTCTTATAGTTCTTGAACATGTATAGTGGGATTGTCAATCAGAAGTCCCTATGGTGAGTTCTGCAGCTCCAAACAGAGTTGGCCAGAAAACAGGGGAGAAAATTCTAGTATTGTGCAGGTTTATCGAAGAGTGATATCTTTTTGATCTGTGATCCAATTGGGTTGAAATATTGTCAGAACGTTCCTCACTCATGTTTCTACAATCTGATCGGTTGGATTGTTTATCGGAACTTTCTGCAGAGAGATATACACCTCGAACTGAGCATCTAAGTTTGTACTATTCTCTCTATTATTTCACTTATTGATATTCCATATTTGTATTAATGGTGTTATGTATATATATTTGTTGCAAAATTAAAGGCATGGATCCAGGCCATGATTGCTATATGGATGGGATAATTAAAAATATCCATGCAATGATGATAGTGCAACGATTCATACAATTATGCGGTATTATTATCATTTGAGATGAGATATAAAATGACATTACAAATAATGTTCATAAAATTCCCAGAAGGGAAAATATATGTCTTGCCGCTAGTGTAACAGCTCATACAATTCTGCGGAGTCAGAAATATTTATGAATATGACTTTGCTAAGAGCAAATTTTAATAATGTATTAAGTCCAACGGATCTGATAAAAAGCTCTGGAAGAGCCACAATGTTGTTATCAAACAATACTCAATTATATATCAATGATACTTGATATTATTCAAGCAGACCATAAAAAATATGTTTAGTTCAAAAGCATATAAGGTTAATACCAGTTCATATCCAGCAGATCTGATTAAAGGCTCTAGAAGAGCCACAATCTTATTACCATATGATATTAAATTGTGTATCAATGATACTTTATATCATTCAAGCAGAACATAAAGAAATCTGCTTAGATCAAAGGCATATAACTTTATTAATGACATATTAAAACTATGAATAATAAAGAGTGTTGAATATCTGTGCATAATTCAAGCCAAAAACTCATTATAGAAAAGGTGTGTGATTTATCATCTGGATTATATCATTGATCAAAAACGGGTTGTATGTGGACATATTCATCCACCAAAAGAACCCTTTCATTATTTTATGGTTCTAATTGATGCATATACGAGATGATCACATGTTTATGTATTGTCAAACATCTCCAGTTGAGATCGATGTTCAACATCCAGTTTTCGCATGTACTCATAATCAGAATGGATCAGTGGAATCATTTATCAAATGTCTCCAGGTAATTATGAGAACTTTATTATTTCAATACAATTACCGATTTCTATATGAGACATTCTATATTACATGTTGATGCATTCATCTATGACTCACTACCTATCATCGATATTTACCATTACAACTTGTAATTGGTCATTGAATTGCTCACATTTTTAAGATATTTAATTGTGTAGTATATATTCTTATTTCAACTCTAGCATGATATAAGAAAAGAATTCAATATTACTATGAGATTAATGTTGATTTTGATTAATCTTCTACTAGATCCTTTAAACTTCTGAGAGTTTATATTTTTACGTACAATCTGTATATTATTGTATTGATTAATTTCCAAATGGAAAGTTTCTCCAGAAAGAGTAAATGAAAGGTTACTCTTATACAAAATAGAGATACCAGTTCGGTTCTCTATATATAAATTTGTCTCATTTCAATCTTTGTATCATTCAAATACGAAAGATAATTAATCATCAGATAATTATTAATCTGTTACTTGATATATTAAAGGTAACAAGATTTTATAAGTTGTCATCTCATAAACCCCGGCTAGGTGATTGTTCTTAAAGAATGATCAAAGTAAATGACAACAAATAAATCATCTGATGCATATCATAAACTTATAAACCTTTTGAAAGGTATTATTATCAGAATCCAAAAGTAAACAAAACTCGAGTTATAAATAAATCCATTTTCTCTAAATCAACTCTATAAGAGTCTGATATATCTAAAGAGACACGAGTCTCTGAAATGACTAACACTATTGAAATGGAAGAAATCTCAACAGAGATATAAGTATATTGAAATTGAGGAAATTTCTATACGAGACTATGAAATGACTAAATCCGTTGAAATGGAAAGAATCTCAATAGAGATACAACTGTATTGAAATTAAGAAAATTTCTATAAAGTCCATATAATGATTAAATCCGTTGAAATGGAAGAAATCTCAACAGAGATTCAAGTATATTGAAATTGCAAAAATTTCTATAAATCATATCAGAGAAATGTGGAATCATAAAGAAACAATCATTGATGATGTATTTTTATACACAGTAGCGCTACTGAAATTATAAGTGATAATTATGATATTCATAATATCAATGATTGTATACAAAAGGCATGATTGGCCTAAGTGAAAAGAAGCAATTCAAGAAGAATTGACTTCATATGCCAAACATAAAGTATTTAGACCAATAGTACTCCAGACACTTGGAGATGTCAAACTAGTTAGATACTAATGGGTCTTTATGCGAAAACGTAATGAGAAAAACGAGATCGTGAGATATGAGACACGACTCGTAATACAAGGTTTCTCACAGAAACTTGGTATTCAATAGTGACGAATACAATCACGTTTCAAATTTTTGATAAATTTGGCTGCCTTACAAGGCTTAAAATACTATAAACGTAGTAATCATTTATCTATATGATTCACTCAATGCAGATATTTATAATCCCGGAAGGATTTAAAATGTTAGAAACATGTAAATCGAGATCTCGTAATCTGTATTTGATGAACATACAAAAATCCTTATATGGATTAAAAACAATCTGGACGGATGTGGTATAACCGTCTCAATAAATATCTGATAAAATAAAGGTATAATAATTATATTATATACCCAAGTGTCTTCGCAAAGAAATCAGAATCTGAATTTACTATATTCACAGCATACGTTGTTGATATGAATTTAATTGGAGCTCCTGGAGAGCTCTTGAAAACTCTTGAATTTTTGGTAAATGAGTTTAAAAAAGAAAGACATGGGAAATGAAATATTGTCTCGACCTAAAGGTCGAGTATAGATCAAATGGAATGTTTGTACATCAATCAGAATATGTTGAAAAAGGTTCTGAAAAGATTCCATGTAGATAATACTCCATAAAACAAGTATTTGCTTATACTCCCTCCAATCATTTATAATGTTATTTCATTTCATTAAATAAACATCTGTATACCTCAGTTTAGCAATCTAGAAGATTGTTTTAAAAGAACTTTTATCAGGGGGAGCGTCCCATCAGGGGGAGCATATCAAATGAAGTATATTAATTTATTGGGGCAAATGTGCATTGTACTCTTTTTCCTTCCAATCAAGTTTTTGTCCCATTGGGTTTTCCTGATAAGGTTTTAATGAGGCAATTCCCTAAGCACATCTAAAAATCATTTGATCCACAAAATCATTATAAATATTACATTTATTTAGTAGATCATCATATATATGTTATCTTGATCAAAAAATCATTGTAAATATTACTTTGATCTTGTTAATCATCGTATATATGTTACCTTGATCTAGAATATCATTATAAATTTTACTTTGATCCGACAAATCAATGAATATCTTTGATCAGGTTTTATCCCACTGGGTTTTCCTGACAAGGTTTTTAACGAGAAAGTTTTGAGAATGTCCACACTACAAGATCCAGAAGATCATTTATAAATTTTAACTAGGTTTTGTCCCATTGGGTTTTTCCTAGAGAATTATTATTCAAACGGTGGAAATCCAAGGAGAAGTGTTGTAATTGAATGTTCCACCGCCTTCTCTTACTTATCTTCTTGGGTATCTCCCACCCACTTGTACTTGGTTAGCTTAATGACTAAGTTATATTAGTTGGAATATTACCATATCAACCCCTCTCATATTTGCCTATATTTATGGCTTGGACTTTGAATTGTAAAGGGTTGTGAGTTCCAAAAATCAATACAAATCATATTTGTTCTCTCTCTCTCTCTCTCGTCACTCTCTCATCTCTCTTTATCTGATACTCTTCATTTTTCTCATATTTTATTTTATATGTTATTGTTTAATTTACAACATTTTATTATTTTTTTGAAAAACAAAAGCGTACCAGCAGCGGTTGATACTAAGAGCAACTCCAATGTACACACCAAACATACCAAAAAAACTCCTAACCAATACACCATTCACACCAATTAATATTTGATGGAGGAACAGTTTGGTGGGCACTGTTCCTCCACCAAACTTTTTTTTTTTTTTTCTGTTAAGATGTCAAATCAGCATTTTTTTTTAAAAAAATTTTGATGGAAGGGCACCTGGAAACCAGGGCAACACATGACTAGCATGTTTACATACACAACTGGGACTTCACAAATAGGACACGCGAGCACTACCCAGGTGAGAGTCCCACAAACGGGAGAAAAACCCACACACAAAGGTGGAAAAACAACCAGGAAACCAAACGGTTTCGCCAAACTACACTACACAAAACAAAACCCAACATCCGAACGAAAGCCGAGCTGGAGGAGCAACTTCTAGGCTGCCGGAGCAGATCCACCAGGACGCCGCCGTCAAGATCGACGACGCCGGAGATGCCGATCAAAACCCCACGCGCCTAGCCAAGTAAACCCCCACCGGAGTCGACTCCCGTCGCCGAAAAGCAGAAAAACCGACCAAGCCCAGCACCGAACAAAGGAGGAAGGGACCCTCGGCTGCCGGCGGTGTCCGGCGGAGAGGACGGGGCCGGACGAATACATGGCCACCGATTGACTGCTCGCACCGATTTACACCAGATCTGGTCGGATCCGAGAGGATCGGCCGATCTAACAGCTGCCGACTGCGACTGGAGAAACAGGACCCCCGGTGGCGTGAGAAGTCGGCCAGCCGGTCGTCGGGGCCGTCGTAGCAGCTCCGGGTCACAACCTCCTAAGCGGGAAGGCTTAGCTTGAGGGAGAAGGAGAAAACGCCCTCAGGGCGCCATCGCCGCCGGCTGCCGCTGCCACAGCAAGAACCGGCGACGGGCAAAGGTGGGAAATTTTAGAGAGAAGGCAGAGAGTTTAGAAGAGAGAGAGAGATATTTTTGAGATTTTTATCTGATTGTCAAATCAGCATTTACTTTTTACTAAAATTACTAATTTAACATTTTTACACTTAATTATAACAATATGTATTCCTACAAAAATATACCATTGGAAAGATCTCGTTAAGATCTTTTAAATAATACCCACTTTGATATATATATTACGTCATTAAAATTATTGAATATTGTATAAATTAACTAATATAAATTAATTGGTATTATATAAATATTTATTGGGAGAATATTCTTCAAAGATGTTCTTTTGGTGTAAGATTTGGTGTAAATTATTGGAGTGAAAAAAAAAATTAATGTAAGCAAGATGCTCTTTTATGATAAGTTGGTGTAAAATTTGGTGTATTGGATTGGAGACGCTCTAACAAGCCATTCTTGTCATCATTTTTTCCCTGACAAACTCATAAAGAAACTGCTGCATGCCATTGGTCCATTGAAATCTGGGTTCACCTGACATTTATGAGAAAACATATCACTTGGTCATTTCTTGTTGATTTTTAAAAACACCTTCACTAAAATCATCTCTTCTAGACTTCTAGCTATGTACTTTGCTAGAGCTAAAACTTCATAATGGAAAGCAACTGGGTTGTTGTAATTTATAAGCTTTTGCAGAGAAATAATTAAATGGTTATCGTAGAGAGACACGAAATATTGACCAAATTAATTTTTTGTTTCATATAAGAAGAAATAGAAAACTCTGCTATCAATAAAGACCGATCATGGCAATTCAATATATATATATATTTATAAAAATGATATCTTTATTTTAAAATTTTAATAACTTGGTAATTAATTAGTCTTTTTATTGGTTCCATTTTAGTCTTTAGTCTCATTTAGATGCGGATGTACAAGAGGGCTGCCCCGGGTTGTAGCCCAAGCTATAGCCTGGGCAGCCCTTTAAAAAAAAAAACGTATAAAGGATAATAGCATAAAGTACCTCTAAGTTTTGATAATATTATAAAATATGATATTTTTGTAATATAATGTAAATATTTTGCTTTTTCAAAGTAAGTCTTAAAAATACAAATAATATTGGGCTTCTAACATTATAGAATTAAGCCATTTTTCAACTTTAAAAATATTTTTTGTTTAATTACATGTTTAAATAATTGTTTATGCATAAAATTTACGATGTAATTCATATTTTTGAGTGGTCCATTATTGAATTAGTGTCATCTTATTATTAAAAAATTAAAAAAAAATACTTTCATCAAAAATTATATAAAATTTTTTATTTTTAATCAATGTCTCGCATGTATTGCACTGACTTTATTATGTCAATATGCATTGAGGAAGAAAATCACAAGAGTTTTCTCCACAGTGCACACCGAATTTAATTTAATAAATTTAGTATGAGAATTTGTGAACCATTAATTAAGCATTATAATATATCAACTAAACAAAAGTAGATAAATCCAACTATTGATAAGTAAAGAGTTGACTTATAATGTTAGTGCATACTAAGAAAAAAAAAACTATTTATATATATAATTTACCCGGGTGGTAAATATTTCCTGGTTTCCCCTGGTCTCATTTATACCAAAATTTAGGAGAAGTGAGTGCATTTAGGCCAATTCTAATGGGACACCAAACTGGTTCAAGTACACCAAATTTAATATGTGGTTAATGACTTAATGTGTGTATATATATATATATAATTTAAAATTATAATAAACTTTTATTTACCATTGGGCCTCTTGCCAATGTGGTGTGACTCTCCAAAGGGAGACTCCGCCACCACGGTTCAACGCCCGGCACCGTGTATATATACACCCATTATTTCCTTGCCCACCTCATGTGTGGGTGTCCTCTCCCCTCTTGTGGGAGTAGTTGTCCGGGCTGTGTTAGTATTGTCCAATGCTCGTAGGGTTCCGGTAGTTGTTGTACATTAAAAAAAAAAAAAAAAAAAAAACTTTTATTTTGGAAACCATGGCTGACTGGACTGATACACCTCTCCCTGCATTAATGATTTGGATTATGTTGGTCAAAATGCATATTAAGAATGAATCGTTAATCGATTTTGGGAATTGGAGAAAAAGTGTTGGCTGCATGTGCATGAGTTTTGAGAAAAAAAAAAGGGGAGGGGGGGGGGGGGGGGGGGGGGGGGGGGGGGGGGGGGGCGGCGTGGGGAGGTGAGGCACTCTCTCAGTTTTCCTTCCTTTTTTTTAAAAATAAAATAAAAATTGTTTTTCATTATTTTCTATTTAGTATTTTTTTAAATAATCATAAAATATTTAAGGAAGGGTAATTTTGTACTTTCCTTTGGTATTACAAATGAAACCCGGATTGAAAATTCAAATAGTTAAATACATTGAGAGAAGACTTTTAGATTATATATGTATCTTGAAAAATAGGAAATGTACCGTGTAACCGTTAAAAGTTTGTGTCGTACGGATCCTATGAAATCGAATTGCAATTCTAGTTGTGCCGTTATCAGCAGACAAACTTTGGTTCCTGAGAATCGTTATTTAATTGCACATCACCTCTTAGTAAAGATGGTTATGCATCTCCCTTCCACTCCTTGTGGTCAGGGGTTCGAGTCTCACCATACGCATTTTACAAATATGTATAAGAAGTATTTTTCCGGTTTGTGGGAGCAACATTCTCTCCGGTTATGAGAGTTGTAGTCCGTATGTAACCTCTTCCCAATAATACGAGTAGTATTCTGGACCGTGTTTGAATCTAATTAATCTCACTAGGTCCCAGTAGTAATTGTATTTATATATAAAAAAATTGTTATTTAGTTTATTTAGTTTTATTAAAAAAATATATCAATGGGATCATCAATCAATGACGTCGAGCTCTGTGCTACTCTATGCTTCCCAACTCCAACGACACTGCTGCTATACTCTTTATACAACTACTTCTCACCCACTTTCAACTACACATTTACATTATTAAATATATATTTATTACTCGAATATATTATTTTCAAAATGACTAATTTATCGAAATTATATAGTTATTTAAAAAAAAAATTCAAAACTTGTATGATTATTAATTTGTTAATAAAAAATTTGGAAAATGCTTTGGTACTAACATAGTACCTAATATACTGATCTACTAATGGGTGTTGGCACGTAGTATTTTTTCTTTCACTTTTATATTTCCTCTTTGTATTCTTAAAATGGGCCATGTACCAACACACCATTGGTGGGATTGGTACCTTGTGTACTGACCAGTCAATACTTAAAGAGTCAAAGTATTGTCCTAAATTTTTGACCTTTATATTTTTGTTCCAAATAAGATATTTGATAATAAATATATATTTAATATTATAAATTTCAACGGTGAATTTATTTGACTCAACACCCAAACCAAACCAAGTTCAGGCTTGGGGGTTGGCTAGCTCTTTAATCAATAAACTATTAATGCCCTCTGTGTAGTCATATAGAATTCAGATTGTGACTAGACCTGGCATGGTTCCAGTTCGAACAGAACCGTCCCGAATCGGAATCGAAATCATCGGAATCGGAATCGGAACCGGGAAAAATCGAAACCGGAACCGTTTTTCGGTTCGGTTCCATATTTTACAGAACCGACCGATTCGAACCGGAATGGAACCGGACGGTTCCGGTTCCGGTTCAAAACCAGCGGTTCCTGTATATTTTTTTTAATTTTTTTTTTAAATTGGGCTGGACGTTGGAGCCTGGAGGCTTGGAGTTCTGCATAACCCACTGATAAGATTGACTGAACTACATAAGCCACCCACAGCCCAGCCCACAGCCCAAGCCCCCCATCCTGTTCTAAACACACCCAATCCCAAATATTCACATTTCACCCTAGCTTTATGTTCTTGTTCTTCCTCACGCAGCCAACACTGTCACAACCCACCCCACACCACTCACCAGACAGTAGTCACCGGCCATTGAGAGTCACACCGACCGGCGACGACGACCGCCACGGCACGAGCACCACCCCCAACTCATCTCCCTCTCTCGATCAATCCTAGCAAGAAGACGACGAATATGACAACGTAGAAGAAAAAAGAAGAAAGAAAAGAAGAAAAGATAATCGATCGATCGATCCAAAGAAGAAGAAAGATGATCGATTGATCGATCCAAACCTTGGGTTGTAGTCTTGAATTGTAGAGAGAAGTTAGAGAAAAGTTTAGAGAGAGAAGTCAGAAAGAGAAGCTGCTGCGTTGAACCATTGTCTGAAGAAGAAAAGAATTTATAGTGGTGCTGCCCTAACTCAATACACTGTCGTTTTGAGTGTGTGTGTGTGTGTGTGTGTGTGTGTGTGTTTTTTTTTTTTTTTTTTTTTTTTTTTTTTTTTTTTTTAAAAGGTTCCAAACCGTCGGTTCCTATGGAACCGGAACCGATGGTTCCGGAACCACCGGTTCGGAATCGGATCCGGAACCGTGCCAGGTCTAATTGTGACAAAAGATTTGAAGTTCCATAACACTTAAAACCTAGGGATGGCAATGGGGCGGGTTCGGGGCAGGGTGGCTTTCCCCCCACCGCACCCCACCCCATTTATTTTTTAAAAACCCATCCCCTCATAAAACCCCACCATAAATGGAGCGGGGCGGGGTAGAACGGGGAGTGCTTTCCCCTCCCCACCCATTTACCCTATTTATAATTTTATTATTATTTAAATAATAAATATATAAGCATCGAATATGATATAATATATAAAATAGTAAATAATTCCAAGAAACTATTAAAAAATATCTCATAAACATATAATTTTCACAAGTAAATTCAATCATTTTCAAACATAAACATAAAGTATGAAGTCAAAATGTTCAAAAATCGTAATGTTAATCATCTAATAGTTGCATTTATTTCTCTAGTTCTCTCTTCTTTAATTTGTTTCCACCCCATGTTGTTCTTGTATGTTTACATAATTTTCTCTTGATAACACCAATATTGAGTCTTCACTTTCTAGTGCATCTGTAGACATATTTGTGCCTACCTAAAGTAGTGATAAACAAATTAAATTTAATTTAAGAGTTGAGAATTATTAAAGTAATAAACTTGAAAAGAAAAAAAAAAAACTGTTGTTATTTAAACTTTTAATTTTTAAAGTTATTTGAGAAAGAAACTTATTGTATGTCTTCTTGTGTTTGAGATTGAAGCTTGAACGGTGAACTTCGAGTTGTTTGAGGATTAGAGATTTAGAGTTGAAGTTAGCGGCTAGGGTTTTTTTTAATAGTATTTTCTTTTGTCACTTTATGTTAAGTAACGGTGAAGAGATGTAAAGTTAGGGTTAATGTGTGTATATATATATATATATATATATATATATATGTGTGTTTATTTTCTTTGAAACTACGTAGTTTAACTAAGTATTATTTTAAGCGGGGCAGGGCGGGGTGGGGAGTATACAACCCATCCCCGTCCCATACCTATTGCGGGTTAGACTATCTATCTCCATCCCCGCCCCATCCCCACCCCAAAAGTGCAGGTCCCCGCGGGGCCCCATCCCCATGGGGAATTTTGCCATCCCTATTAAAACCGAAACATTTTCTCGTGCTTCTTGAAAAAACAATGCTAAGAAAAAGAAAAGCTTAAAAAGCTATTGTTAAACCACTCCTCTCTGAAAAAGCTGTCGTTATAAAATTTGTTTATTTTGTAAGGGTTAATATTAAAAACTTTCCATCACCTTTGGACTATTATCATATGTTAAAAATGCTTTTATTTTAGAAACCTCTCATATGGACTAACACTGTTAGCATTCTATTTGTGTTGATTGTGTTTGACCGTTAAAAAGTCTAAAATGTCTCTATTTAAGCTTCAATTATATGAATTGACCATTATACTCTCATACATTTACCAAATAAAAATTAATAAAATGATACAAAATGAGGGAATGTTAACTTGCAAAGAAGAAGTTATTTTATGTACAATTTTATCCCTAAAAATAACAAAATTACAAATGAATCAAAAGCATAAAAAATAAACCAAAATATGTATTCATTTATGTATTTATTTGTCTTTTTTTTTTTTATATATATATAAATCCAAGCAAATACTCATTTTCAATGATTTTGGTTCATTTGTAATTTTATTATTTTTAGTGATAAAATTGTCTACAAAATAACTTTTCATTTGCAAGTTAACATTCCCGCATTTTATTTCATTTTATTAATTTGTTTGATAAAAGTATGAGGGTATATAGGTCAATTCATGTAATTGAAACTTAAATATGGACATTTTAGACTTTTAATAGTCAAACTCAGTCAACACAAACGAATTGCTAACGGTGTTAGTTCATAGGGTAGGTTTATAAAATAAAAGCATTTATAGCTATACATCCAATAATAAGTTTGAGGGGAGATTTTTAATATTAACCTTTTTTTTTTTTTTTTAATTCAAAAGGAAATAAAATGCCATTTAACCTAAACCTAACTCTATATATATATACAGCTGTGGACTTTAGATCCATCTCTCAACCAAACTTAAAATATATCCTTCTCTCTTTTTTTTTTTTCTTTTAACCCAAACCAAACTTGTCTTCTTATCTTCGACATATCTTTTTTTTTTTTTTTTTTTTTTTCTCTTCTTCAGATTTCGAGGCTGTGTTTTGTTTGGTCATCATCTGTTACTTCTCTTCAGATTTCAATTTTATTCTTCTTCTCTTGGTAATATTTTTGATTTTAAGTTTTATTTTTCTTTAGATCCTTAGATCTATAATACGGCAACTGAAACTGTTCCATTAGAATTCAACTTTTTTTAAAGATTTTTTTTCTCTTAAACCATATATCCAACTTTCTTCTTCGGATTTCTAACATTTTCTCGTTATTTATATACAGGTTAAAGTTTACTATTTTTTTTTTTTCATTACACCTAAATTTCAAGCTTAATTTTTTTTTTATTTCTTTCTTTTGATATTAAATTATTCTTGTATTGGGGGAGTCCTTGTGTATCGGCTTTGGCCCAACACAATTTGGCTAGGAAGCCCACCCGATTGTTTCCGATTGTCTTCTCTCTTTAGAAGTTAACGTGGATTTACAACACGAAGTTTCTCAGTACTATAAACTCTGCCAATGTTCATAAACCCTAATAAACAATTACCCTAGTAAACATTACTATCTATAAATGCAAAAAATAAAAAAAATTGCTTGACCATGTATTGGCCTCTTTTGTCGAATTTGATTATCTATGAAGTTACATTTTCGTCTCTTCGGATTTAATACTTGTGGTGAGAATAAGTTGTCGGGTGTAAACCAGTTGCCATATACAATTCGGATACCCGACGATTTATTCTTCCGCAAGTATTAAATAAATATGCGAAGTATCTGATATGCGGGATATTCTAAATGAATTGGTTTGTGATTTTTATTTTTATTTTTGTAATATTTTATTTTATCATGTTAATATTCTAATGGTGTGGTTTGTGGCTTGAATATTTTTTGCAGGCATGTAAGATTGTAAAAATGATATTGAGTTTCATGTTTTTGGTTATGTCGTATACAGAAGACATTGGAATGATAAAACTAATGTAATGTTTTCTTTTTTAATCGTTATTTCTGTTGTTTTTATTTATTCTTGATGTTATTTTTCTTGTTTATGTTAGTACGCGCGGCTTTATTAAAGAACAAATAAAAATATTGGATGGGAAGTTGACAGAATACATAAAGTACTTTAAGTATTTTAAGTATTTTAAGAATTTCGAATTTTCTAGCAGCCATGGATTGGCGTGACAAAACACTAAAGCTATAATATTGTCTTCTTAACTTTTAATATCAAATATTTATTGATCTTATAATTTACATGCCTCGTCGCATTTAGGAGTAAATGCTTTTTGTCAAATATTCCCATAGAATTTAGGACACAAACGTGCCCCTAATTTTGTTATAACTGCACACATATAAGCTTTTTGTCAAATATTACACAAACATCCCCTGCCCTCGGCTCCTTCCAAACAAACTATTGACTAGATTTTAGTACGAAAAGTCTAAAATACCCTTAGTTACTGATTTATCCCCCTTAAAACTTTATTTAAATCTTTTTTCCAAATTTTTTATTTTTTATGTTTTTGTCTTTTAAAATTTTTTATTTGAAAAATATATAATTAAAAGTTTTTTATTTGCATTTTCTATCATTTTTTTTATTTTATGGGGGAAAATACAGGATAAATAATTAATTAAGGGTATTTTGAACTTTTTGTATTAAAAATCTGGTCAATAGTTTGTTTGGATGGAAGTCAACTAACGGTATGAGATGTTTATGTAATATTTGGCAAAACGTCCATGTGTGCAATTATACCAAAACTTGGGGGATGTTTGTGCAATTACTCCTAGAATTTAAATCCAAAGAATTTTCAGCAATGGAATAATAAAAGTGGAATAATCAATCAAAACGAATTTACAAAAAAAAAAAAATTGGAAGTGTAACATTACTTAAAAAATCATGTATTGATAAATCTTAAAAGAGCAGCAAACTAATTAATTAGGAGTCTTTGAATTGGGTATCATGCATTTTTTCCATACGTAATTAAAGAAGTGTCTGAATTGTCAGATCTCGTTAATTTGATTCAAAGTGGGAATTGTCATGGAGGGGTGATGAGCTTATTATTCATGATCATATCAACTAATTAAATGAACTTAATTGGAGCAAGAAAATTGAAGGGTCCGAGAGCTAGCTGTGTATCTATGTGTGATTTGGTTGCTCATCTGAAGCAGTTGAATTGATCTGAAGAATTTCCTCAACTCATGTTTTGATTGAAGCAGATTCAGAAGAACTTAAAGAATCTCTGCATGCACTCTGTTCAAAAAGTCTGAAGAACCATGTGAAGAAGTTGTGAGTTGTAAAACTAAAATTCACTATAATATTTTGAATTTGAAAAAAAAAAAAAAAAATCTCATCAACTCGAATTTGAGTAATGTTAGAGGACCCAAAAATATAACCCAAATTTTGAATCCAAACCTATGTGGCAACATCACATGGGATCTTTGGGAAGAGTAATATGGGCTCATGTTGTGTATGATGTTGTCATATAGGTTTGGGTCCAAAATTTGGGTCATTTTTTTGGATCTTCTAGCATTATTGCTCGAATTTAATTTGATTTGTGCCACTGTTTCTATAAAGCAACATGATGAACATAGAAGTACAAAAAACAGCTTTTTCATTGTTTTTTTTTTCTTTCTGGTTTTCTGCTTGATAGTGATTGGTGAATATTTTTATGTGCAAAATTAAACTTTTTAGAAAGAAAGTATTCACACGGTTTCTAAATTCATATAATAATTTCTCATCTGATGCGATGGAGCCAAAATGTTTCCCAAATAAGAAATTCGAGCATTTATGTTTTTGATTAATGAAAATTTTAATTGTTTCAGAAGTAGAGGGAGTTTGATGACTGTGAAAGGGATGGTAGGTGAAAATCAGATGGTGGTTAATTGCTTTTATTTATTTCCCATCACTAATAACAAAACTAATGAATTATTATTCATAGTGTTGGATACAAATAATTTTACATATTTGTTATATTTTGTTTAGATAAAAGATTTTAAAAATAAAATCATATTTTTTTAATAACATAAAAATTTGGAAATTAGATCCTATGTGTTTTGATAAATGATGTGGTATCATCGTAATCCATTCATTTAAATCATACAAATCTAATACAAATTAAATGAATGGTTTATAATGACACCACATTATTTGGGCACAAGATTTAGACAAAGTAAACATTATTGAATAAAAATATTTCTTATCTTTGGGAAGAAAATTAACTAATATTGTGCAATTGTGTGAAAAAAAAAGAGAACAATATAAGTTTACAAAATAAAAACTATTTTTATAAAAGAAAGTCATGCATCCAAATATATATCACAAGCATATCTTTGAGTCAAAGATTTTGAATGGTGTTGTAGATATCATATAGTACACTCAACAGATATATGTACAGCGTTTTACAAAAAGGACAGGTGTATGTTGTTATTAACTTGTTATAGGGATTAAGTAAAGCCTAGGCCTAGGGTGTTTATTATAAATTTATAATGAGAAAGTGAGTAGTACTAATGTGTAAAAATATTATGTACAATGTACAAACAAATTGATCAATCTCTACTTTCTCAGTTCTCTCTCTCTCCATGTGCATTTGATCAAAAAATCTTTGAAAATCTGATTTTTTTTAAATTTTCTTATAACTTTAGCCACTATTCCATGGATATGGTTAATTATAATTTATAAGTAATTAAGTTCACAATCAACTTAAAGTGCATTGTATATACATAGATTTTTTCAAAAAATTGACCGAATTTAGGTTCATATATTTTTCAGACCAGATTTGGACTTAATAAAGTTGTATTTAATCAACATGATATAACTTTATGAAGATATATATATATATATATATATATAATGTTTAATTACTTCATTATGATGTTTTATGAATTTAATTACCAATGATATTTGAAGAAGATTATAATATATTTGAACATAAAAAAGAAATAAATAAAATTGGAAGATGTTGATCAACTTAAAACATTAGAGCATTTCTATTACTATTATACTTTTTTGAGTTTTTGTTAGTGACACAAACATTTCGCTTGAATATGGATTTGTTTATATATATATATATATATATATATATATATATATATATTCGTCTCAAATGCAATTATCTAAAAAAAAAATACACCATAAAATATTTATTTCATTCTCTCTCCTTATTTATTTTAAGGGTAATAACATTCGTAGACATTTATAAGAAATCATAGTCTACATTTATATGAGAGAATTAAGAAACTCACCTCCATAATCTCTAACAAATAATTATACAATATAAACTCCATATTTATATTAGATAATTGTATTGAAGAGATTTTTTTACCTTATTATCTATTCATCGTTAAAATATTCTACCGATTAAAATGCTCTTATCTTTGATGTTTAATTTGATATACTAAAATGCACAGAATATCAGAGGTGCACAATAGCAACTCTTATCCAAAAAAGATCTGTCAACTTATTAGTAATGAAAAAAAAATAAAAATCCTTATTTGGCTAAAAGACGAAACATGGAAAGTTTCAAATCAAACCTGTTAATAGCAAGATCTCCTTCTGCTCTGAGATTGGGGTGGTATTCTCCGACATCAATTCGTTGTTAGCAGATATGCGTTGTGTTTCTATAAATTTTGTTCCTAGAACGGCTAATTGTGTAGCCCATGTCTTAGCTAAAAACGGTCTCTCCTGTGTTGAGAACATGTTTTGGTTGGGGGATTTCTCTCCCTGTGTTAGTTCTTTAATCTCGGCTGAGTGCCGTCTTTGTTTGTAACTCTGGTTTTCCTTAAAAAAAAAAAAATAAATAAAAAAATAAAAAAAAAAAACTGTGGACTGAGTTTCTTTAGACAAAACAACTTTTATTTTTATATTTTTTTTGAAAAACAAAAACGTGCCACAAACTCACAAAGGAGTTTCATGCCATTGGTAAATTGAAATCTGGGCTCTCAAGATTTTTAATAGTTTCTGACAAAAGAGAAAACATATCACATGGTCCTATCATTTCATATAGATCCTTAAAAACAATTTCGCTAAAATCATTTCTTTTATATATATATACACGATTGTAATATTTTAATTTAAAGATATTAATGTTATTATTTTGTTTTATTGAATTATTTAAAGTCAATTATTATATTAAATGTTAATTATATATAAAAAATGATGATTTGAAAATATTTATTAGTATATTGATTAATCTAATTCAAAAAAAAAAAAAAAAAAAAAAAGTCTATTGATTAATAAAATGTATAATAATAATAAAAAAATTGTCTTAAAACTTAAAGGACATGTGGTGTTCTTAGTTAAGAGGAAGAGAACAAGAAGAGATAGGAGTTTTAGTCTAAGTGTCCAAATTTTAACAGAGCAAAAGCACATAATTCTCAAAGCTGAAAGTCTGAAACCTTGCAGAGCAAAAGCACATCTGCCGTGCCATCCAAATTTTAACGGCATCTTTGAAAATATTTGACTAATGACATCATAATTTTAATAGTATCTTTGAAAATCTTTGAACAATGACACGTACAAAAACCACATTGTTTAGTTTAATTTTAAAATCCTCATGAAATGAACAAATTAAAGATCCCTGTCCTATTAATTAATGATTTGATTGTTTTATTTTTCTATAGAAAAAAATAGCAAATATACATATACATACATATATATATATATATATATATATATATAATAATTTAAAATTATAATAAACTTTTATTTTGGAAACCATGGCTAACTGGACTGGTACACCTCTCCCTGATTAATGATTTGGATGATGCATATTGAGAAACAATTGTTTTTAAAATATGCAGTCCGAATATGTATTAGAAATCAAGAAGACCGTGAGTAAAAAGTAAAAACTTTTAGTTTGCTTTTTCAACACTAGAAAAAGGTTATGGTAAATTCAGTGTATTGATTTTTTTTTTCTTCTCTTGTCTGAATTTTCATGTGATTCTGAAAAAATCAGTTGTCAAGTAAAACTGTAAAAGTGCCCTTTTAGTGCTTTGACTAGCTTTATATAGTACTTGGGTATTGACCAGTCAGTACTCAGATACTGACCCCCCAATTGGGTGTTATTACATGGCATTTTTTTGAAGAATGCAAGCCACGTGGTAATACCCCATTGGGAGGTACTGACTGGTCAATACCTCATTGAAGAATGCAAGCCACGTGGTACTCAGGTACGGACCCCCCCCCTCTCCCCAATGGGGTGTTATTACGTGGCCTTTTTTTGAAGAATGCAAGCCACATGGTAACACCCCATTGGGAGGTACTGACTGGTCAATACCCAAATATTTTCCTTTCTGAAAAGCTGTTTTCTTATTAATATCATAATATGGTTTTGGTACACCATTTGAAAATTGATATCTCCACAACCTGAGTCCGAAAAATGTAACCATTTAAGCAAACCCCAATTCGGATCTTCAATCTATGGGATTGGAGTATCGGACTTATTCAAATCCATGCAATATTAGATTGAATATTTGAATCTAAACATTGTTAAAATATAATTATTGATTATTTGATTATGCTAATATACAAATAAGATCCACCATAAAATTAATAAAATTTGAATAATTTCTTAATTTTTTTATTAATATTTAAGTATCTAGTTCAAAATCTTAAATATAAAAATGCTTTTAATTAGTACAGTTATAGTTTAAAAGAATTTATAATTTTTTTTAACAAAAAATTAATTAAAATTGACAGTGAGCAGATGTTGTCAAATCAATATTTATTTTTTTATCTGCAATTCAATATTAACTAAAAGTTTGATTTAAATAAATATTAAATAAATTGAACAGTTAAAGCTATGCTCCGGAATTCACCATTAAATCAAGAGTACGTATCTATAATCTAACCAAAGTGTGAACTAATTGCAATTTATTCAAGCGTCAAGGTTTTCATTGTAATTTGCCTTTAATTAAGAACAAAATTGATTCAATTTATTTAATTCTCTATCCTTGTCTATTTTAGGGGTAATAACATTCGTAGACAATTATAAGAAATCATAGACTACATTTATAGGAGAGAATTGAGAAACTCACCTCCATAATCTCTAACAAATAATTATACATTATAAACTCCATATTTATGTTAGATAATTGTATTGAAGAGATTTTTTTACCTCATTATCAATTCATCATTAAAAAATTCTACTGATTAAAATGCTCTTATCTTTGATGTTTGGGTACGGATATTGACACCCATAAAACTTATTAGTACAACCATTTTTATAAGTACATCCATATCTAAAATTTAAAAATTAAATATTACTATAAACACTCATTCTAATGCCAACAGTATTCTCATTGAAATAAATATATTCATTTTAATACATATTATTTATAAACACTCTTAAATTTTTACCACACCCAATTTATATATATATATATATATAATCATATTATTTTTGGAATCAAATCCATTTTAATGATGGTCCAATTTACTTTTGGAAATATCTCGAATGTAGGAGCCTTATAAAAGGGAATATGTATATGAGGTCAAAAGATTTTCAATTTGGAATTCTTTTATTTATACAGTTATCTTAAAAAAAAAATTCTTATAAAAAAAAAATTGTTGATATTTACAGCTATAGTTAAAATAAAATGTTGTCTTTTGATCGAAGGAGTTGATACTAACACAATAACACGCCATTCTTGTCATCATTTTTTCCCTGACAAACTCACAAAGAAGGAGTTACATGCCATTGGTCCATTGAAATCTGGGCTCACAAGATTTTTAATAGTTTCTGACAAAAGAGAAAACATATCACAAGGTCCTCTCATTTCTTGTAGATTTTTTAAAAAACTTTCGCTAAAATCATCTCTTCTAGACTTCTAGCTATGTACTTTGCTAGAGCTAGAACTTCCTAATTGAAAGCAACTGGATTGTTGTAATTTATAAGCTTTGGCAAAGAAATAATGTAAATTTCACTAGTAAATTTATTTGACTCAACAGCCCAAATTAAACCAAACCAAGTTTAGGCTTGGGTTGGCTAGTTGGCTTGCTCTTTAATCAATAAACTATTATATCCACTGTGTAGTCATATTAGAATTCAGATTCTGGAAATTCCATAATATTTAAAAACCCGAAGAATTATATAATAAGACCGACTCTATAAAGGAAATCGTAAAACAACAATAAAAGACTCATGGGAAAGTATTAGTTATGACTGACTCATACTAATTATTATAGACTCTTACAGAGATGATTCCCAACTAAAACTCATTAAAATGCTTTAATCTTCAAGCGGGTGCATCACACCGAATCACATCCATCATCAACAAGATGTGCGGCTGAGATGTTTCCTCCTCACTGAAACCCTCCACTTAGTTTTCTATTATATAGAAGTCCAGCCGCAAGGGTTTCACAATTCACAGCTCTTTTCTCTTACTGTCATTTTAACTTGATTAATTTTTTTAGTTGGGTTTCTCAGATTTCAGATTCTCTTTTTATGTTTGGTTTTTATTTGAGATTTGTTGTTTAAAGGTTTTGAAATTCCAGGCTATATTGTACCAAGAGAAGTGTTTGATGGATTAAAAAAACACCCTTGATCTTGAATTGTCAAAGCGGCTGTAGCTATATCAAACCCTTGAGAAGTTTTTTTTTTTTTTTTTTTTTTTTATTCTTCATATTTTATATTTTTCAGATTTCATCAAACTTATATCCTTCTCTCATTCTTTTTCAAAGTTAACCCGAACCAAACTTGTCTTCTTTTCTTCGGATCTCATCTGTTCTCCTGGTTTAATATTTCCTTAAACCTGGATTTCAATAGGTCGATTGATAAAGACAATTTTATTTCCATAAAATTTCTAGTTTCATTTTAGTCGATTGATAAAGAAACTTTTTTTTTTTTATTGTTAATAACATGTTTTTATTATCTTTTGATCTGTTATTTTTGTTTTTAGGCTTATGTCAGCTAGTGATTGAACAATATTTTACTTTTAAATGGAAATAATAGGAAAAAGGATATATGGTACCATTTGCAAATGGGTTCGGATTTTATGACAGGCTGACGTACTCACTTTGTTTATCAGAATCCTGGCTATAGAATCCCAGACTATTTGGATATGATTCCGAAAATATATCTTTTTTTATATTATTTTTGATCGATTAAGTCTAAAAACAAAAACAAAAGGTATAAAAAAAGACCTCACTAAATTATTAACAAAATTAAAACTATTTTTTTTTTTGTAGAGACCTGTCTTAATTTATGTAAGATTTATTTTGTTTATATAAATTTTAATTTTTTTATTAGTATTAACATTCTTTTTCTTGAGAATGATGTGTGCATTTATTAGTAATCAGTTGAAAAATTTGAGAATGATGTGTTGTAAGCTTCGTATCATCCTCGATGTCCTTTAACTGTTTCCTGATAACTGCTATAAAGGCATGTAAGATATAAATAGTTAAAGGATTTGAGGATGATATGTGAATGCTGCCGATAATTCTCAAGATCTTTTAGTTGTTTCTTAATAAATGCATATTACAAAATATTTAGTATGAATTTATTAGAAAATAGTTTTGGTTTTCGTAAAATCACCTGCTTCAATGTCGTAGATTTTTTCAAAATTTTTGACCGAGTTTAGGTTCATTATTTTTCAGACCATATTTGGACTTTAATAAATATATATATATAATTAATGTTTAATTACTTCATTATGCTGTTTTATGAATTTACCAATAATATTTGAATAAGCTTTATAAGTATTTTAATAAAATTAAAGAACATTATAATATATTTGAAGATAAAAAAAAATATATAAAAAAAATTGGAAGAAGCTGATCAACTTAAAACATTAGAGCATTTCTATTACTATTATATATTTTTGAGTTTCTATGAGTGATATGTAAACATTTCTATTGAATATGGATCCAAATTGTTTTAAAAAAAATTTAAATAAATATTCTCATCTCAAATACAATTATCTATAAAATAAAATAAAAAATACACCATAAAATACTTATTTCACTCTCTCTCCTTGTTCATTTTATGGGTAATAATATTGGTAGACAATTATAAGAAACTCACTTCCAAAATCTCTAACCAATAATTATAAAATATAAGCTTCATATATAATTTAGATAATTGTATTGAACATATTTTTTTACCTTATTATTAATTCATTGTTAAGAAATTCTACCGATTAAAATGCTCTTATCTTTGGCTTCCCAATCCCCATCAAAGAAATGCTCTTATATTAATTTGCTATACTAAAAAGCACAGAATATCAGAGGTGCACAATAGCATTTCTTATCTAAAAAATATCTGTCATAAATGTCTACCAACTTATTAGTAACCGAAACGGACGGCTCTGATTTCTGTACAAAACACTTAAACCCATTGAAGATTGACTGTGAGCGAGAAATTGAGTGGTGATTAGAGACGATACTGAACTGGGGTTCCGCCAAAAAACATGGATTGTTTAGTGAAACAAAAGACTTTTGAAACTGAAAACAGCTGCTTTTGTCGTTGTTGAGATTACTGTTGCGAAGTTTCAAAGAAAAAGAAGATGAAGTGAAAGTTGTTGCGCGGGCCATTCAAGTTTTGTAGGTAAAATGATCCAACAAAGGCTAGAGATCGACGGACGACGACGATCTACGTAGAAGGAGTGCGAGCACCGCAGTTTATCATACCAAAACTGTGGTGCTCGCACTCCTTCTTCGTCGATCGTTGTCGTCCGTTGATCTCTAGCCTTTGTTGGATCATTTTACCTACAAACTTGAATGGCCCGCGCAACAACTTTCACTTCATCTTCTTTTTCTTTGAAACTTTGCAACAGTAATCTCAACTACGACAAAAGCAGCTATTTTCAGTTTCAAAAGTCTTTTGTTTCACTAAACAATCCATGTTTTTTGGCGGAACCCCTGTTCAGTATCGTCTCTAATCGCCACTCAATTTCTTGCTCACAGTCAATCTTCAATGGGTTTAAGTGTTTTGTACAGAAATCAAAGCCGTCCGTTTCGGTTGATTCACGCAATGATGCTGAAGAGAGGGTGGTTGTGTTGGTTGAAGAATGCTACAAATAGCACCCAAACCCAAAATAGAGAGGAATTTCTAAGGTAAATATGTGGTTAATGTATATAATAATAATAATAATAATAATAATAATAATAATAATTTAAAATTATAATAAACTTTTATTTTGGAAACCATGGCTGACTGGACTGGTACACCTCTCCCTGAATTAATGGTTTGGATTATGTTGGTCAAAATGCATATTAAGAATGAATTGTTAATTGATTTTGGGAATTGGAGAAAAAGTGTTGGCTCAATCTGTATGAGTTTTGAAAAAAAAAATTTGGAGAAGAGGCACTCTCTCAGTTTTCTTCCTTTTTAAAAAGAAAAAAAATATTTTTTCTTAATTTTTTATTTAGTATTTTTTAAAAATAATCAATAAAATATTTAAAGAAGGGTAATTTTGCACTTTCCTTTTATATTACAAATGAAACCCAGTTTGAAAATTCAAATAGTTTTTTTTTTTTGTTTGACAACTGCATACCGCAGCAACAAACAAACAAACAACAAACTAGAACAACACAAACAACACAGAAGAAAAGAACTAAATAGGCATATCAGCCTCCACCAAGCCCCTAATACATTCGGGAAAGTCCTCCATCCAAAAGTTGTTCTCCATGATCACCAGCGCGTTCTTAGCGAGACTTTGGGCAACACGATTAGCTTGAAAGGGAATAGCCCTGATATCCAGCCCAATAGCACTCGATCTCAACTCATTTATCTCAGCCAGAATGGTACCAAAGCTAGCATTCTGAAAATTGTCATTACAAACACGATAAACCGCTACGTCTTTGTCAGATTCAACAACACATGGCTCCAGACCACAGTCTTTGCTAAATAACATTCCTCTGTATATAGCCATGATCCCAGCGACATTAGCATCGAAGGTAGCATCAACAATCTGAGAACAAGAAGCCATCACAGAACCAGAATCATTGCGAATCAAAATTCCAATACTAACCTTGTTCTTACCCACATCAACCAAAGCACTGCAGTTGATTTTGTAAACACCAGAAGCCGGTGCCTCCCATCTTGGCTTAACGCAGATCCCCCTCTTAATAGTTGCTTCCTTCACTTTAGTATGCGCCTTGTATTCATTTCCATAATTTCTGCTCCACCACACCACATCGGAATAACTGATCTTGTCGCTTTTGCTGTGAATAAAGGAATTTCTCAGAAGCCAGACTCTCCAGCAAATGATACAAAAGACTCTTAGCTCATCTTTATTGATTCTAGTAGCAACATTAGTGATCAAATCAAGGAAACTACCATAGAATCTGTGACTCCTCATCTTCTTAGGCAACCATTCTGCACACACATACTTTAACTTGTGATAGTTCCATAAGGCATGCAAGGTAGACTCCTCAGCTCTCTTACACAGCGGACAACAACTGCTCACTTTCATTCCTCTTCTACTCAAATTAGACAAAGTGGGAATCCAGTCGTTGCAAGCCCTCCAGATGAAAATTTTAATCTTTAACTGTAAATTCAACTTCCATAAAGTATTCCACCAGCGCTTAAGATTCGAAGTATTAGAAGAACTTGGGCTCGTCTCCAATTCACTTCCCATCCAGTAGCCGCTTTTAACCGAGTAGGCGCCATTCCTTCGAAGTGCCATATAATAGTATCATTCATAGCACCCGAACCAGTTGGAATTTTTAGAATTGCCTCAATATCACAAGGGAGGAAATTCAGGTTTAAAAGTTGAAGATTCCAGTCACCTGATGCAGAAAGCAACTTGTCCACAGTTGTATCGATATCCATGGCAGGAGCTGAAATAATTTTGAAGGTATTCTGCCTTGGGATCCAGTTATCCTTGAACACACATTGAGAGAAGACTAAATTGAGAGAAGACTTTTAGATTATGTAAAGTATCTTGAAAAAGTATACAAAAAACTAAATTTTGATCTTTGGAAATGTCGTATGGGTCCTATGAAATCGAATTGCAATTCTAGCTGTGCCAATGTGCCATTATCAGCAGACAAGCTTTGGTTTCTGAGAATTGTTATTTAATTTATTTTGTTTTTTTTAATTAAAAATAATAATATTAATGAGATCATCAATCAATCACGTCGAGCTCTGTGCTACTCCATGCTTCCCAACTCCAACGACACTGCTACTCTGCTCTTTTTACAACCACTTCTCACATATTTTCAACACTGCACATTTACATTATTAAATAGAGTAATGTTATATATCCCACCTACAATCCCATTATTTTTATCTCAATATATTATTTTCAAAATGACTAATTTATCGAAATTATATAGTTATTTTTTAAAAAATTCAAAACTTGTATGATTATTAATTATGTTAAATAAAAATTTGGAAAATACTTGGTACTGACCCATTAATAGGGTGTTGGCATGTAGTATTTTTTTTTTTTTTTTTTTTCACTTTTTACATTTATCTCCTTGCACTCTTCCAAAATGGGCCACGTACCAACACCCCATTGGTAGGGTCAATATCTTGGATACTGACCAGTCAATACCCAAGTATTGTCCTAGAATTTTTAACTATACATTCAATAATAGTTTAAAGGTAAGGGGAGGTTTTTAATATTAACCATTTTGTTAATTCAAAAGGAAATAAAAAAAAAAAAAAATTTTAAAAAACGAAAAAAAAAAAAAAAACATTTAACCTAAACCTAACTCTATATATATACAGCTGTAGACTTTAGATCTATCTCTCAACCAAACAAATCTCCAAACTTAAGATATATCCCTCTCTCTTTCTTTTTCTTTTAACCCAAACCAAACTTGTCTTCTTTTCTTCGACATATCTTTTTTTTTTTTTTCCTCTCATCTTCAGATTTCAAGGCTGTGTTTTGTTTGGTCGTCATCTGTTACTTCTCTTCAGATTTCAATTTTATTCTTCTTGGTAATATTTTTGATTTTAAGTTTTATTTTTCTTTAGATCCTTAGATCAGAAATACGGCTACTGAAACTGTTCCATTAGATCTATTACTGCTATTCAACTTTTTTTTTTAAAGATTTTTTTTTCTCTTAAACCATATATCCAACTTTCTCCTTCGGATTTCTAACATTTTCTCGTTATTTATATACAGGTTAATTGTCAACTGCGGTGCTCGCACTACTTCGTCGATCGTCGTCATCCGTCGATCTTTAGCTTTTGTTGGATCTTTTTACCTACAAAACTTGAATGGCCTGCACAACAACTTTCACTTCATCTTCTTTTTATTTGAAACTTCGCAACAGTAATCTCAACAACGACAAAAGCAACTGTTTTCAGTTTCAAAAGTCTTTTGTTTCACTAAACAATCCATGCTTTTTGGCGGAACCCCAGTTCAGTATTGTCTCTAATCGCCACTCAATTTCTCTCTCACAGTCAATCTTCAATGGGTTTAAGTGTTTTGTACAGAAATCAGAGCCGTCCGTTTCGGTTGATTCACGCAATGACGCTGAAGAGAGCTTAGAGAGGGTGGTTGTGTTGGTTGTTGGAGGTGGGGGAAGGGAACATGCACTTTGCCATGCTTTGAAGCGATCTCCCTCCTGCGACCGTGTGTTTTGTGCGCCTGGCAATGCAGGAATATCTAGCTCAGAGGATGCAACATGTATTTCGGATCTTGACATTTTTGATAGCTCAGCTGTGATTGCCTTCTGTCGCCAATGGGGCGTGGGACTAGTTGTCGTGGGACCAGAGGCTCCTCTTGTTTCAGGTCTTGCAAACAATCTGGTAAAAGCTGGAATTCCTACTTTTGGTCCATCGTCAGAAGCTGCTGCTTTGGAAGGTTCTAAAAACTTCATGAAGAATTTGTGTGACAAATACAACATTCCTACTGCTAAGTATAAAACATTTACAGACCCCTCTGCTGCAAAGGAGTACATTCTAGAGCAAGGAGCACCTATTGTCATCAAAGCAGATGGATTAGCTGCTGGAAAAGGAGTTATTGTTGCTATGACACTGGAGGAGGCATACGAAGCTGTTGATTTGATGCTTGTTAAAAATGTTTTTGGTTCTGCAGGTTGTTGTATCATTGTTGAAGAATTTCTTGAAGGAGAAGAAGCATCCTTTTTCGCCCTTGTTGATGGAGAGAATGCCATTCCTCTAGAATCTGCTCAAGATCATAAACGAGTTGGTGATGGCGATACAGGACCGAACACTGGTGGGATGGGGGCATACTCTCCGGCACCTATCTTAACGAAAGAACTTCAGTCTATAGTTATGGAATCTATAATTCTTCCCACGGTGGAAGGAATGTCAGCAGAAGGATGCAAGTTTGTCGGTGTCTTATTCGCTGGCCTCATGATTGAGAAGAAATCTGGCTTACCTAAGCTAATTGAGTACAATGTGCGGTTTGGAGATCCAGAGTGTCAGGTATTGATGGTCCGATTGGAGTCCGATCTAGCACAAGTTCTGCTTGCAGCTTGTAGAGGAGAGCTAACCGGAGTAACACTAGACTGGTCTCCAGGGTCTGCCATGGTGGTGGTAATGGCAAGCAAGGGTTACCCTGGGTCCTATGAGAAAGGCACAGTAATAGAAAACCTTGAAGAATCAGAACTAGTCGCTCCATCAGTTAAGATATTTCATGCTGGAACTGGCCTCGACTCAGATGGGAACTTCATTGCAACTGGGGGTCGTGTTCTTGGGGTAACTGCCACCGGAAAAGACCTTGCAGAGGCACGAGATAGAGCTTATCAGGCAGTAGAGGAAATTAAATGGTCTGGAGGGTTCTACCGGCGAGATATCGGATGGAGAGCACTTCCCCTAAAGCAATTTTGCTAGAGAAAGGTAGATAGAGGTGGGACATTTCAGAACAGATATGTCAAACATTTGAAGAAAATGTCTTTATATGTTTATCAAAACAGTGTTGGGAAAATTTTACTACCTAAACAGTCTTCATTTCCTTTTTAGCAATTTTACTATCAAAGAATGGAGTTATTGTTTCAAAAAAAAATTATATACAGATTAAAGTTTACTATTTTTTTTTTTCATTACCTCTAAATTTCAGCCCAACACAATTTGGCTGGGAAGCCCACCCGATTGTTTCCGGTTGTCTTCTCTCTTTAGAAGTTAACGTCGATTTACAACACAAAGTTTCTCAGTACTATAAACTCTGCCAATGTTCATAAACCCTAATAAACAATAACCCTAGTAAACATTACTATCCATGTATTAGCCACTTTTGTCGAATTTGATTATCTATGGATGTGCTTTTTCGTCTCTTCTGATTTAATACTTGCGGTGAGAATAGATCATCAGGTGTAAACCACTTTCCATATACAGTAAACCACTTTCCATATACAATTCAGATACCCGACGATTTGTTTTTCCGCAAGTATTTAAATGAATATGCAAAGTATCTGATATGCGGATATTCTAAATGAATTGGTTTGTGATTTTTATTATTTATTTTTTTTGTAATATTTTATTTTATCATGTTATTATTCTAATGGTGTGGTTTGTGGCTTGAATATTTTTTGCAGGCATGTAATATTGTAAGAATGATATTGAGTTTCATGTTTTTGGTTATACCGTATATCGAAGACATTGGAATGATAAAACTAATTTAATGTTTTCTTTTATTAATCGTTATTTCTGTTGTTTTTATTTATTCTTGATGTCATTTTTCTTGTTTATGTTAGTACAGCTTTGTTAAAGAACCAAAAAAAAATATTGGAGGACGATGGGAAGTTGACAGAATAAATAAAGTATTTTAAGAATTTTAAGAAGTTCAAATTTTCTAGCACCCATGGATTGGCGTGACAAAAACACTAAAGCTATAATATTGTCTTCTTAACTTTTAATATCAAATATTTATTGATCTTATAATTTACATGCCTCGGAGAGTCGGAGTAGTTTTAACAGGGAATAACCATCCCATATTCCCATAGAATTTAGGAGTAATTACATAAATGTCCCTCCAATTTTCGTATAATTGAACACATAAGCTTTTTGTCAAATATTACATAAACATCATCTACCCTCAGTTCCATCCAAACTAACTATTGACTAGATTTTTAGTATGAAAAGTCCAAAATACCCTTAGTTACTTATTTATCCCCCTTAAAATTTTATTTAAATCTTTTTTCCAAATTTTTTATTTTATATGTTTTTGTCTTTTAAATTTTTTATTTGAAAAATATATAATTAAAAATTTTTTATTTGTATTTTCTATCATTTTTTTTTTTTAAATTTTATGGGGGAAAAATACAGGATAAATAATTAGCTAAGGGTATTTTGGACTTTTCATATTAAAAATCTGGTCAATAGTTTGTTTGGATGGAAGTCAATTAACGATGTGAGATGTTTATGCAATATTTGGCAAAGAGTAATGCTAGAGGACCCAAAAAAATAACCCAAATTTTGAACCCAAATTTATGTGGCAACATTACTCACAACATGGGCCCACATCACTTTTCCCAAAGATCCCAGGTGATGTTGCTACATAGGTTTGGGTTCAAAATTTGGGTTCAAAATTTGGGTTACTTTTTTGGGTCCTCTAGCGTTACTCTTTGGCAAAACGTCCATATGCGTGCAATTATACCAAAACTTGGAGGACGTTTGTGCAATTACTCCTAGAATTTATATCCAAAGAATTGCAACAATGGAATAATAAAAGTGGAATAAACAATCAAAGTAATGATAAGCTTTCTAAAATATTATATTGATAACTCACATGACACACCATTCGAAAACGAACTTACAAAAAACATAAAATTGAAAGCTTAACATTACTTAAAAAATTATGTATTGATAAATCTTAAAAGAGCAATTGATAAGCTTTTCTTCCCTGACAAACTCACACCCATTCTCTATCTCTATCTTTAAAATAGATTCTAAAAGAGAATATTCCTCCCAGATTCCATCTTAAAAAAAATTTCACTCCCATAACACCCTCTATCCTTATCTCTATCTTTATCCCTATTTATATTTATATCTTTAAATAACTTATATTTTCATTATTATTTTTTTAGTTTCTTTAATAAATTAAAGCATCTTGAAAAAGTACACACAAAACTAAATTTTGATCTTTGGAAATGTCTCGTGTAACCGTTAAAAGTTTGTGTCGTATGGATCCTATAAAATCGAATTGCAATTCTAGTTGTGCCATTATTAGCAGACAAACTTTGGTTTATGAGAATTGTTATTTAATTGCACATCACCTCTTAGTAGAGATGGTTGTGCACCTCCTTTCCACATATTGTGGTCAGGGGTTTGAGTCTCACCATGCGTATTTTACAAGAATGTGTGGGAAGTATTCTCCCGGTTTGTGGGAGCAACCCTCTCCCCGATTGTGAGAGTTGTAGTCCATATGTAACCTCTCTCCAATAGTGGGAGTAGTATTCCGAGCCGTACTTGAATCTAATTAATCACACCAGGTCCCGGCAGTAGTTGTATTTAAAATATAAAAATTGTTATTTAATTTATTTTGTTTTTTTTTTTATTAACAAAAACAATATTAATGGGATCAACAATCAATCACATCGTGCTCTGTGCTACTCTATGCTTCCAAACTCCAACGACACTGCTCTAGGGGTGTGCGGCGGATCGGATCCAATGAATTTGCTATGATCAAAGATCTGATCCGATCCAATTGGATTGAAGAAATTGCAATCCAATCCGATCCAATTTTATAGCGGCATCCGATCCGATTCGATCCAATTACTATTTGATCTGATTCGATTATAAAATACTTCAATCTGATCTGATCCAATCCAATGGATCAACTTAATATAAAGTCATTCCTAATATATAAAAGTTATAATCTGAAATAAATAAAATCAAGTAAATTATTCAAACATTACTAATTAACTCAAATAAAATTAACATTAAAAAAATACATGACATAACTTGTAAACTTTATATAATTCAAAAAGTTTATAAACATAATACATCGGCTCTAAATGTAAACTTAATAAGCCGTGATGTTGATGAAGAAGAATAGAAGAAAATAAGATGGTGGATTGTTGGCCATAGAGAAATTGAGAAAGAAAACCCAAAATAGTAACATTAAAAATTGTATTTTGGTTGGGCCTTTACATTAGAAAGTAGTAGATAAAATAAATTGCCCAATATAAAAATAAGGCCTAATATTTTAGGCGAATTAACGGATTTGGCGGATTTTCAAACGGAAATCCAAGATCTGATCCAATCCAATCCAATCACCTCTCTGGATCCGATCCGATCCAATGGGTCGTATTGGATTGGATTGGATTGGATCTTGCATACCCGTACACTGCTATGCTCTTTTTACACATACTTCTCACTTATTTTCAACACTACACATTTACATTATTAAATATATATTTATTAATCGAATATATTATTTTCAAAGTAACTAATTTATCGAAATTGTATAGTTATTTAAAAAAAAAATTTGAAACTTATATGATTATTAATTATGTCAAATAAAATTTTTAACCTTTATATTTTTTATATTCCAAATAAAATATTAGATTAATAAATATATATTTAATAATGTAAATTTCACTAATGAATTTATTTGACTCAACAGCCCAGACCAAACCAAGTTTAGGCTTGGGTTGGCTAGTTGGCTTGCTCTTTAATCAATAAACTATCATATCCACCGTGTACTCATATTAGAATTCAGATTCTGAAAGAAGATTTGAAATTCTTTCAGAATCTTCACGTGCTTCTAAAAACAATTATATAATAAGACTGACTCTAGAAAGGAAATTGTAAAACAACAATTAAGACTCCTGGGAAAGTATTAGTTATGACTGACTCATACTAATTATTATAGACTCTTAATAGTTTAATAGTTTCTGACAAAAGAGAAAACATATCACAAGGTCCTCTCATTTCTTGTAGATTTTTAAAAACACTTTCGCTAAAATCATCTCTTCTAGACTTCTAGCTATGTACTTTGCTAGAGTTAGAACTTCCTAATTGAAAGCAACTGGATTGTTGTAATTTATAAGCTTTGGCAGAGAAATAATGTAAATTTCACTAGTAAATTTATTTGACTCAATAGCCCAAATTAAACCAAACCAAGTTTAGGCTTGGGTTGGCTAGTTGGCTTGCTCTTTAATCAATAAACTATTATATCCACTGTGTAGTCATATTAGAATTCAGATTCTGGAAATTCCATAATATTTAAAAACCCGAAGAATTATATAATAAGACCGACTCTATAAAGGAAATCGTAAAACAACAATAAAAGACTCATGGGAAAGTATTAGTTATGACTGACTCATACTAATTATTATAGACTCTTACAGAGATGATTTCCAACTAAAACTCATTAAAATGCTTTAATCTTCAGGCGGGTGCATCACACCGAATCACATCCATCATCAACAAGATGTGCGGATGAGATGTTTCCTCCTCACTGAAACCCTACACTTAGTTTTCTATATAATTGAAGTCCAGCCGCTAGGGTTTCACAAATCACCGCTCTTTTCTCTTACCATCATTTTAACTTGATTAGTTTTTTCAGTTGGGTTCCTCAGATTTCAGTTTCTCTTTTTATGTTTGGTTTTTATTTTTATTTTATCTGGGATTTTATTTGAGATTTGAGATTTGAGATTTTTTGTTTAAAGGTTTTGAAATTCCAGGCTACATTGTACCAAGAGAAGGGTTTGATTGATAAAAAAAAAACCCTTGATCTTGAATTGCCAAAGCGGCTGTAGCTATTTCAAACCCTTGACAAGTTTTTTTTTATTTTTTATTTTTTATTTTTTTTAATCTTCTTCATATTTTATATTTTTCAGATTTCAACCAAACATTTTATATCCAACTTTCTTCTTCGGATTTATAACATTTTCTCGTTATTTATATACAGGTTAAAGTTTACTATTTTTTTTTCATTACCTCTAAATTTCAAGCTTAATTTTTTTTTTTTTTTTTTACTTTGAACATTTTTTTTTTCCTTTTGACATTGAGTTTTTCTTGTGTTTTTTTTTGGGGAGTACTTGTGTATGGGCTTTGGCCCAACACAATTTGGCTGGGGAGCCAACCCGATTGTTTCAGACTGTCTTCTTCTCTCTTTGGAAGTTAACGTCGATTTACACGAAGTTTCTCAGTACTATAAACTCTGCCAATGTTCATAAACCCTAATAAACAATAACCCTAGTAAACATTACTAACGGAGAAGGTACTTTTCGTCTCCTGGGATTTAGAACTTGTGGTGAGAACAAATCGTTGGGTAGAAACCACTAGCCATATACAATTCAGAAGCCCGACGATTTGTTCTCACCGCAAGTTTGAATCCAAAGAGAATGGAAGTATCTGATATGCGGGATATTCTAAATGAATTGGTTTGTAAATTTTATTACTTGTAATATTTTATTTTATCGTGTAAATATTCTAATGGTGTGGTTTCTGGTATAAATATTTTCTTTTGCAGGCATGTAAGAATGATCTTGAGTTTCATGTTTTTGGTTATACCGTATATCGAAGACATTGGAATGATAAAACTAATTTAAATGTTTTCTTTTATTAATCGTTATTTCTGTTTGTTTTTATTTTTTATTTTTATTTCTTCTTGATGTTATTTTTCTTGTTTCTGTTAGTACGGCTTTATTAAAGATCCAATAAAAATATTGGAGGACGATGGAAGCTGACGAATAAATAACTTATTATTTTAAGAAGTTCAAATTTTCTAGCACCCATGGACTGGCGAGATAAAAACACTAAAGCTATAATATTGTCTTAACTTTTTTGAATGTACAACAACTACCGGACCCTGCGAGGATTGGACACTACTAGCACAGCCTGGACAACTACTCCCACAAGAGGGGAGAGGACAACCACACATGAGGTGGGACAAGGAAATAATGGGTGTATATATATACACAGTGCCGGGCGTTGAACCGTGGTGGTGGAGTCTCCCTTTGGAGAGTCACACCACATTGGCAAGAGGCCCAATGGCATATTGTCTGAATTTTTAAAATCAGATATTTATTGATCTTACATACGTAATTTAAATGCCTTGGAGCTAGGGATGGCAATGGGGCAGGTTCGGGGCGGGGTGGCCTTCCCCCCACCCCACCTCATTTATTTTTTGAAAACCCATCCCCTCATAAAACCCCACCATAGATGGAGCGGATTGGGGCGGGGCGGGGTACAACGGAGAGTGCTTTCCCCATCCCCACCCATTTACCCTATTTATAATTTTTATTTATTTAACCATTGAATATAATATAATATATAAAGTAGTAAATAATTCCAAGAAACTATTAAAAACACATCTCATAAACATAATTTTCACAAGTAAATTCAATCATTTTCAAATATAAAAATAAAGTATAAAGTCAAAATGTTCGAAAATCGTAAGGCTAATCATCTAATAGTTGCATTTATTTCTCTAGTTCTCCCTTCTTTAGTTTGTTTCCACCCCATTAGGGATGGCAAAATTATCCACGGACATGGATATCCATAAGAATCCGCTCCATTCATAATGGGGATGGATACTATTATTTTGGAGATGGAGTGGGGATGGATACGATCCTAATATCCGTTTAATTTTCGGATATGGGGATGGATATCGTCTATGGATATCCATCTCCATCCGGATCCGTTAAATATTTTAATATTTTAAAAATATAAAAAATATTATATAATTATTAATTTTAATTATATAAGTTATTATTAATTTTTTTATCATCAAAACCCTAAAAGCTATTTTTCTAAAGTAAGCGACCAAAAGACTGGAGAGTTGTGACTACATTTGCTTGTTGGTTGTTGGTTGTTGCTGATTTGCTTCTGAGTTTCTTTATAAGTGAATACTGATTTAAAACTCTCTATTTAATTTTGTTTGTATCTTGAAGTTGTGGGGTTTTTGTTTTTTTTTGTTTTTTTTTTTCGTTTGTTGAATTTATGTTATTTGAGGATTGGATGTATTTGTTTCTTCTTTTTAAATAGGATAAAAGGTACCATTATACATGTTAGTTATATTTTTCTCTTATAAACTACAACAATTTATATATTTTTTCATTGGATATGGATATAGACGGAGCGGGGATGGATATCGTTATCTAAATTCACGGATTATCCGAATCCGCCCCGCTCATTTCGAAAAGGGGATGGATGCGGGGATGGATATACATATCTTAAACGGATACGGGGATGGATAATGGGGTATCCATCCCCGATCTGATCCATTGCCATCCCTACACCCCATGTTGTTCTTGTATGTTTACACAATTTTCTCTTGATAACACCAGTATTGGGTCTTCACTTTCTAGGGCATCTGTAGACATATTTGTGCCTACCTGAAGTAGTGATAAACGAATTAAATTTAATTCAAGAGTTGAGAATTATTAAGTAATAAACTTGAAGAAAAAAAAACCGTTGTTATTAAACTTTTAATTTTAAAAGTTATTTAAGAAAGAAACTTACTGTATGTCCTCTCGTGTTGAGGTTGAAGCTTGAATGGTGAATTTCGAGTTGTTTGAGGATTAAAGACTTAGAGTTAAAGCTAGCGGCTATGGTTTTTTTTTTAATAGTATTTTGTTTTATCACTTTATGTTAAGTGACGGTGAAGAGATGTAAAGTTATGGTTAATGTATATATATATATATATATATATATATATATAGATATATTTATTTTCTTTGAAACTACGTAGTTTAACTAAGTATTATTTTAAGTGGGGCAGGGCGGGGTGGGGAGTATAAAACCCGTCCCCTCCCCATACCATTGCGGGTTAGACTATCTATCCCCATCCCCGTCCCATCCCCACCAAATTGAAACCCATCCCCACCCCAAAAGTGCGGGTCCCCATGGGGCCCCATCCCCGCGGGAAATTTTGCCATCCCTACTCGGAGCAGTTGTTTTAACAGGGAATAACCATCCCATATCCCCATAGGATTTAGGAGTAATTGTACAAATGTCCCCCAATTTTGGTATAATTGCACACATGGAATTATTGTTAAATATTACACAAGCATCCCCTACCCTTAGTTGACTTTCATCCAAACAAAATATTGATTAGAATTTTAGTACGAAAAGTCCAAAATACACTTAGTAACTCATTTATCCCTCTTAAAAATTTTCTTTTATTCTTTTTTCTAAATTTTTTATTTTATATATTTTTATCTTTTAAATTATTTATTTAAAAAATATATAGTTAAAAGTTTTTTATTTGCATTTTCTGTAATTTTTTTATTTTAAGGGGGAAAATAAAGGTTAAATAAGTAACTAAGGGTATTTTAGACTTTTTATACTAAAAACCTGGTCAATAGTTAGTTTGGGTGTAAATCAAGTAACGGTAGGGGATGTTTATGTAATATTTGGCAAAACGTCCATATGTTCAATTATACCAAAACTTGGGGAAAGTTTGTGCAATTACTCCTAGAATTTATATCCAAAGAATTGCGGCAATGGAATAATAAAAGTGGAATAAACAATCAGAGTAATGATAGGCTTTTAAAAATATTATATTGATAATTCACATGTAAAAAAGTTTCTGAATGGTTAGATCTCATTAATTTGATTCAAAGTGGGAATTGTCATGGAGGGGTGATAAGTTTATTCATAATCATATCAACTAATTAAATGAACTAAACTGGAGCAAGAAAATCGAAGCTTCTGAGAGCTAGTTGTGTCTGTGTGTGATTAATTAATTCATTGTGATCACAGGAAGTAGTTGGTTGCTCATCAGAAGCAGTTAAATTGATCTAAAGAATTTCCTCTCAATTCATGTTTTGATTGAAGCAGATTTAGAAGAACTTAAAGAATCTCTGCATGCACTCTGTTCAAAAAGTCTAAAGAACCATGTGAAGAAATTGAGTTGTAAAATAAAATTCACTATAATATTTTGAATTTGAAAAAAAAAAAAAAAAATCTCATCAACTCCAATTTAATGTGAACTGTGCCACTGTTTCTATAAAGCAACATGATGAACATAGAAGTACAAAAAGCGGTTTTTTCCTTCTTTTTTTATTTTATTTTTTATTATTATTTTTTGGTTTTCTGCTTGATGGTGAATATTTTTATATAAAAACTTTTTACAATGAAAGTATTCATGTGGCTTCTAAATCATATAATAGTTTCTCATTTGACACGATGGAGCCAAAATGTTTCCAAAATAAGAAATTCAAGCATTTATTGATTGATGAAAATTTTAATTGTTTCAGAAGTAGAAGGAGTTTGGTGACCGTGAAAGGGAAGGTTGGTGAAAATTAGAGAATGGTTAATTTCTTTCATTTATTTCTCATGACCAACAACAAAACTCTTGAATTATTATTTATAGTGTTGGATACATATAATTTTACATATTTGTTATATTTTGTTTGGTTAAAAGATTTAAAAAATACAACCATATTTTTTAATAGCATGAAAATTTAGAAATTGAATCCTATGTGTTTTGATAAACGATGTGGTATTATCGTAATCTATTCATTTAAATCATGCAAATCTAATACAAATTAAATGAATGGATTATAATGATACGACATTATTTAGACACTAGATTTAGACAAAGTAGCATTATTGAATAAAAAATATTTATTATCTTTGGGAAGAAAATTAACTAATATTGTGCAATTGTGTGAAAAAAAAAAAAAAAAAAAACAATAAAAGTTTACAAAATAAAAACTATTTTTATAAAAGAAAGTCATACATCCAAATATATATCACAAACATATCTTTGAGTCAAAGATTTTGAATGGTGTTGTAGATATCATATGGTACACTCAACAAATATCTGCACAATGTTTTACAAAAAGGATAAGTGTATGTAGTTATTAACTTGTTATAGGAATTAAAGTAAAGCCTAGGCCTAGGGTGTTTATTTTAAATTTACAATAAGAAAGTGAGTAGTACTAATGTGTAAAAATATTATGTACAATATACAAACAAATTGATCAATCTCTACTTCTCAGTTCTCTCTCTCTCCATGTGCATTTGATCAGAAAATCTTTGAAAATCTGAATTTTTTTTAATTTTCTTATAACTTCAACCACTATTCCATGGATATGATTAATATAAGTAATTAAGTTCACAATCAATTTAAAGTGCATGGTATATTCATTGATTTTTTTCAAAAAATTTGACCGAATTTAGGTTCATATATTTTTCAGACCATATTTGGACTTAATAAAGTTGTATTTAATCTACATGATATAACTTTATGAATATATATATACAGTTTTTCTATTATCAGTTCGAACTAACAATAAATATATCAGTACGAAGAATGTGAACCACAGATTATGGAGAAGTTTTGACAAGTGCATACACTTTGAGTCAAAATATGTAAATCTAGTAGACCACATTCTTCGTCCTGATATATATTTTTTCAGTTCAAACTGATAATAGAAAATCTTTATATATATATATATACAAAAATTATCCTATCATTGCGCACTGATAGAATTATATAAGGATATTGAATGTGAGTCACTCGTTTTACATACTTTGACTTGGTATGTATGCACTTGTCAAATCACTGGTATAAATAAGTGACTCACATTCAATATCCTGATAAAGTTATATCATGATGCACTGATAGGAACGGGACCGTATATATATAATTAATGTTTAATTACTTCATTATGATGTTTTATGAATTTAATTACCAATGATATTTGAATAGGCTCTATAAGTATCTTAATAAAATTAAAGAAGATTATAATATATTTGAACATAAAAAAGAAAGAAACAAAATTGGAAGATGTTGATCAACTTAAAACATTAGAGCATTTCTATTACTATTATACTTTTTTGAGTTTTTATTAGTGACACATAAACATTTCTCTTGAATATGAATATAGATTGTTTATAGATATATATATATACGGAAATTATCCTATCAGTGCATCATGATAAAATTATATAAGGACATTGAATGTGAGCCACTCGTTTTACATACTTTGACTTGGTATGTATGCACTTGTCAAATCACTGTTATAAATGAGTGACTCACATTCAATATCCTGATAAAGTTATATCATGATACATTAATAGGAACGGGACCGTATATATATATATATATATATTCGTCTCAAATGCAATTATCTAAAAAAAAAAAATACACCATAAAATATTTATTTCATTTTTTCTCCTTATTTATTTTAGGGGTAATAACATTTGTAGACAATTATAAAAAATCATAGTCTACATTTATAGGAGGGAATTGAGAAACTAACCTCCATAATCTCTAACAAATAATTATACAATATAAACTCTATATTTATGTTAGATAATTGTATTGAAGAGATTTTTTTTACCTCTTTATCAATTCATCGTTAAGAAATTCTACCGATTAAAATGCTTATCTTTGATGTTTAATTTGCTATACTAAAATGCACAGAATATCAGAGGTGCCTAATAGCAACTCTTATCCAAAAAAGATCTGTCATAAATGTCTGTCAACTTATTAGTAATGAAAAAAAAAAAAAAAGAATTTCCTTATGTGGCTAAAAGATGAAACAGGGAAAGTTTCAAATCAAAACTGTGGACTGAGTTTCTTTGGACAAAACAACTTTTATTTATTTATTTATTTTTAAAAACAAAAAGGTACCACAAACTCACAAAGAAGGAGTTGCATGCCATAAGTACATTCAAATCTGGGCTCACAAGTTTTGGTCAAAGTGTCCAAATTTTAACTGAGCAAAAGCACATCAGCCATTCCATCCAAATTGTAACAGCATCTTTGAAAATATTTGATTAATAATATCATAATTTTAATAGTATCTTTGAAAATATTTAAACAGTAAAACGTACAAAAACCACATTGGTTAGTTTAATTTTAAAATCCTCATGAAATAATGAACAAATTAAAGATCCCTGTCCTATTAATTAATGATTTGATTATTTTATTTTTCTACAGAAACAAATAGCATATATACATACATATATATAATAATTTAAAATTATAATAAACTTTTATTTTGGAAACCATGGCTAACCTGGTACACCTCTCCCTTATTAATGATTTGGATGATGCATATTGAGAAACAATTTTTTTAAATATGCAGTCGGTATTAGAAATCAAGAAGATCGTGGAACTGAAAAAATCAATTGTTATGTAAGAAGTAAAAACTTATAGTTTGCTTTTTCAACACTAGAAAAAGGTTATGGTAAATTCAGTCTATTGCTTTTTTTTCTTCTCTTGTCTGAATTTTCATGTGATTCTGAAAAAATCAGTTGGCAGGTAAAACTGTAAAAGTGCCCTTTTAGTGCTTTGACTAGCTTTATAACGTACATGATTCGGGATAGAACTTAGGTATTGACCAATAGTACTCAAGGTACTGACCTCCAATGGGGTGTTGCTATGTGGCCTTTTTTTGAAGAATGCAAGCCATGTGGTAACACCCTATTGGGAGGTACTGACTGGTTAATACCTAAATATTTTCTTTCCTAAAAATGTTGTTTTCTTATTAATATCACAATATGGTTTTGGTACACCATTTGAAAATTGATATCTCCACAGCCCAAGTCCAAAAAATGTAACCATGTAAGCAAACCCCAATTTGGATTTTCAATCTATAGGATCGGAGTATTGAACTTATTCAAATCCGTGCAATATTAAATTGAATATTTGAATCTAAATGTTGTTAAAATATAATTATTGATTATTTGATTATGCTAATATACAAATAAGATCCAAAACAAATTACTTTTTTTGATAGGCGTGATCCGTTACACATAGATCCATTTTTTATCAATATTTTTGTTTTTTTCGATGGGTTCCTTAAGTTCTTTTCTTTTTTCTGTTTCTGACAATATCAAGATGCTATCCGTTTCCGACAGCATCAAGATACTACTGTATCTGGATATCTTATTTGTCTCACCATGAAAATGGATATCCCCATTAAAAAAAATTCAGCATGCCAAATGAGTCCTTAACTAATAGACATTTCAAATTGATAAAATAAATTTAATAGGTATAATTTAGACTTTTTATTTTTATTTTTTCATATATATTACAGATGGTATTTAGAAGTTAGTGGATACATTAAATGGATTGGAGTATAAGTAATTTCAGTTTGCCATATTGCCAGAGACGTAGCCAGGATTAAACACTAGGGTGGGCTAGAATAATTTTTTTTTTTTTCAATCATTAACATTATGAGAAAATTGTATTAATTTTTTTTTTTTTTTTGGTTTGTCAACGAGATATTGCAATATTGGAATACGCTTTCCGGGATCATGTTCATAATGAGAAGTATTGATCTAAGATAGAGTTTGAGTAGTATCATTTGGAGTTTTGGATCTTTTAATCTTGGGGGATCTTGAATTTGAAGTGTGAACATCACATAGGGCATTTGACCTACTTGATGACTCACCGTCATCTTTTTTATCGAATAATGGAATAAGTTTCTTTTTTGTATTACGACCTATATAAATAAAAGAAAGACACAAAAATAAGTTATTAAATTAATTCTTATTTTATTACTTCTATATACGTCAAGAAATAAAAAATTACTTACATATATAATGTTCTTATATTATAATATTAGTCGATTTATTGAGTAATGCTACTTTGTCTAAATTTGGTGCCCAAATGGTGTGGCAACACTCTTGTCCATTCATTTAAATCAAGCAAATCTAATATAATCTAACGAATGGACGAAAGTGTTGCCATGTCATTTGGGCACCAGATTTGGGCAAAGTAGCATTACTCTATTCGAAATATACAAATGCAATGTTAAAGGAAATCTAATTCATTACTTTCTAAAAAAAGTATAATTTATTTAACTATTAGTTTAGTTCAGTTATGATGGAGCATTCACGTCACATAAAAAAAAAAATTCACTTATATTACTATTTACTAACAAATCTAAAAACAAAAGAATAATTAAAAATAAAATAAAATTAACAAGCATGTATCTATATTTCAACCAAAATAAAAAGAAATTTATATAAACAATAATGTTAATTTGTAAATTAAAATTAGAATAACTAATAATTAGATTAATCCTAAAATTTAATTATAAAACTAAATGTTTAAATTTATAGTAATTATAAAAATATACCTAATTGAAAGATGAATTATTGATTTTAATAGAGAGGTTTGACTAAAATTTGGAAAAAGATGAGAGAGAAAAGAATTATTAAAGAAAAAAAATTGAAATCAATGTTGCCTTTCGCCTTGAGACTTGTGAAGTGAGTTAAGTACTAAAAGTAGATAAAAGTCCAGCCACTAGGTATAGCTAGTCCTACTCTTACATGGTTTCACTGATATCAGTATTAATTTTATTTTTTTTATTTTTTTTAAACTTTCAAATTTTTTTAATTATACTTTTATTATTTTTTCTATTTTCAATTTATTTTATTTTCCATGTGATTAAAATATAAATATGTTTTAATAATTAATAAAATATTTTAATTTAAATTTTAAAATAATAACCTTCAATTTTAACAAATAATTATTTTCAAATGTCAACCCAAATAGGTCATGTTCAATAAATAGTTATATGCATATTTTAACTCTTAAAATCATCTCCAGAGTAGAGTTTTTAAGAGTTGAAATAGATTCAGAGTTATTTAGTTGAATTATATTTAATAAATGTAAGAGTTATAATTATATGGTGTTAGATAAATTAAATAGTGATATATATATATATATATATATATATATATATATATTTGCAGGAGTGTAGGACTCATGCAATAATTAAGAAAGATGAATGTTTGGGAGCCGATTGGATTTGTTGACCTTCGGAGATGGAATAATCAGACTTGTTGACCATTAGATATGAACGGATCAGATCTGCTGACTATTGAAGATGGACGGTCTACAATATTTTAGACATTAAAATTTGAAATAAATATATTTTTATCTAAAAAAATTAGAAAAATCAACAAAAAATCCAAAAAATATATGAAAAATACAAAAATAATACTTTTTTTTTTACGTTTATGTTTGTGCTTTCAATTATGCATGTAATTTTTCATTATGTTTGTGTTTATGTTCAATGTTTTTTAATCTATGAAATTTAAATTTTATGATGTTTCCTTTTTTAAAAATTAATTTTTTTTAATGTTATCAAACTTGGTAATAATTTATAAATATTTAAATATTCAATATTTATTTTTTTCTCTTCTTTTATTTGTCCATAACCGTAAAAAATGCTATAAAGGAAACTACTAAACAACAATAAGACTCTTGGGAAAGTATTACCTATGACTGATGCATACTAACTATTATAGACTCTCACGGAGATGATTCCCTACAACAGACTTATACTAACTATTACAGACTCTAAGAGGGATGATTCCCTACAGCTACAAGTGATACAACTCTACTGCTACGAACGCAACCAAAACGGTGCCGTTTAAAAGGAGAAACCCTAAAACTCAGGGCAACTGATGCCTATAAATAGCATCTCTTCGTTCAGACAACCAAACAAATCAAACAAATCTATCCCTCAACCAAACAAATCTCCCTCTCTTTCTTTTTCATAGTTATGTTAAACCAAGTAAAAAGTTTTTACTTTTTGGTTGTTTTTATTTTTAATCCAGATTTTATATTCAAAGAATTTTTATTTTTTTTCCTATCTTTTTCAAATTTATTTTATTTTATTTTATTTTGTTCATATTTTTGATCTTATGATTCATGATAGTTTTTTATATTTTAATTAATTCTGATTTCAGTTTTTTTTTTTTTTTTTGGTTTTTTACTTTCAAGTCAGATTCTATATCCAAAGATTTTTTTTTTTTCCTCTTAGACCATATATCCAATTTTTTCATTCACGTTTCGACATTAAAGTTTATACATTTTCTTTTTTTTTTTCTTTTTTTTTTTCGTATTTTTTAATAACAAGATGGTTTTACATTTTTTAATTTTAATGAATTCTGGATTTCAAGTTTTATTATTATTTTCTCTTCTTTTATTTTCAGTTTTGTAAATTAAAATTGGGTGTGGCCAAGTGCTAAAGTAACGGAGGTTTAAATCCTTCCATCTCAGATTGCTCCAAAGATTTTATTTTCTTCTTCATATTTCAAACATATTTTTATATAAAATATATTTTTTATATCATCAATGACATATATCGTAGATTGATTTTAATATTTCTAATATTTTCTGTTTAGGTCTTTCTCTTTGTCTTCGTCAACATAATTATTTGTATAGGATGCATAAACAATCGGGTGGGCTGCCCGACCAAATTGTGTTGGGCCAAAGCCCATACATAAGGACTCCCCGAATACAAGAAAAACTCAATAATAGAAGAAAATAATAAATAAATGTTCAGAGTTAAAAAAAAAAAAAAAAAAAAAAAAAAAAAAAAAAAAAAAGCTCGAAATTTAGAGGTAATGAAAATAAATAAAAAAAACTTGTAAACTTTAATCTATATATAAATAACGAGAAACTGTTTGAAATATGAAGAAGAAAATAAAATATTTTGAGCAATCTGAGACGGAAGGATTTAAACCTTCGTTACTTTAGCACTTGGTCACACCCAATTTTAATTTACAGAACTGAAAATAAAAGAAGAGAAAATAATAATAAAACTTGAAATCCAGAATTCATTAAAATTAAAAAATGAAAAACCATCTTGTTATTAAAAAATACGAAGAAAAATAAAAGAAAAATAAAAGAAAATGTATAAACTTTAATGTCGAAACGTGAATGAAAAAATTGGATATATGGTCTAAGAGGAAAAAAAATCTTTGGATATAGAATCTGACTTGAAAATAAAAAATAATTTCCTCTCTTTCTCAATCCTCTCTCCCTCTCTCTCTAAATCCATGGATCCCTCACTCTCAGTCTCCCTCAACATTGTTTCTCTCCAAACAAAAATTGATGGTGGCTGGGTTTTTGTGGTACTTTGCCAGATCTATCACTACCCAAGGACCACCTCTATCGAGGGATACTATCAAAAACCCAAGGATTTGGGGTTGATGTGGTCATTAGGGTGGCGTAGCTGTTGATTGGAATTTCGGAGGAGAGAGAGGCGTAAGGATTTGGTGGTGTGGTTGTTGATGGCGTTGGATTAGGTAGTGACAGATTTGACAAAACACCACAAAAACCCAGCCACCATTAATCTTTGTTTGGAGAGAAACAGTGTTGAAGGAGAGAGAGAGAGAGGAAATTTTTTTTTAATTAATATATTGTGGATTAAATAATGTATTTGATTTTTTTTTATTTAATATTAGTTTCTTCTCAAATAATTGTTTTATTTAAATTAATATTATTTAATATTGTTTGAATATAGGGGTAAAATTATATTTTGGGTTAGAAATGTTAATGGTAGGGTGGTTTTTGACTAATAAATTAAAAAAAACAGGGTGGTTTTTGGCCATTAAAAACTAGAGGGTAGTTTTTGGCTGAAAACGAAACTAGATGGTGGTTTTTGACCAAAAACCCAAACTAGAGGGGGTTTTTGATAGTATCCCTGACAAAAGATGACATTTACTGAGAGCCTTGGCTATGATGTTAAAGAATGCCGAGATCCTAACTGGAAATTTCAATGATATTATATCATTTAGGTTATATTTATATTTAGAAACTTAAAGATATCGAATATTAGTAGTTAGTAATTAATTGTTCATATATTTTGTTTCTAGGACTAATGAATAAGTCCAAGTTTAATGAGAGTTCATATTTGAATCCCCACTCTACGAGACTACGATTGTTTATCTTTGAAATTTACTCTGCTGAGCTTGACGATTGCAAGCGTCTTTCAGCATATTTGTTTATGGTAATATGTACTTTGTCAGTAATTGCATCTTTTTCTCTGGACACAGATTTAGGATCTAATAGGATTATAGTAATATTTAAGCAAAATTAATAGCTAGGAATGTAAAAACAAGAACATTTAGACAACAATCCAAGGATTTCATCGATACAGATGAACAAGTCATCCAACTAATTCATGAAGGTGATCGTATAAATCATTGCCATTTATCAATCATTGTTCTTGTTTAGCAAGCAGAATATTTGTCATATGAATGTGAATGAATTTAGAATAAATTTAAAACAAGTGTTAACAACCATGAAATCTTGAATTTGCAGGGATGAATATCTTTGAGAATATGGATACCTGTTTAGGAGCTCCTCTGCTGGCCCGATACCAATTACCATCATAATCAATGTTTGTGACTGCAATACGTTTGTCCACTTGATTGAATGGGGGAAAATGTACTTCTTTAATGTTTGCGCATGCCTGAAGTGGTACTTTAGTTGATGAGCATAAGTATCTAGCAAAATTAAAGAATGTTAGACCCACAATTATAGTACCCAAGATATATATTTTCCAAATTTACCTCCTTTGGGCCACCAAGCATGTTAACGATCAGTGTATATATATATATCAGTCCGACTCTGATCAATGCGTACTGATATAACTTACATCAGTGTATTGTATGTGGGCAACTGATTATGAAGAAGCACTGACAAATGCATACACACTGAGTCAAAGCATGTAAATCTAGTGATCCACATGCAACGCACTGATGTAAGATATATCAGTGCGCACTGACTTAAAAATTTATATATATATATACAGTGGTTCTCTCATAAGGGATCCCTTATTTTAATTTCGGTAAGGACCACCATGAAATCATATTGATTTGAATGAATTTAATCTGAATTTTTTTGTGAATGATAAATTCATTGAAATCTACCTATGAATAAAATTTCAGAATTTTTCAAGCACGAAAACTATTTTTACCGATTTTTTTAAATACGAAGGCATTAGAAAAATAGGCGAAATATAGGAAATTCAAGAAAAATAGTTTTCGTGCTTGAAAAATTCTGAAATTTTATTTATAGGTAGATTTCAATGAATTTATCATTCACAAAAAAATTCAGATTAAAATTCATTCAAATCGATATGATTTCATGGTGGTCCTTACCGAAATTAAAATAAGGGATCCCTTATGAGAGAACCACTGTATATATATATATATATATATGTATCGACTATTTGTATAAATTAAATTTTAAAAAATAAGGAAATATTAAAATAAGAGTTTAGCTATGATATAAGAACTGTACTATTAATAGACAATTATGAAAGAGAGTTAATTTTTTATATACTCTTGAATTAAAATCTAAAAACTAAAAATTAACCTAGTAACTATACAGTAATGTTTCCCGTGAAAACATGACCTTTGTTTTTTCCAAAACCCACCATATCAAATCAAATGTCTACATTTCAAGGCCCATCAAAAATATTTGGGCCCAACAATTGGAAGCAAAAGCCCAGTTGCAATTATATTAAATGCAACCCAACCCAACAATAGGGAGTCCATTTTTGCTCACCCCCAATTACCTCTCCTTGGACACGTGTCATCCATTTGAGAGGGGGGATCCTAAATTTTGAAATCCATCAGATTATATCGAATTTTGGATTTTCCATGTGAAAATCTGTCGAAATATAAGACATAATTTATAATTTATTTTGTCTTATATAGATGAACATCGAGCAAATTTTGAATTCTATTATATTTTGTTATGACAAATGATTATATTTTTATTTCAAAATCTTGGATGATTTTATTATGTTTGTATTTGAAACTTATATTTAATGTTTATAATTTGTTATAATTTTTTAACTTTAGGTGTATTGTTTTTATGTCAATTATTAGTTTGTTAATATTGTGAAGGGTTCAAAGGAGGATAGAGGATTGCCAACAAAGAGATCCCTTACATATTCACGCTCTCCCATATGAATTGATAATTTGATTTTATTAATTTCAAAATTGCTTGATATGGATTCGATTCATTGGATCGGATCGGATCAGATTGAATCGAATTTAAGTATTTTACAATTGGATCGGATTGGATCAGATTCCCCTCTAAGATTAGATTAGATCAGATCAGATCGGATTGTAATATATTCGATCCAATCAGATCGGATCTTGAATTATGCAAATCCAATGGATCTGATCCTTCACACACCCGTACGGCCTACCCAATAAGAAAAAAAAAAAAAAAAAATTTATTTAAGATGAAAGAAAAAAAGGAAAAAAAAAAAACAGTGGCTTAATCAAAAGGTTGTTTTCTTATTATGTCCATATATATATTATATAAAAAAGAGAAAATAGCACTAGACACCACTAATTGATGGATGAAGTCCCAAAAAGGCCACCAACCATTTAAATTGTTCCAAAATCACCATTTTGACGAAACATTGTTCATTGGCAGTCATTCTGTTAAATCTAACAGAAAGATCTATGACATGACACTCATAAAGAATAAAATAGTACTAGACACCATTAATTGGTAGGTGGAGTCTCAAAAAGGCCATTATTTTCATCTCTGCAAACTATTCAAATCTGACATATGTCCACATTCAAGTGCACATCTCTAAATATACTCAACGTTATTTGCTCAAATATTGACACAAGAAAGTAGATATGCAAAAAAAACACTTTTCATTTAGAAAATATTCCAAAAATCGATTTTAAAAAGTGTGAAAATGAGCGATGAACACAGCTCACTAGCGGATTCGCGTCGCCTCTGACCTTTGATTGAATAATTGATCATAACTCTCAAAATACCGCCCAGAATTTTACATTCTTTATACCATTGGATTCATATCGAAAAATCAAAGAACCCAAAATGGATGAAAAAATTTATTTCCTTGCCAAAAGATACAGTTTTAAGGAAAAATAGCGATGAACACACCTTACTCGCGGATTATGCATTGCTTCTGACCTTTGACTGAATAATTGATCATAACTTTCAAAATACTGCCCATAATTTTACGTTTTTTATACCGTTGGATTCGTATCGAAAAATCAAAGAATCCAACATGGATGAAAAAAAATTATTTCCTTGCCAAAAGATATAGTTTTAAGGAAAAAGGGCGATGAACACACCTCACTCGTGGATTACACGTCGCTTCTGACCTTTAATTGAATAATTGATCATAACTTTCAAAATACTGTCCAAAATTTTACATTGTTTATACAGTTGGATTCATATCGAATAATCAAAGAACCCAACAAGGACGAAAAAATTTATTTCCTTGCCAAAAGATACAGTTTTAAGGAAAAAGAGCGATGAACACATCTCACTCGTGGATTGCGCGTCACTTCTAACCTTTGACTGAATAATTAATCATAACTTTCAAAATAACTCCCAGAATTTTACATTCTTTATACCGTTGGATTCGTATCGAAAAATTGAAAAACCTAACATGGACGAAAAAAATTATTTCCTTGCCAAAATATACAGTTTTAAGGAAAATAAGTGTTGAACACACCTCACTCGTGGATTGCGCGTCGCTTCTGACCTTTGTTGATTATATTACAAAGTCTATATTGTCTTGTCTTTGTTGATATAAAAGTAAATGCTAGTGATATAATATTCATATGTGCAATGCTAATCATCCAAAGTGCACGTCCATGTACAAAGAATATACAAATAGGGAGCATAGAGTCTCTTTCGGCTAAGAGAAAAAGATATAAAAAATTTTCTTGGGGATTTTCTTGGGAAAGTCAATTGATGGTGGTCAATTGATGGTGGTCACATACTCACATGAGTGGGCTATGAGGCATCTCTCAATTGAAAGATGGAACACAGCTAAAAAAAAGCTGATCATACAATAAACCATAAAAAATAAAAAATAAAATAAAATAAAAAAATTGATCTTAGAAAAGAAATACGAGTTGTCTGATATGCAATACCTTGTAATCCATATCTCGTAATTGTCTTTCTCCTATTCCGTTCAAGATAATCCTCCATTGTTGTAGAGTTTCTATTGAAAAGAAAAGTGAAATAACACTTTGAATATCTTTGTCAAATTGTGCCCTAAGTGGTGACTTGATGATTTTACAATATTGCCCCTTCTTGTTTTACTATTTAAACCTCGATTCTAACAGGTTATAACATAAGCAAACGGATTATGACATAAGCAAATGGATTATGACATAAGCAAATGAACTTTAAACAATTAATGGCCAAAGTGGCAACAATTGATATATTCTTTCAATGAAATGGCTAATTTGAGCCATTTTGAAAAATTAATGGCCATTTAAGAACCGCTTCATCAAATCAGTGGCTTTAGATATCACTGTCTTTTTTTATTTATTATTTTTAATCTCCGAAGGTTGGACATTAAATTTTTTTAATTTTTTAATTTTAATTAAAAAGTATGTTAGCTGTCTAGTATAATTTTTTTACAACTATACTATATTACTAATTTACTATCTAAGGTCGGTAGATACAATTTAAAAAATAATTAGAGCATGTTGAATGCTGAATGTTGAACAGTGTGGTGTCTTGGTAAATTAATGTTCTATGTTATCTATAGAATACTCCATCCACTTTTGCTGTACATTCCATATTGTTCTTTATATTTTACTTTGCTGAGAACGTAATCGGTAAAGATTGTTGCAGAGGACATTAATGGTGCAAGCTTCTCATTCAGCTTGTCTGTTCTTCCTGCTTGGGTGTTCCCGCATGAATATGATCATTTGTAGGTTCTTTCTTCGTAAATTTGATACATAAATTCTTTTGAATAACATAATTTTTTTTTTTTTTTTATTGATATAAACCAAAGGCTTACAACACCTGGAATTCAGATCCAGGTCAGGAAACATGAAAAACATGTTTACAACTACAACTGGGACTCTTCAACAAATGACACACAAGCACAGCCCAGACGAAAGTTCCACAAACGGGAAAAAAAACCCACACACAAAGGTGGGACTGACACCCTCACTAAGAGGGACTACAAACAAGCAAACCATGGCTCTCTGGTGTTGGAGGGATCCAGTAGGAGGTCCAAACACACCGGCTAACAACTAGCGGCTAAAACGGTTTATATAAAAAGCAACTGTACAAACCCAAAAAACCTTAAGTAAAAGGAATAAAAGCCCATCTGGAGGAGGGAAACCAAGGTAGCCGGAGAAGGCCAACATCAGGACGCTACCGGCAAGGGAGCTGCTGGATCGGGATAGATCTGGACGGAACGATGATGAACGGCCCGAACCGGAGGCCTGCCGACGACGACAGATAAGTCGACCTAGTCCCGGCGCTACATACCCAAGTAAACCACCACCAAGATCGGGAGACCGCCGCCAAAAAAGTAGTAAAATTTGCCGGTAAGCAGCAGAGAAGAGAGAGAAAACCTCTGCTAAGCTCACTGGACCACTGATTATCCCGTCGACATCCCTTATAGTGGTAGGATGTCGGCGGCGAACTAAGAGGAAGGTTGTAGGTGTTTCTGTTTAGAGAGAGGTTATCTTTTGAATAACATAATTAGTCTTTCACATATTGATGGAAAAGTCATGTACTTTTACAGGATTTTAACTTGTGCATGTTTTTATTTTATATGACTTTTTCGTTCATTTTCAAAGTATGTCTGATACGTATAACAAGGTAACAATTTTTTTTTTTAAAACGGTCTTCTAAAAACCAACATCCTGCGGGTGATGTCTTATAACATTTTTGTAGCAGTGAATAGATTTTAATTCATAAAAATACGCTAGCAGAACAAAGAGAAACTAAAATTAACGTTTCTAAGAGTGAGCGACTTTTTTCACCAATATCTCAATGAGCTTCTACAAGAATTCAAATGATAGTTCGTATAACATAATAAACTATATTATACATTATATCTGTAGCATGAATTTGATGTTATGAATTTTATTAATTTATTTGGTAAAAGTATGAGGGTATAATTGTCAATTCGTACAATTGAAGTTTAAATAGAGATATTTTTAGACTTTTTAATGGTTAAATTCAATCAACACAAACGGATTGATAACGGTGTTAGTTCATAGGGGAGGTTTCTAAAATAAAATCATTTATAACTATATATCTAATAATAATTTAAAGGTGAGGAGAGGTTTACAATATTAACCTTTTTATTTTTAATGCGAGATTATTAATCTATCGAAGATTTATTTTTTTATTGATGTTTTACTATGTGAGAGTTTATTTGGCAAATTTCATTTGGATAATAGGGTTTTTCAAAAGAAAACCAAGTCAATGATTCTCTCTGAAATAATATATTGTTTCAGTCTAAAGCCTAGCTTTGTGACCAGATTTTTTCTATCAAAATTATCTATTTTCATCCAATAATCAAATATATAGTCTAGCCTCCTTTATTGGCCACAAATGATTACATTCCATTTTCGTGTATTTTCTTACCAACCAAACAAAACATTAAATAAGGTGAGAAACATGTGATACTTAGTAGTTAGTACGGTCAAACTTTTTCTTTTCTTTTTTACTGAAGCAGAGACGCAGAGGACTTGTGTGTGGGTGATAGGGTCGGGTCAATGATTCTCTGCAAAACAATATTTTGTGTCAGTCTACTCTAAAGTATTCTTTGCAAGAGAAGACTTGGTTGCTTCTTTGCTGACCAGATTTTTTCTATTGAAATTGACTGATTTTCTTCCAAAAAAAAAAAAATCAAATACATCGAGCACAATAAATTGCAATTCTCTCTCCAACTGCCACATTAACATTAACATTTAATATTGTTACAAATTTTATTAATACATAGTTCTCGAATCAGAAAAAAAAAAAAAAAAATCAAATTTTTACTAGAGATAAATTTTAATTTTCTTATGATGTATACAAAAATTCCGATCTAATATTTTATAAAATTTCATAAAGTGAATATTGTGTTATATGTCCCACCCAGATAGATTTATTGCATTGCCACCCATGGCCACTAATTATAATAGACCTCTCGTCATAAACAAGTAAACAACGGCATAAATATGAGATGCTACTACACTCTATACTCTCCTGGTATCTTATATTCTAATGTATGCTGAGTGCAACTAAACAATTAATTTTTTAAAATGAGAGTAAAGAATAGACAATAGTGCACTTAATTTCAATATATGCACTCTCCTGTATTTCTCACTGATCAGTGACCTCATAAAATAAATTGTATTTATCTAACATTTTACCTTCATAAACACACCCATAATCATCCAAATGGAATCACCGCCACTAATGCAAAACTTGCTACAACAACCAACAACATTACAACAACTTATTATATAACTTTCTATTTTCTCTACTCACTTATTGCCTCTTACGCAGCAAGACACCAAATCATAATTATATTGTGTTTTCTATTCACGAAGAATTACAATTATTACAAATAGAGCTATCAGGATTTACTGAGATTAAACAATATATGTACGGTCTGGATATCTGCTTTCATAAATCTATGAATACTCTTAAAACATACTTTAAAAATACATATGGTGGGATTGATAATAGTGTTATTGAAAACGATTTTTTTTTTTTTTTTTTTTAAATCTATATCTTAAAAACAATATTTTAGATCACATAATATGTGATTAGTCTGGATGGTTGGTATTAGTACAATAGTACCACATAGATTCTGCCATAGCTTTGAGTCTTTGACCGAATGAATAGTTTGATGGGTGTGAGAGGGAGGGTGGGTGAAAATCAGAGTAGATAATTATTTTCATTTATTTCTACTTACCAACAACACTCTTGAATTTTGATGGTACTGTTTGTATTGTTGGATATATTATTTATATAATTTTATATATTTGTTTTATTTTGTTTTAATATAAGTTTTTTAAAATAAAATTATATATTTTAATAGCATGCAAATTTGGAAATTGGATCCTATATGTTTTTGATTTGACAACAAACAAAAAATATTTATTATCGTTGGAAAGAAAATTAACTAATATAATGCAATTGTGTAAATAAAAAAAAGGAACATCAAAAGTTTATAAAATAAAAACTATTTCTATTAAAAAAAAAAAAAAAAATCATGCATCAAAATAGATATTATAAGCATATCTTTGAGTCAAAGGTTTTATTATTATTTTTTAAAATGTTTTGAGTCAAAGATTTTGAATGATGTTGTTGATATTATACAGTACAGTCAACAAATATCTGTACAAACACAAAGATAATTCATTATTTCTTTCAAGTTCAATATATTAATCAATTATGAGACAATGTTTGACCGTGAGTGGTTCCATTACTACATGCGATTGACATGGACAAAGGGTTAACACTTGTTTTATTGGGCCATTGAAATATAGGCTCACAAGATTTTTAATAGTTTCTGACAAAAGAGAAAACATATCACATTTCTTGTTGATTTTTAAAAACACTTTCACTAAAATCATCTCTTCTAGACTTCTAGCTATGTACTTTGCTAGAGCTAAAACTTCCTAATTGAAAGCAACTGGGTTGTTGTAATTTATAAGCTTTAGCAGTGAAATAATTAAATGGTTATTGTTGAGAAATAATTAAAGCAACTGGGTTGTTGGAATTTATAAGCTTTCAATAAACTATTATTATATCCACTGTGTAGTGTGTAGTCATATTAGAATTCAGATTCTGAAAAAAGATTTGAAATTCCATATTATTTAAAAACCCGAAGAATTTTCACGTGGTTCTAAAAAACAATTATATAATAAGAATTAGTTATGACTCTATAAAGGAAATTGTAAAACAACAATAAAGACTCCTGGGAAAGTATTAGTTATGACTGACTCATACTAATTATTAAGATTTTCTCAGAGAGATGATTCCAAACTAAAACTCATTAAAATGCTTTAATCTTCATGCGGGTGCATCACACTGAATCACATCCATCATCAACAAGATGTGCGGCTGAGATGTTTCCTCCTCACTGAAACCCTACACTTAGTTTTCTATATAATTGAAGTCCAGCCTCTAGGGTTTCACAAATCACAGCTCTTTTCTCTTACTGTCATTTTAACTTGATTAGTTTTTTCAGCTGGGTTCCTCAGATTTCAGTTTCTTTTTTTTACTGTCATTCACAATTTGACACTTCACATACCATATGTAGTGGGATGAAAAAAAATGGGATTTTAGGTGGGATATTTAGCATTATTATCGCCGAAAATAGTAAAACAACAAACAATAAGGGGCCGTTTGGTAACGTTTTCGATTTTCAGTTTTTGTTTTCTTGTAATCTGAAGTTTTTGAAAAACTGATTTTTAGATTTTTTGAATTCGAAAACGCGTTTGGTAGCAATGGTTGAAAACGATATTCAGATAATCAAAACATAAAAAACGTGTTTAGTATAATATTTTTAAAATCATTTTTAAAAGATTAATATTATAAATAATGAAAAAGTGATATTAAAATAATTAAACGTGTTTTCACAGATTTCATCTTCTCTTTTCATTTTTGGTTTTTATTTTTTATATCTGGGATTTTATTTGAGATTTGAGATTTGTTGTTTAAAGGTTTAAAGGTTTTTATTTGTTTTCACAGCCATAACCTTGTACTGTTTATAGCTAAGTACCGTTGGCAACGAATCTGACCAGCAAGCCAACGGTACTTAGTCATAAACAGCACAGGGTTCGACAATTTAGGATACATATGGTCAAGATAAGCATTAATTTGTTTTGTCGAATTACTTTCGTCAACAAACGTGAAAAATTTACGGGTTAATCGCTCGTCGTCTTCAAAATCATGCATCTATTTGCGTATAAAAGAATACTACAAATGCAACATGAAAAAACATATTAAATAATAAAAATATAAGAAATAACGATTGACAAATTAAAACATTACCTGACTATCGTCATTCCGGAACCTTGCAGTGGCAAAAAAACCGATTAAATAAAATTCAACGTCATAAAAATCTACCTACAAAAAAATTCAAACCATAAATTAAATAAACATCTCTCTTTAGCATTTCTATTACTATTATACATTTTTGAGTTTCTATTAGTGATATATAAACATCTCTCTTGAATATGGATCCAAACTGTATTTTTTTTTTTAAAAAAAAGAAATAACTATTATTGCTCAAATGCAATTATCTAAAAAAAAAAATACACCATAAAATATTTATTTCACTCTCTCTCCAACATTGGTAGACAATTATAAGAAACCATAGTCTACATTTGTAGGAGAGAATTGAGAAACTCACCTCGATAATCTCTAACAAATAATTATACAATATAAACTCCATATTTATGTTAGATAATTGTATTGAAGAATTTTTTTTTTACCTCATTATCAATTTATTGTTAAGAAATTCTACCGATTAAAATGCTCTTACCTTTGATGTTTAATTTGTTTTGTCGAATTACTTTCGTCAACAAACGTGAAAAATTTACGGGTTAATCGCTCGTCGTCTTCAAAATCCTGCATCTATTTGCGTATAAAAGAATACTACAAATGCAACATGAAAAAACATATTAAATAATAAAAATATAAGAAATAACGATTGACAAATTAAAACATTACCTGACTATCATCATTCCGGAACCTTGCGGTGGCAAAAAAACCGATTAAATAAAATTCAACGTCATAAAAATTTGCCTACAAAAAAATTCAAACCACAAATCAAATAAACATCTCTCTTGAGCATTTCTATTACTATTATACAATTTTGAGTTTCTATTAGTGATATATAAACATCTCTCTTGAATATGGATCCAAACTGTTTTTTTTTTTTTTTAAAGAAATAAATATTATTGCTCAAATGCAATTATCTAAAAAAAAAAAATACACCATAAAATATTTATTTCACTCTCTCTCCAACATTGGTAGACAATTATAAGAAACCATAGTCTACATTTGTAGGAGAGAATTGAGAAACTCATCTCGATAATCTCTAACAAATAATTATACAATATAAACTCCATATTTATGTTAGATAATTGTATTGAAGAATTTTTTTTTTACCTCATTATCAATTTATTGTTAAGAAATTCTACCGATTAAAATGCTCTTATCTTTGATGTTTAATTTGTTTTGTCGAATTACTTTCGTCAACAAACGTGAAAAATTTACGGGTTAATCGCTCGTCGTCTTCAAAATCCTGCATCTATTTGCGTATAAAAGAATACTACAAATGCAACATGAAAAAACATATTAAATAATAAAAATATAAGAAATAACGATTGACAAATTAAAACATTACCCGACTATCATCATTCCGGAACCTTGCGGTGGCAAAAAAACCGATTAAATAAAATTCAACGTCATAAAAATCTGCCTACAAAAAAATTCAAACCATAAATCAAATAAACATCTCTCTTGAGCATTTCTATTACTATTATACATTTTTGAGTTTCTATTAGTGATATATAAACATCTCTCTTTAATATGGATCCAAACTGTTTTTTTTTTTTTTTTAAAGAAATAAATATTATTGCTCAAATGTAATTATCTAAAAAAAAAAATACACCATAAAATATTTATTTCACTCTCTCTCCAACATTGGTAGACAATTATAAGAAACCATAGTCTACATTTGTAGGAGAGAATTGAGAAACTCACCTCGATAATCTCTAACAAATAATTATACAATATAAACTCCATATTTATGTTAGATAATTGTATTGAAGAATTTTTTTTTTTACCTCATTATCAATTTATTGTTAAGAAATTCTACCGATTAAAATGCTCTTATCTTTGATGTTTAATTTGTTTTGTCGAATTACTTTCGTCAACAAACGTGAAAAATTTACGGGTTAATCGTTCGTTGTCTTCAAAATCCTGCATCTATTTGCGTATAAAAGAATACTACAAATGCAACATGAAAAAACATATTAAATAATAAAAATATAAGAAATAACGATTGACAAATTAAAACATTACCTGACTATCATCATTCCGGAACCTTGCGGTGGCAAAAAAAACCGATTAAATAAAATTCAACGTCATAAAAACCTGCCTACAAAAAAATTCAAACCATAAATCAAATAAACATCTCTCTTGAGCATTTCTATTACTATTATACATTTTGAGTTTCTATTAGTGATATATAAACATCTATCTTGAATATGGATCCAAACTGTTTTTTTTTTTTGAAAAAGAAATAAATATTATTGCTCAAATGCAATTATCTAAAAAAAAAAAAAAAAAATACACCATAAAATATTTATTTCACTCTCTCTCCAACATTGGTAGACAATTATAAGAAACCATAGTCTACATTTGTAGGAGAGAATTGAGAAACTCACCTCGATAATCTCTAACAAATAATTATACAATATAAACTCCATATTTATGTTAGATAATTGTATTGAAGAATTTTTTTTTTACCTCATTATCAATTTATTGTTAAGAAATTCTACCGATTAAAATGCTCTTACCTTTGATGTTTAATTTATTTTGTCGAATTACTTTCGTCAACAAACGTGAAAAATTTACGGGTTAATCGCTCGTCGTCTTCAAAATCCTGCATCTATTTGCGTATAAAAGAATACTACAAATGCAACATGAAAAAACATATTAAATAATAAAAATATAAGAAATAACGATTGACAAATTAAAACATTACCTGACTATCATCATTCCGGAACCTTGCGGTGGCAAAAAAAACCGATTAAATAAAATTCAACGTCATAAAAATCTGCCTACAAAAAAATTCAAACTATAAATCAAATAAACATCTCTCTTGAGCATTTCTATTACTATTATACATATATAAACATCTCTCTTGAATATGGATCCAAACTATTTTTTTTTTTTTGAAAAAGAAATAATTATTATTGCTCAAATGCAATTATCTAAAAAAAAAAAAAAATACACCATAAAATATTTATTTCACTCTCTCTCCAACATTGGTAGACAATTATAAGAAACCATAGTCTACATTTGTAGGAGAGAATTGAGAAACTCACCTCGATAATCTCTAACAAATAATTATACAATATAAACTCCATATTTATGTTAGATAATTGTATTGAAGAATTTTTTTTTTACCTCATTATCAATTTATTGTTAAGAAATTCTACCGATTAAAATGCTCTTATCTTTGCTGTTTAATTTGTTTTAATGAATTACTTTCGTCAACAAATGTGAAAAATTTACGGGTTAATCGCTCGTCGTCTTCAAAATCCTGCATTTATTTGCGTATAAAAGAATACTACAAATGCAACATGAAAAAACATATTAAATAATAAAAATATAAGAAATAACGATTGACAAATTAAAACATTACCCGACTATCATCATTCCGGAACCTTGCGGTGGCAAAAAAAACGGATTAAATAAAATTCAACGTCATAAAAATCTGCCTACAAAAAAATTCAAACCATAAATCAAATAAACATCTCTCTTGAGCATTTCTATTACTATTATACATTTTTTAGTTTCTATTAGTGATATATAAATATCTCTCTTGAATATGGATCCAAACTGTTTTTTTTTTTTTAAAAAGAAATAAATATAATTGCTCAAATGCAATTATCTAAAAAAAAAAAAATACACCATAAAATATTTATTTCACTCTCTCTCCAACATTGGTAGACAATTATAAGAAACCATAGTCTACATTTGTAGGAGAGAATTGAGAAACTCACCTCGATAATCTCTAACAAATAATTATACAATATAAACTCCATATTTATGTTGGATAATTGTATTGAAGAATTTTTTTTTTACCTCATTATCAATTTATTGTTAAGAAATTCTACCGATTAAAATGCTCTTATCTTTGATGTTTAATTTGTTTTGTCGAATTACTTTCGTCAACAAATGTGAAAAATTTACAAGTTAATCGCTCGTTGTCTTCAAAATCCTGCATCTATTTGCGTATAAAAGAATACTACAAATGCAACATGAAAAAACATATTAAATAATAAAAATATAAGAAATAACGATTGACAAATTAAAACATTACCCGACTATCATCATTCCGGAACCTTGCGGTGGCAAAAAAACCGATTAAATAAAATTCAACGTCATAAAAATCTGCCTACAAAAAAATTCAAACCATAAATCAAATAAACATCTCTCTTGAGCATTTCTATTACTATTATACATTTTTAGTTTTTATTAGTGATATATAAACATCTCTCTTGAATATGGATCCAAACTGTTTTTTTTTTTTTTTTAAAGAAATAAATATTATTACTCAAATGCAATTATCTAAAAAAAAAAAAAAATACACCATAAAATATTTATTTCACTCTCTCTCCAACATTGGTAGACAATTATAAGAAACCATAGTCTACATTTGTAGGAGAGAATTGAGAAACTCACCTCGATAATCTCTAACAAATAATTATACAATATAAACTCCATATTTATGTTGGATAATTGTATTGAAGAATTTTTTTTTTACCTCATTATCAATTTATTGTTAAGAAATTCTACCGATTAAAATGCTCTTATCTTTGATGTTTAATTTGTTTTGTCGAATTACTTTCATCAACAAATGTGAAAAATTTACGGGTTAATCGCTGTTGTCTTCAAAATCCTGCATCTATTTGCGTATAAAAGAATACTACAAATGCAACATGAAAAAACATATTAAATAATAAAAATATAAGAAATAACGATTGACAAATTAAAACATTACCTGACTATCATCATTCCGAAACCTTGCGGTGGCAAAAAAACCGATTAAATAAAATTCAACGTCATAAAAATCTGCCTACAAAAAAATTCAGACCATAAATCAAATAAACATCTCTCTTGAGCATTTCTATTACTATTATACATTTTTTAGTTTCTATTAGTGATATATAAACATCTCTCTTGAATATGGATCCAAACTGTTTTTTTTTTTAAAAAAAGAAATAAATATTATTGCTCAAATGCAATTATCTAAAAAAAAAAAAAATACACCATAAAATATTTATTTCACTCTCTCTCCAACATTGGTAGACAATTATAAGAAACCATAGTCTACATTTGTAGGAGAGAATTGAGAAACTCACCTCGATAATCTCTAACAAATAATTATACAATATAAACTCCATATTTATGTTAGATAATTGTATTGAAGAATTTTTTTTTTACCTCATTATCAATTTATTGTTAAGAAATTCTACCGATTAAAATTCTCTTATCTTTGATGTTTAATTTGTTTTGTCGAATTACTTTCGTCAACAAACGTGAAAAATTTACGGGTTAATCGCTCGTCGTCTTCAAAATCCTGCATCTATTTGCGTATAAAAGAATACTACAAATGCGTCATTAAAAAACATATTAAATAATAAAAATATAAGAAATAACGATTGACAAATTAAAACATTACCTGACTATCATCATTCCGGAGCCTTGCGGTGGCAGAAAAACCGATTAAATAAAATTCAACGTCATAAAAATCAGCCTGTAAAAAAATTCAAACCATAAATCAAATAAACATCTCTCTTGAGCATTTCTATTACTATTATACATTTTTTAGTTTCTATTAGTGATATATAAACATCTCTCTTGAATATGGATCCAAACTGTTTTTTTTTTTTAAAAAGAAATAAATATTATTGCTCAAATGCAATTATCTAAAAAAAAAAAAAATACACCATAAAATATTTATTTCACTCTCTCTCCAACATTGGTAGACAATTATAAGAAACCATAGTCTACATTTGTAGGAGAGAATTGAGAAACTCACCTCGATAATCTCTAACAAATAATTATACAATATAAACTCCATATTTATGTTAGATAATTGTATTGAAGAATTTTTTTTTTACCTCATTATCAATTTATTGTTAAGAAATTCTACCGATTAAAATTCTCTTATCTTTGATGTTTAATTTGTTTTGTCGAATTACTTTCGTCAACAAACGTGAAAAATTTACGGGTTAATCGCTCGTCGTCTTCAAAATCCTGCATCTATTTGCGTATAAAAGAATACTACAAATGCGTCATTAAAAAACATATTAAATAATAAAAATATAAGAAATAACGATTGACAAATTAAAACATTACCTGACTATCATCATTCCGGAGCCTTGCGGTGGCAGAAAAACCGATTAAATAAAATTCAACGTCATAAAAATCAGCCTGTAAAAAAATTCAAACCATAAATCAAATAAACATCTCTCTTGAGCATTTCTATTACTATTATACATTTTTGAGTTTCTATTAGTGATACATAAACGTCTCTCTTGATTATGGATCCAAACTGTTTTTTTTTTTTTAAAGAAATAAATATTATTGCTCAAATGCAATTATCTAAAAAAAAAAAATACACCATAAAATATTTATTTCACTCTCTCTCCAACATTGATAGACAATTATAAGAAATCATAGTCTACATTTGTAGGAGAGAATTGAGAAACTCACCTTCATAATCTCTATACAATATAAACTCCATATTTAGGTTAGATAATTGTATTTAAGAAATTTTTTTACCTGATTATCTATTGATAGTCAAGAAATTCTACTAATTAAAATGCTATCTTTGACCTCCCAATCCCCATCCAAGAAATGCTCTTATCTTTGATGTTTAATTTGCTACACTAAAATGCACAGAATATCAGATGTGCACAATAGCAACTCTTATCCAAAAAAGATCTGCCAACATATTAGTAATGAAAAAAAAAAAAAAAATCCTTATTTGGCTAAAAGACACAACAGAAAAAGTTTCAAATCAAATCCGTGGACTGAGTTTCTTTTGACAGAAACAGCTTTTATTTATTTTTATCTTTTGACAGGAGTTGATACTAACATGTTATTATCATCTTCATTTGTTCTTTGATAAACTCAAAAAAAGGAGTTGCATACCATTGATCCATTGAAATCTGGGTTCATAAGATTTTTAATGAATTTTGTATCATTTCTTTTTAATTTTTAAAAACTCTTTCACTTGAATCATCTCTTCTAGACTTCTAGCTATATACTTTGCTAGAGCTACGAAAGAGGGAAAGTTTCAAAACAATGGACTGAGAGGACCTCGTTTGGATAGAAAACAGCTTTTATTGAAGGAGTTGATACAAAAACAAAACCGTACACGCCATTCTCTGATAACCAAGGAGATTCTGGTGGCTCCATGTGATAAGCCAGCAAACATGCTAAGCACAAAGAAGCAAGCTAAAGCTACAGACGCAAGAACAGACTGTCAAGCAAAAAAGCTTCCTGATGGTACTCATCTGACATCAGCTGTACAATTGTGATTGGCTAAGATTTCAGAAATGCTTTTAATTAGTATGTGAAAAAGTAGATAGTATATATTGTTAAGTACACTGTATATATTTTCAATTAATGGAGTTTCACGGAAAGCTCTAAAGTTTTTACTTTCTCTCTTACTTAGTACTTCTGTTATATACTTTGTAAACTTTTTATTCTTGTCCTCGTTTTTTCTCTGACAAACTCACAAAGAAGGAGTTGCATGTTATTGGTCCATTCAAATCTAGGTTCACAAGATATTTTAATGAGTTTCTAACAGAACATTTATGAAAATATTGAAAATATTCATACCCAAATCAATTACCTGTTTATTCTATTGAGACGTGTCTAATAAACAAATCAATTATTCGAATTTATTCTATCTTTTTATTTAGTAAAAATATAAAATTTAATTCAGACCATGGATTTATCTCTTAAATGTCAATAGATTATGAAGTTGAAAACTTAAGGTAAGGAATTAATCCATATACAAAATTATAAAGCCTCTGTGCTTCACAGTTTTCTGATTTTTGAAAGATTTTCATATCAAATCACAATTTTCTGATTTTCAAAGATCTGTTCAAATCACATGAAGACATTAATTACAAATATTTTTAAATCCTTAATTATAATAGCATTTCTTTTTCGCTCTCTCTCTCTCTCACGCAGTCACACACTCACACATTGGTACTGAGTACTGACAAAAGTCACAAAAAATGGTTTATTTATTTTTATTTTTATTTTTTTTATCTCATTTCTTGTAGGTTTTTAAAAACACTTTCACTAAAATCATCTCTTCTAGCTATGTACCTCGCTAGAGCTAGAACTCCCTAATTGAAACTTGAAAGCAACTGGGTTGTTGTAATTTATAAGCTTTTACAGAGAAATAATTAAATGGTTATTGTAGAGAGACACGAAATATTGACCACATTAATTTTTTGTTTAATATTAGAAGAAATATAAAACTATGCTATCAATAAAGATTATAAAAACGATATCTTTATTTTAAAATTTTAATAACTTGGTAATTTAGTCTTTTTATTAGTTCCATTTTAGTCTCTAGTCTCATTTATACCAAACTTTGAAAAAAGTGAGTGTATTTGGGCCAATTCCAATGGGACATCAAATTGGTTCAAATACACCAATTTGGTGCAATTTGGTTCTCCTACAGGGCACCAAATTGCAATCCCTAAGACTAGATATTTGGTGTAATTTGTTGTTGCACGGTTCATCACACCAAATATATATATATATATATATATATATATATTTTTTAACAATCGTATCATTACTTTACATTTTTTTTTAATTTCTAATTTAATCCTCTCATACCTAATTACAATAATTTTTATTCCAAAAAATATACCGTTAAAAGATCTCAAAAATAACACCAATATTGATATATATATATATATATATAATTTATAAATAAATTAAATATTTAAGTAATGTTAACCTTTATAATAATTTAAAATTTTATTAAAAGAATATTCTTTAAAAATACTCATTCGATATAAAATTTGGTATGTACCATTGGAATGAAAAGAAAAAAAAAAATTAGTGTAAAAATATCCACAAACCCAATCATTTATGATATGTCCGACCTATTCGTAGTCTTCAATTTTAAGTAAAGTATGACAAATTCTCACCTAACGATGCCTAAAAATCAAAGAAAAATCTATTCGATTATTTTGAGTTTTGTCTCTGAATTCAACCACTATCTTTACATTTTTGTCGGATTAAATATTTTCTATGAAGATTTTGATTTTCTCTTCTTTTTTGGGGTGAAGTATAAAGGGATTGCATACATTCCTGAAAGGACAATACTTTGGTATTGATAAGATACTAACTGGTCAGTATCCAATGTGCTGACCCCTCCAATGGGGTGTTTCTATGTGGTCTTTTTATGAAGAATACAAGCCACGTGGTAACACCCTATTGGGAGGTCAGTATTCAAGTATTTTCCTTCTTGAAAGAGCTGTTTTCTTATTAATATCATAATATGATTTTGGTACACCATTTTAAAATTGATATCTCCACAACCCTAGTTCGAAAAATGTAACCATTTAAGCAAACCCCAATTCGGATCTTCAATCTATAGGATCGGAGTATCGGACTTATTCAAATCCGTGCAATATTATATTGAATATTTGAATCAAATATAATTATTGATTATTTGATTATGCTAATATACAAATAAGATCCACCATAAAATTAATAAATTTGAATAATTTCTTAATTTTTTATTAATATTTAAGTATTTTGTTCAAAATCTTCATTATAAAAATGCTTTTAATTAGTACGGTAATAGTTTAAAAGAATTAAAAAAAAATTAACAAAAAATTAATTAAAATTGACAGTGATCAGATGTTGTCAAATCAATATTTTTTTTTATTATCTGCAATCCAATATTAATTAAAAGTTTGATTTAAATAATATTAAATAAATTGAAAAGTTTAAAAGTTTAAAAGTTTAAACTTTTAAATCAATAATATATTTTTTTAAATCAATAATATATATATATATATATTTTTTTTAAAGTTTGTCTTCTGTATTTTATGCAAATGATGCCTATAAAAGCATATGTCTTCTTGTTCAGACAGCCAAACAAATCAAACAAATCTCCGAACTCATATCCTTGTCTCTTTCTTTTTCAAAGTTAACCTCTAAACCAATCTCATCTCCTCTTCTTCAGATCTCTTTCTTTTTTTTCTTTTAACCCAAACCAAACTTGTCTTCTTTTCTTCGATATATATATATATATATATATTTTTTTTTTTTTTTCTCTTCTTCAGATTTCAAGGCTGTTTTTTGTTTGGTCGTCATCTGTTACTTCTCTTCAGATTTCAATTTTATTCTTCTTCTCTTGGTAATATTTTTTATTATAAGTTTTATTTTTCTTTAGATCCTTAAATCTGAAATACGGCTACTGAAACATTTTAACTTTTTTTTCATTACCTCTAAATTTCAAGCTTATTTTTTGTTTTTTCTTTTGATATTGAGTTTTTTTGTATTTTTTTGGGGAGGCTTGTGTATGGGCATTGGCCCAACACAATTTGGCTGGGGAGCCAACCCGATTGTTTCAGACTGTCTTCTTCTCTCTTTGGAAGTTAACGTCGATTTACAACACGAAGTTTCTCAGTACTATAAACTCTTCCGATGTTCACAAACCCTAATAAACAATAACCCTATAACCATGTATTAGCCACTTTTGTCGAATTTAATTATCTATGAAGGTGCTTTTTCGTCTGTTCTGATTTAATACCTGTGGGGAGAATAAGTCGTCGGGTGTAAACCACTTGCCGTATACAATTCGGATACCCGACGATTTATTCTTCCGCAAGTATTAAATGAATATGCGAAGTATCTGATATACGGGATATTCTAAATGAATTGGTTTATGATTTTTATTTTTAATTTTTTTGTAATATTTTATTTTATCGTGTTAATATTCTAATGGTATGGTTTGTGGCTTGAATATTGCAGGCATGTAAGAATGATATTGAGTTTCATGTTTTTGGTTATACCGTATACCGAAGACATTGGAATGATAAAACATTAATTTAATGTTTTCTTTTATTAATCGCTATTTCTGTTGTTTTTATTTGTTCTTGATGTTATTTTTTTTGTTTATGTTAGTACGGCTTTATTAAAGAACCAATAAAAATATTGGAGAACGATGGGAAGTTAACAGAATAAATAATGTATTTTTAAGTATTTTTAAGAATTATCTAGCACCAATGGATTGGCGTGACAAAAACACTAAAGCTACAATATTATCCTCTTAACTTTTAATATCAAATATTTATTGATCTTATGATTTACATGCCTCGGAGCAGTTTTAACAGGGAATAACCATCCCATTCATATTCACATAGAATTTTGGAGTAATTGCAAAAAAAGTCCCCCAATTTTGGTATAATTTTATACATAACTTTTTTGTCAAATATTACACAAACATCCCCTACCCTCAGTTCCATCCAAACTAACTACTGATTAGATTTTGAGTACGAAAAGTCTAAAATACTCTTAGTTAATTATTTATCACCTTAAAATTTTATTTAAATCTTTTTTCCAAATTTTATATTTTATATGTTTTTGTCTTTTAAATTTTTTTTATTTGAAAACTATATAATTAAAAGTTTTTTATTTGTGTTTTCTATCTTTTTTTATTTTATGGGGGAAAAATATAGGATAAATAATTAACTAAGGGTATTTTAGACTTTTCGTACTAAAAATTTGGTCAATAGTTTGTTTGGATGGAAGTCAACTAACGGTATGAGATGTTTATGTAATATTTGGCAAAACGTCCACATGCGTGCAATTATACCAAAACTTGGGGAACGTTTGTGCAATTACTCCTAGAATTTATATCCAAAGAATTGCAGCAATGGAATAATAAAAGTGGAATAAACAATCAAAGTAATGTTAAGCTTTCTAAAATATTATATTGATAACCCACATGGCACACCATTCCAAAAGGATTTAAAGAATATATATATATAATAAATAAATAAATAAAAATTGAAAGTGTAACATTACTTTAAAAAAAACATGAATTGATAAATCAAGAGTAGCAAACTAATTAATTGGGATTATTTGAATTGGGTATCATGCATTTTTTCCATATGTAATTAAAGAAGTGTCTGAATTGTCAAATCTCATTAATTTGATTCAAAGTGGGAATTGTCATGGAGGGGTGATGAGCTTATTATTCATGATCATATATTCATATCAACTAATTAAATGAACTTAATTGGAGCAAGAAAATTGAAGGGTCCGAGAGCTAGCTGTGTCTATGTGTGATTTGGTTGCTCATCTGAAGCAGTTGAATTGATCTGAAGAATTTACTTAACTCATGTTTTGATTGAAGCAGATTCAGAAGAACTTAAAGAATCTCTGCATGCACTCTGTTCAAAAAGACAAAAAGTCTGAAGAACCATGTGAAGAAGGAGAAAATCTTGGCTGGAATGGTCTCACACACATGGCCATGGGACCGTCCAATGAGAGTGTGCCACATACTCTGTACATACTGTCCCAATTTATATGTGACGCACTCTCATTAGATGATCTCATAGCCACGTATTTGGGACCGTCCCAGTCAAGATTTTCTCGTAAAGAAGTTGTGAGTTGTAAAAAGTAAAATTCACTATAATATTTTAAATTTGAAAAAAAAAAATTCCCATCAACGCCAATTTAATGTGATTCGTGTCTCTGTTTCTATAAAGCAACATGATGACCATAAAAGTACAAAAAGCAGCTTTTTCATTTATTTATTAGGAGCTTTTTCATTTATTTATTTTGGTTTTCTGCTTGATGGTGATTGGTGAATATTTTTATGTAAAAACTTTTTAGTAAGAAAGTATTCACGTGGAGGGAGTAAAAGCATAAGAAAATATTTTTATGTTTTTTATTAATGAAAATTTTAGTTGTTTCAGAAGTGACTCAGTGAGGGAGTTTGACTGTGAAAGGGATGGTAGGTGAAAATCAAAAAAAGTGTTAATTACTTTCAGGGATGGTAGGTGAAAATCAAAAAAAGTGTTAATTACTTTCATTTATTTGTCATGACCAACAACAAACTCTTGAATTATTGTTCACAGTGTTGGATACATATAAATTTACAAATTTGTTATATTTTGTTTTGATAAGAGATTTTAAAAACAAAATCATATATTTTAATAGCATGAAAATTTGGAAATTAGATCCTATGTATTTTGATAAATGATGTGGCATCATCGTAATCCATTCATTTAAATCATACAAATCTAATACAAATTAAATGAATGGATTATAATGATACCACATCATTTGGGCACCAGATTTGAACAAAGTAACATTATTGAATAAAAAATATTTATTATCACTAGGAAGAAAATTAATGAATATTGTGCTATTGCGTGGATAAAAAAATGAACAATAAAAGTTTACAAAATAAAAACTATTTTCATAAAAGAAAGTCATGTATCAAAATACATATCACAAACATATCTTTGAATCAAAGATTTTGAATGGTGTTGTAGATATCATACGATACACTCAACAAATATCTGTACAAATGTACAAAGTTTTATTTTTATTTTTTTGTTGGTTAACTCACCGACTTTCGAGGCTTTACATGAAGGACAAGTACATGTGGTTGTTAACTTGTTATAGGGATTAAGTAAAACCTAGGGTGTTTATTATAAATTTATAATGAGAAAGTGAGTAATACACTAGCACTAATGAGTAAAAATATCATGTACAATGTACAAACAAATTGATCAATCTCTACTTCTCAAGTCTCTCTATCTCCATGTGCATTTGATCAGAAAATCTCTAAGAATCTGACCACCATTTCATGGATACGGTTATAGTAATTAGGTTCACAATCAACTTAAAGTACATGGTATAACTAGATTTTTTCAAAAATTTTGACCGAATTTAGGTTTATATATTTTTCAGACCAGATTTAGACTTAATAATGTTGTATTTAGTCGACATGATATAACTTTATAAAGATATATATATATATATATATATATATAAAATTCATGTTTAATTACTTCATTATGATGTTTTATGAATTTACCAATGATATTTGAATAAGCTTTATAAGTATCTTAATAAAATTAAAGAAGATTATAATATATTTGAACATAAAAAAGAAAGAAATAAAATTGGAAGATGTTGATCAACTTAAAACATTAGAGCATTTCTATTACTATTATACATTTTTGAGTTTCTATTAGTGATACATAAACATCTCTCTTGAATATGGATCCAAATTGTTTTTTTTTTTTTTTTTAAAGAAATAAATATTATTGCTCAAATGCAATTATCTAAAAAAAAATACACCATAAAATATTTATTTCACTCTCTCTCCAACATTGGTAGACAGTTTATAAGAAATCATAGTCTATATTTAGAGGAGAGAATTAAGAAACTCACCTTCATAATCTCTAAAAAATAATTATACAATATGTAACTAAATATACCACGGTGTGTATAAAGCTATCTAGAGGGGGGGTGAATAGATTTTACGCTTTTTACCCAATTTTTCGTGTTAGTCAAAATTACGAAATTACCCTCAAGATAATATAAACAAGCAAGTGTAATATGGTGCGGAAATTAAAATAACACTTGAATTTTTACGTGGAAACCCTCACGGGAAAAACCACGGGCTATGTAAGTAAGCCACACTCGAACCTCGAATCCACTAAATGTGCAAACGATTACAACCTAATCCCGGAAGTAATCACACACCTACCTAATCCCGGTATGAGTGAACCTAGTCCAATTTGCTTGCGATCTAAGCAACCTAATCCCGATTGCTACACACAAGACTTAGCTTCTCTTGAAGAGAATACAACCCTAAGTGAATATATGAAAATATCCAAAATGCAACATAGAGCAAGGGAAACCCTATATGCTTATCTAAGATGATTAATATGCAATTAAGAGCAATCCTAGATATCAAAACTAAATGACATGTCAATTAGTTTAGCTAATCAATATCAAGCACAAAAACCTAATATGCTAGCACAATACAACTTCTCAAACATACATCATACTAATCTCAATCTTGTATTCAACAAATATAAAATCACATACAAGTAATTAAATTGAGATTGCTAGATAAGAGAAACACAAAATATGTAAGATATTAGTGAAAAGCTTACCAAGCAAAGTATGATGAAGAATCCATGCAAGATGTCATCTAGATGATCTAAGATGATGCTAGATGATGATTGATGATCATGGAAAAGGTGTTTGAGTAATTAAAAATGAGTTCTTGGAATTTTTCTTCTCTTTGAAAAATATCCTAAGTATGAAATCTGAATATGAACTCTTGTAATTGACCTAAAGTCAAAGTGGCATATATATAGGGGGCCAAAACAAAGTGTGGTCGTTTTGATAAGTTTGCCCACTATTTGCCATGGGCGCTGTACGTAGAGCGCCATTGTACAGCGCCTGTACAGCGCCCTTGCTCTGTTTTCACGAGGAAACAGAGTGGCGCTGTACGTACAGCGCTCTGTACCGCGCCACGTACAGCGCCCCAACAGCGACCCAACAGCTACCGATTAAATCGATCAGGTCTGAACAGCGCTCAATGGGCGCTGTTCGTACAGCGCTTCTGTACAGCGCTTTTGGGGGCGCCCAGTGCAAAAATGCAATCCTAAGTCTAAGCATGACAAGGCAATTGGATATGCAAGATGCAATCAAACTAACATGCAAGAAGAGATGTTAATGAGCATTAAGGCACACATAAAAGACACACAACATATAAGGATTAAACATATGCATGAGTTGTGAGTGTGTGCATCTATCTCTTCAAGACAAGTAAGCACTTAGAATATTACCTTTGGTGCTTGTCAATGGTGAGGTCTTCAAAAGGGCCTAAGCAATAACACAACATCTAAGCTACCCTTACAAAGCATCCCCACATGTGGTTTGATCACGAAATAAGCCAATTAAAAACAACGGGAATCCTAACAATCTCACCCTTTGGCTATTTCGTGACAAAACCACCACTCACATTGATTCCTCACATAGAATTAGAAACTACGGGACTACAATGATTATCTACATTACAAAGTGATAAGAAAGTAAAAACTTCAAGTCTTCAATCTCTTGTAGAACAATCAAGTCCTGAAAATAAAGTTTCTAGCATTTCCAATACAAGTAAAGTGTGAGATTAATCATGTGAGAACAATACCAAGCATTTGCATTTTTAGAATTTAGGCACAACATTAGCAAATGTATGCAATGAATGATAAATGCAATGCTCCCCCTCAAAGGGTTACTCCCCCTCAATGTATGTTCTCCCCAAAATGCACAAAAGCTTCTATATTTTGCAACTCCCCTTACCATTTCCTACTCCCCCTTTTTGTCATGATATAGGCAAAGGAGTAGTCCCCAACCGGGTCACTCAAAGCAACGAGAGATAGAAGCATGCAAGATATGCATATACATATAAGTCACTTTATGCACTTCAATTAATTTGAGAGAAACAAGGAGATTTATTTGAGAAAATGTGTGAATCCAACATGCTTTGCATACAAGACATATAGCATTCAAGTCCAAAATACAATGGTATTTGGCAAAGCAAATGACAAAGGTTTCTAATTTGAATTCAAACCAATTTCACCAATGTCATGGGAAAAGCAAGGATATAGAGATTATTGATTTTAATTTTAAGAGCAACTATATCCAACTTTATAAGCGAAACATGGCATGAGCGACTTTGCACCCTATTTGATTTTTCCGGATAAGAAATCCGTATGATAGTAACCATGTTCAACTAATAAAGAAAGAGAGACATATGGAATGTAAATTCCTTTGAACGGATACAAGATCCTTTATTCATTTTGAGTCTCATTAGCTTTCACACAAGTTTTGCATTTTTAAGAATATGCAATCATCAATTCATGCTTTTCATGTGAGCATGTTGTATGAATTTCATGCTTTTTCATTTAGCATAAGCATGTTATTTAAGAAACATCATGTCATGGAGATAACTATAGGTCATTCACATCATACTTCCTATGTAAATCTCCTAGTCCAAAAATGCATGTTTGAACATAAATATGACATGGATTGTAGACAAGCAAGGTTCACATTTATAGAATTTGAAAGCATATATACATATGTACAACCAAGCTTACTCAAGCAATCAAAAGAAGAGGCATAAGTTATTTCAAATTTTTTTTGCAAGTTACATGAATGCAAAATAGCTCTCTTTGCTTGAGTTCCCCATATGGGGTCAATCATAGAACATCACTCCACAAGACATATCCCAATAGATCTACTAAGAGTTTTAAATCGAGTAGCATCTAAGGGTTTTGTAAATAAGTCCGCAAGTTGATCATTAGTACCTACATGTTCAAGTACTATGCATTTATTTTCAACAAGCTCTCTAATGAAGTGATGGCGGATGTCAATATGCTTAGTTCTAGAATGTTGAACCGGATTCTTGGAAATATTAATAGCACTCATGTTATCACAAAAGAGAGTGAGAGTACCTTGGTTGAATCCGTAGTCTACAAGCATTTGTTTCATCCATAGGAGTTGTGTGCATCCACTCCCCGCGGCTATGTACTCGGCCTCGGCCGTGGACAAGGAAATCGAGTTTTGCTTCTTGCAAAACCAAGACACCAAGTTGTTGCCTAGAAAGAAGCAACCGCCCGATGTGCTCTTCCTATCATCACAATTTCCTGCCCAATCCGCATCACTAAAGCCAACTAGACTAGCATTAGTGTCAAATGAGTACCAAATCCCATAGTTGGATGTCCCATTCACATAGCGAATGATCCTCTTCACGGAAGAGAGGTGGGACTCCTTAGGATCCGCTTGGTACCTAGCACACACACCCACACTAAAAGATATATCGGGCCTACTTGCGGTCAAATAAAGCAAGCTACCTATCATGCCACGATATAGAGTTTGTTCCACACTTTTACCACTAGCATCCTTGCTTAGCTTCAAAGTGGTACTCATGGGTGTATCACAATGTTTGGCTTTCTCTAAACCAAACTTCTTCACTAGGTTCTTAGCATATTTGGCTTGGGTTATAAAAATCCCATCATGCATTTGCCTAATTTGCAAACCTAGGAAATAACTAAGCTCACCAACAAGACTCATCTCAAATTCAAGAGACATGACATCAACAAATTGTTGGACTTTGGTGTTGTTGGTGGAGCCAAAAACTATATCATCAACATATATTTGAGCTATGAAAAGCTCATCATTGTCTCTCTTGATGAATAGTGTCTTGTCAACACTACCTCTTGTGTAGTTGTTGTCAACAAGAAATTGAGTGAGGCGCTCATACCAAGCCCTCGGTGCTTGTTTCAACCCATAAAGTGCCTTCTTGAGGCGATAGACATGATTGGGGTGGTGTGCATCCACAAACCCCTTAGGTTGTTCAACAAACACTTCCTCTTGCAAGAAGCCATTGAGGAAGGCACTCTTGACGTCCATTTGGTGCAATTTGAACTTGTGCACACAAGAGATGGACAAGAGAAGCCTAATGGACTCTAAGCGGGCAACGGGAGCAAAAGTCTCCTCAAAGTCGATACCCTCAATTTGAGAGTACCCTTGTGCTACAAGTCTAGCCTTGTTCCGCACTATGTTGCCATCCTCATCGGATTTGTTCCTAAATATCCATTTGGTGCCTATGACATTAGTCGTCTTAGGCCTAGGAACTAGAGTCCAAACCTCATTCCTTTCGAATTGGCTTAGCTCTTCTTGCATGGCAAGAACCCAAAATTCATCATTTAAGGCTTCTTCAACCTTTTTGGGTTCAATTTGAGAGGTGTAACATGTATAGCTAATAAGATTAGCAAGTTGGCGTCTAGTCCTAACACCCTCATTTACCTCTCCAATGATATCTTCTTTATCATGGAGTTTCCTAACCCATGGAGCGGGTTCTTTAGAGTCCAAGAGAGGAACTCTATCAATAGGTTGTGTGCCATCATTGTTGACATTAGATGTCCCAACATTAGGCGACACCACAACCTTCTCCAAAGGAGAATCATCACTAAAAATAACCTCCTCATCATGATCATTAGACTTGAGCCTAGTATCATCAAATACGACATTGGATGATTCCATAACACTTAGAGTCTTTAAATTGAAAACTCTATAGGCTCTACTATTTAAGGCATAGCCAATAAAAATACCCTCATCACTCTTAGCATCAAACTTGCCAAGTTGATCACGGTCATTCAAAATGTAGCATTTGCTTCCAAAAGTGTGGAAGTAGCTAACATTTGGCCTCTTGCCTTTCCATAACTCATAGGAGGTGTTTCTAGTACCGGGCCTTAGGAACACTCTATTTCCTATATAGCAAGCCGTGTTAATGGCTTCGGCCCATAGGTTCCTAGGGACATTGTTGCTAAGCAACATCACACGGGCCATCTCTTGGAGGACCCTATTCTTCCTCTCAACAACTCCATTTTGTTGAGGTGTCCTAGGAGCAGAAAATTCATGGGAGATGCCTAAACCATTACAAAAGGTTTCAAAGGTGGCATTCTCAAATTCTCTCCCATGGTCACTTCTAATCCGTTTAATGCTTCTAATGTTAGAATTCATTTCATTTTGCAATTTAGTACAAAGCATTTTAAACTTATCAAAAGTTTCGGATTTTTCTCTAAGAAAATATGTCCATGTAAATCTAGAGAAATCATCAACACAAACAAAAATGTATCTCTTTCCACCCAAACTTTCGGTTTGCATGGGACCCATGAGGTCCATGTGGAGAAGCTCAAGTGGCTCCTTGGTGGTGAGATACTTACCCTTTTTGTGCATGCTTTTGGTTTGCTTTCCTTGTTGGCAAGGTCCACAAATACCATTGGCTTTCTTCCCAAGCTTAGGGAGGCCACGCACACAATTGAACTTTCCAAGGGTCCGTAGATCCCTAAAGTTCATGTGGCCAAGTCTTTCATGCCACAACTCAATTTGCTCATCCATGGACACATGATTAGATACAATTCTAGCTTCAAGACAATAGCAATTGTCGCTAGATCTCATGCCTTTCAATAAGGTTTGTCCATCGGGTTTAAGGATAGAGCAATAATCTTTAGAGAACAAGACGGAATATCCTTCATCACTAAGATGTGAAATGCTAATTAAATTGGCTTTCAAGCCATCAACAAATAAAGCATTGGATAAGGAGGGTAATCCGGGAACGGAAATGGTTCCTTTCCCTATAACATTTCTTTTGGATCCATCACCAAAAGTGACATTTCCACCTTCCTCTATAACAAGAGTCTCGAAGAAACTCTTGTTTCCCGTCATGTGCCTAGAGCACCCACTATCCAAGTACCAAAAATTAGAAGAATTTGCCTTCAAGGCTATTTGTGCAACATGGCAAACATTTTCATTCTTTCTAATCCACTTAGCAACAATTTTAGCTTTCTTAATGGCCTTTGGTACATGTGCTCTACTATTTCTAGGATCATGCAAATCAACATTTTCATTCCTAGAAACATGCATCTTGGCTCTATTCTTTCTCTTTTCAATCATGCTTTGTTTTCTACACATTTTAATATATTGAAAGCAATTTGGTCTAATATGACCATCACAACCACAAAAGTGACAAATAGGAATGAAAAAAGGAATCATACCTCGCCTTTGAGCACGTCCATGTCTTTGTGGATATGTGGGTTCAATCCGTCTTCGTTGTTGAACCGGTCTTGGTTGCTTCCAAGCTTGAGGTTGCATGATTGGTCTCTTTCCTTTGTGAGCCAATTTGGGAGGAGTGTTGGCTTGAGGAACCTTAGGAGGTTGAGCTTGAGTTTTCCTTCTTGGCCCCATCTTCACTTGTGCATTAGAACTTTGTCCTATTTCTAACTTCTTCCTAGGAGGTTGCACAAATGAAGTTTCTTCATTCTTCAAGCTCTTGACAAATATAGTCTTGTTAGAGGTTGAGATTTTCTTGCCATCTTCATACCCAAGACCTCTCTTGTCACTTGGACTCTTTCCAACACCAAGTAAATGATCAAGCTTCTTGGTGCTAGAATCTATCCTAGCCAAGGACTCTTTAGCTTCTACAAGTTCCCTCTTCAAGCCTTCTTCACTTCTCTTGGACAAGTCTAACTCCTCAATTAGCTTATCCTCTCTCCTCTTCAATCTTTCCACTTGTTCACTTAAGTGGTCATTGTGGGCCGAAAGTTCAAGGTTTTCTTCTCTCAACCTCTCAATCTTTCTTGTGCTTTTAAGTGCTAAATCATTGAACTCGGCATGGTATTTAGCAAGCACCTTTTGCTCCACAAACTTCTTCTTGGAACTAGAAGAGGAGTCACTTTCTTCTTCACTAGAGTCAATTTCCTCTTGACTCAAATCTTCCTTTTCACTAGCACTTTTGCTCTTGTGAGAAGATGCAAAAGCTAGGAAGTTAGCCATGAGCTCTTCCTCACTTGAAGACTCATCTCCTCATTGGAGTCATCACTACTCCCACTCCATGTGGCGGCCATCACTTTACCCTTCTTCCTCTCATTGTGATTCGCACATTCGGGGGCAAAGTGACCAATCCCACCACACTCAAAGCATCGGACCCCTTTCCTTTCGGTCCTCTCTTGTCTAGGCTCAAACTTCTTGAAGGAACTCTTTTTCTTCAAATCTTGTCCTCTTGACCCAAATCCCTTCTTCTTCTTGAACCCCATAACCTTGTTGAACCGTTTCACAAATAAGGCAAGGTCTTCATCCGATTCATGCTTTGCCTCCTTTCATCCTTAGATGCTTTCAAAGCTATTCCTTTAGACTTCTTAGGAGGAGTAGTGTTGCTAGGAGCCTTCCTAGACTCATATGCAAGGAGACGCCCAATTACCTCACTTGGCTTCATATCCATGTAGCCACTATTTTCTTCTATGGCCGTCACCTTTGATTCAAACCTATCGGGGAGAGATCTCATAATTTTTTGCTTGACTCTCCTATCCGAATACGGGTCTCCGAGTTGATGGCTTTGATTTACTATGTCCATCAATTTGATTTCGAAGTCGTTGAAGCATTCATCCTCTCCCATCCTAAGTAACTCAAATTGAGTTTGGAGGACTTGAAGCTTGGACTCCTTCACCACCTCGGTTCCCTCATGTGCAACTTGAAGGATGTCCCATGCCACTTTGGCAATTTGAGTATTCTGAATAAGCTTGTACTGATTCTCATCCATGGCACACATAATGGCATGCATCGCCTTCCTATTCCACTTGAAGCCTCAAACTCTTGCGCGTTCCATTGCGCCTTAGGCTTCAAAACATCTTGTCCTCCACCCGCGGGAGTCATCATAGGGAGATCATATCCGTCTTCCACCGCCATCCATGCACGGTCATGAATTTGGCATATGTAGGATTCCATCTTCCCTTTCCATTGGGAATAGTTCAAACCGGTAAGAAGTGGAGGCCTTGTGCTAGAAGCTCCTTCGTGGCCACCACCATTTCCACCGTTTCCACTCATAGTGTTTATGAATGAATGAAATGAATGCAAATGTATGAATAATCAAAAATCACACAAAATGCAAAACACACCAAAATAAAGCAAGGATCACCTATGTATGTCTAGGAACCCGCTCTGATACCAATTGAAACTAATATGCACGGTGTGTATAAAGCTATCTAGAGGGGGGGTGAATAGATTTTACGCTTTTTACCCAATTTTTCGTGTTAGTCAAAATTACGAAATTACCCTCAAGATAATAAACAAGCAAGTGTAATATGGTGCGGAAATTAAATAACACTTGATTTTTACGTGGAAACCCTCACGGGAAAAACCACGGGCTATGTAAGTAAGCCACACTCGAACCTCGAATCCACTAAATGTGCAAACGATTACAACCTAATCCCGGAAGTAATCACACACCTACCTAATCCCGGTATGAGTGAACCTAGTCCAATTTGCTTGCGATCTAAGCAACCTAATCCCGATTGCTACACACAAGACTTAGCTTCTCTTGAAGAGAATACAACCCTAAGTGAATATATGAAAATATCCAAAATGCAACATAGAGCAAGGGAAACCCTATATGCTTATCTAAGATGATTAATATGCAATTAAGAACAATCCTAGATATCAAAACTAAATGACATGTCAATTAGTTTAGCTAATCAATATCAAGCACAAAAACCTAATATGCTAGCACAATACAACTTCTCAAACATACATCATACTAATCTCAATCTTGTATTCAACAAATATAAAATCACATACAAGTAATTAAATTGAGATTGCTAGATAAGAGAAACACAAAATATGTAAGATATTAGTGAAAAGCTTACCAAGCAAAGTATGATGAAGAATCCATGCAAGATGTCATCTAGATGATCTAAGATGATGCTAGATGATGATTGATCATGGAAAAGGTGTTTGAGTAATTAAAAATGAGTTCTTGGAATTTTTCTTCTCTTTGAAAAATATCCTAAGTATGAATCTGAATATGAACTCTTGTAATTGACCTAAAGTCAAAGTGGCATATATATAGGGGGCCAAAACAAAGTGTGGTCGTTTTGATAAGTTTGCCCACTATTTGCCATGGGCGCTGTACGTAGGGCGCCATTGTACAGCGCCTGTACAGCGCCCTTGCTCTGTTTTCACGAGGAAACAGAGTGGCGCTGTACGTACAGCGCTCTGTACGCGCCACGTACAGCGCCCCAACAGCGACCCAACAGCGACCGATTAAATCGATCAGGTCTGAACAGCGCTCAATGGGCGCTGTTCGTACAGCGCTTCTGTACAGCGCTTTTGGGGGCGCCCAGTGCAAAAATGCAATCCTAAGTCTAAGCATGACAAGGCAATTGGATATGCAAGATGCAATCAAACTAACATGCAAGAAGAGATGTTCATGAGCATTAAGGCACACATAAAAGACACACAACATATAAGGATTAAACATATGCATGAGTTGTGAGTGTGTGCATCTATCTCTTCAAGACAAGTAAGCACTTAGAATATTACCTTTGGTGCTTGTCATAGTGAGGTCTTCAAAAGGGCCTAAGCAATAACACAACATCTAAGCTACCCTTACAAAGCATCCCCACATGTGGTTTGATCACGAAATAAGCCAATTAAAAACAACGGGAATCCTAACATAACTTTATAAGCGAACATGGCATGAGCGACTTTGCACCCTATTTGATTTTTCCGGTAAGATATCCGTATGATAGTAGCCATGTTCAACTAATATAGAAAGAGAGACATTGGAATGTAAATTCCTTTGAACGGATACAAGATCCTTTATTCATTGAGTCTCATTATTCACACAAGTTTTGCATTTTTAAGAATATGCAATCATCAATTCATGTTTTTCATTGACATTAGCATGTTATAAAAGAATCATCATGTCATGGAGATAACTATAGGTCATTCACATCATACTTCCTATGAAAATCTCCTAGTCCAAAAATGCATGTTTGAACATAAATATGACATGGATTGTAACAAGCAAGGTTCACACTTATAGAATTTGAAAGCATATTACATATGTACAACCAAGCTTACTCAAGCAATCAAAGAAGAGGCATAAGTTATTTCAAATTTTTGCAAGTTACAAGAATGCAAAATAGCTCTCTTTGCTTGAGTTCCCCATATGGGTCAATCATAGAACACTCACTCCACAAGACATATCCAATAGATCTACTAAGAGTTTTAAATCGAGTAGCATCTAAGGGTTTAGTAAATAGGTCCGCAAGTTGATCATTAGTACCTACATGTTCAAGTACTATGCATTTATTCTCAACAAGCTCTCTAATGAAGTGATGGCGGATGTCAATATGCTTAGTTCTAGAATGTTGAACCGGATTCTTGGAAATTAATAGCACTCATGTTATCACAAAAGAGAGTGAGAGTACCTTGGTTGAATCCGTAGTCTACTAGCATTTGCTTCATCCATAGGAGATGTGTGCATCCACTCCCGCGGCTATGTACTCGGCCTCGGCCATGGACAAGGAAATCGAGTTTTGCTTCTTGCAAAACCAAGACACCAAGTTGTTGCCTAGAAAGAAGCAACCGCCCGATGTGCTCTTCCTATCATCATAATTTCCTGCCCAATCCGCATCACTAAAGCCTACAAGACTAGCATTAGTGTCAAAAGAGTACCAAATCCCATAGTTAGATGTCCCATTACATAGCGAATGATCCTCTTTACAGAAGAGAGGTGGGACTCCTTAGGATCCGCTTGGTACCTAGCACACACACCCACACTAAAAGATATACGGGCCTACTTGCGGTCAAATAAAGCAAGCTACCTATCATGCCCCGATATAGAGTTTGTTCCACACTTTTACCACTAGCATCCTTGCTTAGCTTCAAAGTGGTACTCATGGGTGTATCACAATGTTTGGCATTCTCTAAACCAAACTTCTTCACTAGGTTCTTAGCATATTTGGCTTGGGTTATGAAAATCCCATCATTCATTTGCCTAATTTGCAAACCTAGGAAGTAACTAAGCTCACCAACAAGACTCATCTCAAATTCATGAGACATGACATCAACAAATTGTTGGACCTTGGTGTTGTTGGTGGAGCCAAAAACTATGTCATCAACTATATTTGAGCTATGAAAAGCTCATCATTGTCTCTTGATGAATAGTGTCTGTCAACACTACCTCTTGTGTAGTTATTGTCAACAAGAAATTGAGTGAGTGCTCATACCAAGCCCTCGGTGCTTGTTTCAACCATTAAGTTTTTGAGGCGATAGACATGGTTGGGGGGTGAGCATCCACAAACCCCTTGGGTTGTTCAACAAACATTCCTCTTGCAAGAAGCCATTGAGGAAGGCACTCTTGACGTCCATTTGGTGCAATTTGAACTTGTGCACAAGAGATGGACAAGAGAAGCCTAATGGACTCTAAGCGGGCAACGGGAGCAAAAGTCTCCTCAAAGTCGATACCCTCAATTTGAGAGTACCCTTGTGCTACAAGTCTAGCCTTGTTCCGCACTATGTTGCCATCCTCATCGGATTTGTTCCTAAATATCCATTTAGTGCCTATGACATTAGTGGTCTTAGGCCTAGGAACTAGAGTCCAAACCTCATTCCTTTCGAATTGGTTTAGCTCTTCTTGCATGGCAAGAACCCAAAATTCATCATTCAAGGCTTCATCAACCTTTTTGGGTTCTATTTGAAAGGGTGTAGCATGTAAAGCTAATTAGATTAGCTATTGACGCCTAGTCCTAACACCCTCATTAACATCTCCAATGATATCTCTTGTTATGGAGTTCTAACCCATGGAGCGGGTTCATTAGAGTCCAAGTTAGGAACTCTAGTAATAGGTTTTGTGACTTCATTAGTTGTCCCAACATTGGAAGTCACCACAACCTCTCCAAAGGAGAGTCATCATCTAAAATTTCCTCCTCCTCATGGACATTAGACTTGAGCCTAGTATCATCAAATACGACATTGGATGATTCCATAACACTTAGAGTCTTTAAGTTGAAAACTCTATAGGCTCTACTATTAAGGCATAGCCAATAAAAATACCCTCATCACTCTTAGCATCGAATTTTCCAAGTTGATCACGGTCATTCAAAATGTAGCATTTGCTTCCAAAATGTGGAAGTAGCTAACATTTGGTCTCTTGCCTTTCCATAGTTCATAGGAGGTGTTTCTAGTACCGGGCCTTAGGAAAACTCTATTTCCTATATAGCAAGCCGTATTGATGGCTTCGGCCCATAGGTTCCTAGGGACATTGTTGCTAAGCAACATTACTCGGGCCATCTCTTGGAGGACCTATTCTTCCTCTCAACAACTCCATTTTGTTGAGGTGTCCTAGGAGCCGAAAACTCATGGGAGATGCCTAAACTATCACAATAGCTTTCAAAAGATGCATTCTCAAATTCCCTCCCATGGTCACTTCTAATCCGTTTAATGCTTCCAATGTTAGATTCATTTCATTTTGTAATTTAGTACAAAGCATTTTAAACTTATCAAAAGTTTCGGATTTTTCTCTAAGAAAATATGTCCATGTAAATCTAGAGAAATCATCAACACAAACAAAAATGTATCTCTTTCCACCTAAACTCTCGATTTGCATAGGACCCATGAGATCCATGTGGAGAAGCTCTAGAGGCTCCTTGGTGGGAGATACTTGCCCTTTTTGTGCATGCTTTTGGTTTGTTTCCTTGTTGGCAAGGTCCACAAATACCATTGGCTTTTCCCAAGCTTAAGGAGGCCACGCACAACTCGAACTTTCCAAGGGTTCTTAAATCCCTAAAGTTCATGTGGCCAAGTCTTTCATGCCACAACTCAACTTGCTCATCCATGGACACATTGTTTGAGACTATTCTAGCTTCAAGACAATAACAATTATCACTAGATCTCATACCTTTCAACAAGGTTTGTCCATCGGGCTTTAGGATTGAGCAATCATTTTTACTAAACAAGACGGAATATCCTTCATCACTTAGATGTGAAATGCTTATTAAATTGGCTTTCAAGCCATCAACAAATAAAGCATCGGATAAGGAGGGTAAACCGGGAACGGAAATGGATCCTTTCCCTACAACCTTCTTTTGGATCCATCACCAAAAGTGACATCCACCTTCCTCCATAACAAGAGTCTCGAAGAAACTCTTGTTTCCTGTCATGTGCTAGAGCACCCACTATCCAATACCAAAAATTAGAAGAATTTGCCTTCAAGGCTATTTGTGCAACATGGCAAACATTTTCATTCTTTCTAATCCACTTAGCAACAATTTTAGCTTTCTTAGTGGTCTTTGGTACATGTGCTCTACTATTCCTAGGATCATGCAAATCAATATTATCATTCCTATGAACATGCATCATGGCTCTTTTCTTTTTCTTTTCTATCATGCTTCTAGTTTTGCACATTTATATAGCGAAAGCAATGTGGTCTAATATGACCATCAAATCCATAAAAGTGACAAATAAGAGTAAACTAAGGAATCATACCTTGTCCTTGTCTTTGTGGATGAAAGAGTTCAATGCGTCTTAGTGTCGAACCGGTCTAGGTTGCTTCCAAGCTTGAGGTTGCATGATAGGCCTCTTTCCTTTGTGAGCCATTTGAGGAGGAATGTTGGCTTGAGGAACCCTAGGGGGTTGAGCTTGAGGTTGCCTTCTTGGCCCCATCTTCACTTGTGCATTTGAGCATTGTCCTACTTCTAATTTCTTCCTAGGAATTTGCACAAATGAAGTTTCTTCTTTCCTCAAACTCTTGACAAACACGGTTGTTAGAGGTTGAGATCTTCTTGCCATCTTCATACCCAAGACCCCTCTTGTCACATGGACTCTTTCCAACACCAAGCATATGGTTAAGCTTTTGGTGCTAGAATCCCCTAGTCATAGATTCTCTAACTCTTCAAGCTCCCTCTTTAGGCTATCTTCATTCCTCCTAGATAAGACTAACTCCTCTTTTAGCTTATCTTCCATCTTCTTGAATTTTTCCACTTGTTTACTCAAGTGATCATTATGAGATGCAAGCTCAAGATTTTCTTCTCTCAACATCTTGATCTTTCTTGTGCTCTTTATTGCTAAATCATTAAACTCGGCATGATATTTAGCAAGCACCTTTTTCTCTACAAATCCATTCATGGAGTTAGAAGAGGAATCACTTTCTACTTCACTTGAGTCATTTTCCTCTTGACTCATTTCCTCTCTCTCACTAGCACTTTTGCTTTTATGGGAGGAGGCAAAAGCTAGGAGATTAGCCATGAGCTCTTCATCATTTGAAGACTCATCTCCCTCATAGGAGTCATCACTACTTCCACTCCAAGTGGCGGCCATCACTTTCCCCTTTTTCTCATTGTGATTTGCACATTCGGGGGCAAATGACCTATGCCACCACACTCGAAACATCGGACCCCTTTTCTTTCAGTCCTCTCTGCTTAGGTTCAAACTTCTTGAAAGAGCCCTTTTTCTTCAAATCTTGTCCTTTTGATCCAAAGCTCTTTCTTCTAAACTTCATAACCTTGTTGAACCTTTTTACAAACAAGGCAAGGTCTTCATCTGAGTCAACCTTCTTTTCCTCCTTTTCATCCTTGAAGGTTTTTAAAGCAATTCCTTTTTGCATTTTAGTGGGTGTGGAGATAGGCTCCTTCCTAGACTCATAAGCTAGAAGTCTCCCAATCACCTCACTCGGCTTCATATCCTTATATCCACTATTTTCCTCTAAAGCCGTCACCTTAGATTCAAACCTATCGGGTAGAGATCTCATAATCTTTTGCTTGATTCTCCTATCCGAATATGGATCACCAAGTTGATGGCTTTGGTTGACTATATCCATCAACTTGATCTCGAAGTCGTTGAAGCACTCATTCTCCTCCATCTTAAGCATCTCGAATTGAGTTTGGAGGACTTGAAGCTTAGAGTCCTTCACCACTTCGGTTCCCTCATGTGCAATCTCTAGGATGTCCCATGCTTCCTTAGCTATCCTAGTATTGAATCAACTTGTATTGATTTTCGTCCATAGCACAAAAGATGGCATGCATCGCCTTCCTATTCCATTTGAAGCCTCAAACTCTTGCGCGTTCCATTGTGCCTTAGGTTTCAAAACATCTTCTCCTCCACCTGCGGGAGTCATCATAGGGAGATCATATCCGTCTTCCACTGCCATCCATGCACGGTCGTGAATTTGGCATATGTAGGATTCCATCTTCCCTTTCCATTGGGAATAGTTCAATCGGTAAGAAGTGGAGGCCTTGTGCTAGAGGCCTTCGTTGCCACCACCATTTCCACCGTTTCCACTCATAATGTTATGAATGAATGAAATGAATGCAAATGTATGAATGATCAAAAAATCACACAAAATGCAAAACACACCAAAATAAGCAAGGATCACCTATGTATGTCTAGGAACCCGCTCTGATACCAATTGAAACTAATTATTGCACGGTGTGTATAAAACTATCTAGAGGGGGGGTGAATAGATTTTACGCTTTTTACCCAATTTTTCGTGTTAGTCAAAATTACGAAAATGCCTCAAGATAATATAAACAGCAAGTGTAATATGGTGCGGAAATTAAAACAACACTTGATTTTTACGTGGAAACCCTCACAGGAAAAACCACGGGCTATGTAAGTAAGCCACACTTGAACCTCGAATCCACTAAATGTGCAAACTATTACAACCTAATCCCGGAAGTAATCACACCTACCTAATCCCGGTATGAGTGAACCTAGTCCAATTTTGCTTGCGATCTAAGCAACCTAATCCCGGATGCTACACACAAGACTTACTTTCTCTATGAAGAGAATACAACCCTAAGTGAATATATGTGAATATCCGAAATGCAACATAGAGCAAGGGAAACCCTATATGCTTATCTAAGATGTTTAATATGCAATTAAGAACAATCCTAGATATCAAAACTAAATGACATGTCAATTAGTTTAACTAATCAAAATTAAGCACACAACCTAATTTGCTAGCACAATACAACTTCTCAAACATACATCATACTTATCTCAAACTTGTATTCAAAGTAAATAAAATAACATACAAGTAATTAATTGAGATTTCTTAGTTAAGAAAGACACAAATATGCAAGATATTAGTGAAAAATTACCAAGCAAAGTATGATGAAGAATCCATGCAAGATGACATCTAGAAGATCAAAGATGATGCTAGATGATGATTGATGATCATAAATAAGTGTTTGAGTAATTAAAAATGAGTTCTTGGAATTTTTCTTCTCTTTGAAAAATATCCTAAGTATGAAATCTGAATATGAACTCTCTTCCTTGACCTAAAGACAAAATGGCATATATAGGGGGCCAAATCAAAGTGAGGTCTTTTAAGTAAGTTTCAAAGAAACGCGCGATCGATGGTTTCATTCGGCGGCTAGGCCACCGAATTCAACCGCCGAATTGCTCCCGATGAAACGGGGGAGAAACAGCGGTTTCAAAAACCGTCGAACCAACCGCAGAAAACAGGACCGAGAAATAAAACAATCAGGTCTGAAACGGCGTTTTCGATCGGCGGCCACTAAACCGTTGATCCAACTGCAGAATTGATCCAGAGACCTCTGGACTCAAACGGCGGTTTCATTCGGTGGCCAGGCCACGATCAAACCTCCGTTTCACCAATTTTGGTGAAACCAAGGGAGAAGCCAAGGGCATTCTCCAACGACGATCTTCGCGTAAAACCAAGCACATTCTAGTGCATGCGCAGACGTTTCGAACAACAACGGGAAACGAATTACTAGACACATAAACACACAACAACATATAACAAAGAAGTGCAAGTGTGATAAGTGACATGTGAAGAGAATGTACACAAATGCAAGTATGCTAAGTGAGTGTGTGCACTAAATCTCTTCATAGAAAATTAAGCACTAAACATATACCTTTGGAGTGCTTAACACTTGCAAGGGCCTTGAGCTTGAACACATTCCTAAGCTACCCTTACATGATCCCCACATATGGTTTGATCACGAAATAAGCCAATTAAAAACTACGGGAATCCTTACAGCTTCCTATTTCTTTTTGGGGATATTCTTTACAAATGCTATAACATTCTAAACGATGTACCATCTAAGTCTGTTCCTAAACATTGCATGAGTTGTGGACTGGGCGCAAGCCTAGTTTACAACACTTAAGGATATTTGGTTGTCCTGCGCATGTGTTAAAAGGAAAGATAGAAAGATGGAGTCCCGTTCGGAAACATGTATTTGTAGGGTATCCAAAAGAAACTAAAGGATATTATTTCTATAGTCCTTCAGATCTTAAAGTATTTGTTTCGACAAATGCTAATTTTCTGGAAAAAGACTATATGAATGATTTTGTGCCTAGAAGTAGAATTGTCCTGAATGAGATGTTAGGAGATACAATTCCACGAGAGGTTACACAACCTAACCCAATTGTAGTTCCGATCCAACACAAGATCAACAACCTACCATTCCTCGTCGTAGTGGGAGGGTTAGAACACAACTCGAAAGATACATCGGTCTGGGAGAATCAGTGGAGAATCTCCCGGACGACGATGATCCCTATACGTACAAGGAAGCTATGGAGGATGTGATAGTCGCCATTGGCAAAAGGCAATGCAATCTGAGATTGAATCTATGTTCGATAACAAAGTCTGGTCCCTTGTAGACTTGCCTAAAGGGATAAAAACCCATTGGGTGCAAGTGGGTATACAAGAGGAAAAGAGGTATGGATGGAAAGGTGGAAACCTTTAAAGCTAGATTGGTAGCTAAAGGGTATACACAGAAAGAAGGTATCGATTACGAGGAAACCTTCTCTCCTGTGGCCATGCTTAAATCCATTAGGATACTCTTATCCATTGCCGCATCTTTAGATCTAAAGATTGGCAAATGGACGTCAAGACAGCTTTCCTTAATGGAAGTCTTGACAAAAGCATCTACATGATGCAACCAAAGGGATTCATTGAAAAGGGCCAAATGGAAAAGGTATGCAAGTTGCAGAAATCCATATATGGATTAAAGCAAGCATCCAGATCCTGGAACATAAGGTTTGATCAAGCTGTCAAAGGTTTTGGATTTATTCAGAATCTGATGAACCTTGTGTATACAAAAGGATTAAGGGCGACAAGTTGGTTTTCTGATTCTTTATGTTGATGATATACTACTCATTGGAAACGATGTAGGTGTATTGACATCAGTAAAAGAATGGTTAGCAAAACAATTTGATATGAAGGACTTAGGAGAAGCAAGTTTTCTTCTAGGTATCCAAGTAATAAGGGGTAGAAAGAATAGAACGATTGCATTATCCCAAGCTTCATACATAGACAAGATCTTGTCTAGGTTTTCCATGCAGGATTCCAAGAAAGGTATGTTACCTTTCAGATATGGAATCAAGCTTTCTAAGGAACAAGTTCCTAAGAATGAGCATGAAGAGCAATTCATGAGTAGAGTTCCATATCCATCGGCAGTGGAAGTCTCATGTATGCAATGCTCTGTACTAGACCAGATATTTGTTTTGCTGTGGCATAGTTAGTAGTTTTCAATCGAAACCTGGTCCTGATCATGGACGGCAGTTAAGCGTATTTTAAGTATCTCAAGAGAACGAGAGATAATATGCTTGTATACTCTAGAGGGGATTTGATTCCGTTGGGTGTATAGATTCTGATTTCCATCAGATTCTGACTCCAGAAAATCCACATCAGGGGCTGTGTTTACTATTGGAGGAGGAGTAGTCATATGGAGGAGTATCAAGCAATCTTGTATTGCTGATTCCACCATTGAAGCTGAGTATGTTGCTGCATGCGAGGCTGCCAAAGAGGCTGTTTGGCTCCGCCAATTCTTGATTGACTTGGAAGTGGTTCCTAGTGTGAATAAGCAGATCACTATCTACTGTGACAACAGTGGAGTAGTGGCTAATTCAAAAGAACCAAGAAGTCACAAGAGAGGAAAACACATTGAAAGAAAGTATCATCTTTAAGGGAGATTGTTCAAAGAGGTGACGTGACGATTACAAAAATCGCGTCAGCAGAAAATCTAACGGATCCCTTCACAAAGGCTCTACCTCAAAAGAGTTTCGATGGGCATCTAGAGAACATGGGCATGAGAGATATGACACATTTGCTATAGCGCAAGTGGAAGATTGTTAGGATTATGCTCAATAGCAAGAGTGTAATATTATAATTAACAATCTCTTTCATATAATAAAGTGATTCTGGTTTAACAAATCGTATAGCATTTATAGTTTAATATTATAATTGTCAAAGTAAATAATCATAAGGTCTAAAGACTATGAGAAAATGTAAGTAATTAAATACTCAAGGCGTGTTTAATATATAAAGCTAGAGGGGGGGGTGAATAGATTTTAGCTAATTATTACCCAATTTTCGCGTGCATGTCAATGTTACTAAAATATCCCTAGCAAGTCAAATATACATACAAGTGTAATAAGATGCGGAAATAATAAATGACACTTGATGTTTACGTGGAAACCCAACCACTGGGAAAAAACCACGGGCTGTTTAGTGCGCCACACTCGGAACTCGAAATCACTAATTGAAATGAAGTTTACAACCTATGTAGACTCGTCTAACACTCCGGTCTGTAACTCCTCACTTCTACCCAGCGGGCCTTTATTAGCAACCCTATTCCAATTTGCTCGATCCTCGCAGTCACTACTTGTAATGATGTTTACAGCCTAATCCCGGTCTGTAACCCACCACTACTACCCGCAGGCCTGTAATAGCAACCCTAGACCAAGACTTCAATCTCTCAAAAGGATGCACAACCCTATGTGAATATGTATGAATATTCAATTAACAAACAAGGCTAGGGAACCTTAGATGCTTATCTAGGATGATGATATATTCAAATTAAATCAACCCTAGATATCAATTGCTAAATGACATGTCAAATAGCATAGATAATCATAGATTATAAAAACCTAGATATCTATCAAAAACAACACTCAATCAATTCATCACAATTAATCTCTTTTCTTGTATTTAGCATATGATCTAAACATACAAGTAATTTAAAAGAGATGGCTTGGTATTTAAAATACTAAAATAAGATGAAATTAATCAAAATCTTACCAAGCAAGTTGTGATGATGCAAACCCATACATGGATGCACTCTATATAGACATAGGAGATGCAATATGAAATTTGATGCAAAAGGGGTTTGATTTGAGTGGTTAAAGGTGAGTTCTTGATTTGATTTTCTCTCAAAATCTATCTTTGAAGTTTAGGGTTCTTAAGAGTAAAAGAACTTGTTCAGATAATGAGAAAGTGTGATATTTATAGACATCAAGAATAGGGCAAGTGAAAAGACAATTTTGCCCCTGAATCACACTATCGCGGTTGCTCTGTGGCTCGACTGCCGCGGTTTAAAAAACCGCGGCACTGAAACCGCGGCGGGCGTCACAGCACAAAGCTTGATTTTCAAGCGACTGAAAACATGACCAAACGACATCGAAACCTTTCATAATATACCGTTGGAAAGGTATGGAAGTCTACTTCTACTCTAATTAACAAACATGATTTGGATAACTGTAGAAAAAGTTATGGTCATTTGAGTGACCAAAGAGAGATTCGGATAACAGCTGTGATGCCCTGTTTTAGTGGTCACTTTGGAAATTTCAAAACCAATCCAAATGGTCATGAAATATTACGAATAAATACCGTTGGAAAGGTATGGGTGTCTAGTTTGTACAGAAATTTTCAAAACTCATTTTGAAGCTTTGTGTAAAAAGCTATGGTCACACGACCATGCAAAGGTCAGTTTCGAAAACACTTAAAACATTGAAATCCAATCTTTTGAAACTAGACACCTTACTCCAATAACCACAACCAAAACTACCACTTATCCAAGAGAAGAATGAGACCTTCTCAAGTGGTCAACCATCGCGCTAAGACATGCACACCATCGTGCAAGCGTGAACGTTTCCGATCACACAACGGAATGAATTACACCACACTTAAGACTAATCATGAAGTGCAAGTGTGGGTATGAATGCATCCTAATGCCTAACATGTCATGGCATTATCATTGAATAAGATGCACTCAATTCAAACATGCATGAATACAATTCATGACTTTGCATCCTAATGCCTAACATGTCATGGCATTTCATAGAACAAGATGCAATCAATTTAATGCAGAAGAGATATTGAATAATCAATAAAGCACAATGCACACAAAATATAAACACAACATTCAAGAATAAGAGTTATGCATGTTGTGTGTGTGTGTGCAACTATATCTCTTAAAGGCAAAGTAAGCACAAGATATTACCTTTGGTGCTTGTCCTTTTGAGGTCTTGGAAAGGGTCTTGATCTTCAACTAATCACCTAGACTACCCTTACAACCAAACCCCAACTTGTGGTTTGACCACGAAATAAGCCAATCAATAAAGGGAATCCTTACAGAAAAGAAGAATTGTTCGTACATCTGGATATGTATGTGGTAGACACAATTCTTTAGTTAGTCTTGAATAATGTTCACAACTTAAGTTAAAGGTTGGGCACCTTTATCTTGTTAAAGTTGTAGAATTCTTTTACTAGCATTTGAGTGGGATCAAATGAGATATGATGAGTCTAAAATCATCGGAGTGTCTTCGAGTAAAAGAATCTAGTGCACTGGGTGCATTGAACTGGATCACAATGAAAAGCTTTATCTAGAACCGTCAATAGATAATAGTCTTTTCATTATCAGGACAATCGGAGAGTCTATTAATCCTGAGATAAATGATGGACTTATGGTTGCAAGTGATATCATTTGAGTTATCAATGAGTACGATTATATCGCATAGTTATCCTCAATAGTTTGGTGATATTCATTTGTTAATCGATAGAGGACTTCATTATAGATATGGACATCGTGGCTCCATTTAATAAATGAGAGTATAATATCATCATATGGATGTTTTGAGGTAATTGGATATTAATCTCAACGTTGAGTTTCGATAGTGTCTATTGAAAACATGGCTTTGGACAAGTCAAAATATCCAAGTTCAAAACGTGGTCATATGAGTAATATGGTAACTTGGAGAGTTATAGGCGGTCTATGAACTTGGTGATTACTGATATTAATCACGAGGATACACTATCTCTAACATGATTGTCTAGGGTATGAATGAGGAACATCTTCCTTTTCTATCTTTATTTAAGAGTTCAATTTTAGCTTTAGTGGAATGAGTTAAAATTAATGGATCGGACCTAAGTGAATCATTTGTTGATTGTGATTAGGTTGTGTCTATTGAAGCTTAAATTTAGATAGCCCGCCAAGATCCCCAATCCACACGGACTTGCATGGATCACTGATATATTCTACCGGACCAATTAGGGTCCATCAGAATTGCATTTAATCTATTAAGAATATAATTTGCACATTATGTAATGGGCTGCTCAGTTATATTAATATATTAATGAAAGACATGTGGGCTTGTTTTTTAGTAAGAATGGGTATGGCTCACATGTGGGCTTTTTATTTAAAGTCCAATGGATTAAATGAAATAGAAAATAATATATGCCCAATTTAGACAAGTGGGGCGGCAAGGTTAATATAAGCCTATATATTATTTGTTTTCATTGTTTAATTAAATAAGAATTAATTAATTTATTAATTAATTGTTTAATTAAGAAACAATCTTTTTTGAACAGGAAATATATTTCCTAGAGTTATACTATTGTTAGTAGTATACTAAAGGTAAAAGATATTTGGTAAGAAAATAAATAATTAATTTTATTTATTTAATCAAATAAGAAGTCTTTTAATTTAGTCAATTAAAAGAATAAAATATCTATGAGTTGGATTAGGGTTTGAAGTCTATTCTTGATGGAAATTAGGGTGCAAACACAAACCCTTTTAGGAGTGTGATTTGCGGCAACCCTAGTGTAAAAAGAAGCAAGATTTCGGCAACCCTAAAAGACAAGGAGAGGAAATTTTGGCCACCTATATATTCCCACATATAGAATTCGGCCACCCAAGTTGTTCTTGATACAATCTTCTTCTTCTTCTCAATAGAAAGTGATTTTATTTTACTAAAAACATAAAAGAGTGAATAAATTTTTTTGATGGTACACTAATTGCTGTTCATCAATAAGCTGTGTGTACAACATCGATTTAGGTTCACGCGAGTTCGATCATTAGATTGAGAACTCAAAAGTGACCGAAATAATCTAGTCTTCGTTTGATTGTTTTGTGACTAACAAAAGAAAAGAAAAGTTTGTTTGTCCATTCTCAGGTTTGCAATTCAAAGAAAAGGGAGACCACGCTCTAGGTGATCCACGTTCGTGCTAGGATTGATGATCTTGCGGATTACCATCGACGTAAGTCAATCGGATCACGCGACAAAAGGTATTCTTCTTTTGTGATTATATGTATGTTTAATTAATTAAAGGGTTAACGTTCATAAAAAGGAAAAAATTTTAAAACTACTAAATCTCTTTTAGCCTCGCTTCCGCTGCGTGTACTACGGTATTTTTCCCTACATCTGACCTGAGTACACGTGCCACTGTTTGATGGGTGTCACTTCGGCTGTCTTCTATGACTGTCGTTCACTTACCAATACCTATTTTTCTTGATTTTTGAATTTTTAAAATTCCCTCTTTTAACGCAACACGCCTTTCTGCCCTATTAATTCTGACGGATCCATTAATTTCTCTTTTAACTGAAATAAAACCGTTCTATTTCTCGTAATTCATTTTCTCTCTTTTTCACCAGAAATTCGTAGAAGTACTCTTCTTCCTCTCTCCGATTGAGAAGCGTTTTCATCGAACTTGGTCGTAGCAGTTCGTTAATCCCTAGATCTCTTGCACATTTCCCTCTCTAAGGTTTTCTGGTGAGTTTTTCATGGACCCTTCTCTGCATTCTTCCCTTTTTAATCGAATGATGCAGGCTTTGGAGCTTGGTGATAAGGTTACTGCAGATAAAATTGAATCGTTGATTTGTAATTTTCACCCGGATTCTCCTACCCCAATTTCTGTTTATGTTCCTTCTGCCAGGAAAATTATATCCCTGACGCTTCTCCCTCATCTTTTGGTAGTGATTCTCCGATGACGACGAGGTCTCCCAAACCAGGTGGCATTAGACGACGGGCTTTAAGGGCTCCTCGCTGGTCTTAGCTGGATGCTTAGACCACCATTGATTCAGATGTTGATAATCATCAAAAGAATAGACTACATTCTCAGCTGACCACCCGTGTTTTTTGACCGCGAAATCAATGTGGTCGGCGAGAAGGACTTCGCAAGTACAGAAGTCGCTTTGAAATCCTGGACTCAGTTATTTTGATGCTTCCGGGTAGTCGAGCGATGTGGAATCCTCCGAAATGCGGTCGCCATCTACGGTGCCATGCTAAGCTGGGGAACCTTTCCCCTCCAGCCTTTCATCGCTCGGTTTCTTACGGAGGTCAGATTGCCCCTGCCCAACTCGCCCCAAATAGCTACAAGATCCTGATGTGTCTGTGTTGATGTGGAAGCTGAAGGGTTTTAGACCCCTACGCCCGTGAGATTCGCCATTTCTATACCTTAAGGCAAGCGGGCAATACGGGACATATTTCCTCCTTTCTTTGGCTGTGGAGAACTGGATTCCTGAGGGTGCGGCGAACCCTGGATAGGTGGAAGTCTCAGTGATGAAAAGAAGAAAGGTTTCATTTAGGTTTCCCTACCTCGAACAAGAGGTGGAAGAACAGTTGGTTCTTTGTTGGTGGTGAATGGGGCATAGATGTGCCAGCCAGTGGTAGCGCCGTAACTTTTTGGCGAAGAAAGTTCCTAGGCACTTCACTTCTCCTGAAGGCTGGTCGAAAGCAACCCCGTTTGCGGATGGAGAGATCTCTCATCTTGCTGCGGCAGCCGCATGCCTTTGGATGAAGAGGCGACCATTCTTCCTTGGATGAGGAGAAGATGATTACCTAGGGATTTTCCGCGTTTGCCTGCCAGGCTTCCTCGCCGTAAGTTTTACCTGCTTCCTTTGATGTGTCCACTCTGTTTGTTCTATTGGAACGCTTTTGTTGCTCTTTGCAGTGGGGACTTCGATACAGTTGTGATTTGCAAGCCGGGTAGTGAGAGAATTACACGAGGCTGCCAGTAAAAGACATGCTGCTGGTGGCTAAGGAAGGAATTGCTAGCCCGGATGGTGGTGATCCCTAGACGGAGGGAAGTTGGTGATATTACTGGGGGAGGTGTTGAATCGGGCAGCCCCATGTGGCCATGGAGGTTGCTGCGAGTACTCCTGTTGGGACTACCCTAGCTGCAAAGGTAAAGAGAAGGTTGGCGTTTAGGGGCGGTTAGTGACTCCTATTTTTGATGCGGATTGTCCCTGAGATCTCTGATCCTGCAAGTGACCTTGCCCCCAGAATCGGTAGAGGCAAACGCCCGGTTGTGGGTACCTGATCATGCTGCTCGACCCCTAAGCGGGCTGGTCAAGGGTTGTGCGTATGTTGTTCTTCGGATGAGGAGGGTGCTAAGAACCTGTACTCACCGAAATCCCTCTGATTTCAAACAGCTACTCACGAGGATCCCTGCTGAAGGAGCAAATGCAGCAGTGCCTCCTCTTGGGAGGTTAATGAATTAAATGTCCTCTTCCTACTACGCCCAGAGCAACTCTCGTCCCGAGTCGCCTTCTCGGTGGCTGTAGGTGAGCCGAATGTTTCTTCTTCAGGTCAGCTAGGCCGCCTGGTCGGTAAGAGTCGGCTGGTCGGCCAGGACCATCGAAGCAACCTGGGGCTTCTGCTTCTAACGTCTGCTTCTGGTTAGGTGTTGCCGTGGAAGCTCCTCCCGTGGGATCAAACTGAAGACGATGAAGAGACCATGTCTCTTTCAGATTTTTTCGGCTACCAAAATTTTCTCGCATTATGATCAACCAACAACTCGTCTGGTAACCTAACAACAAAAGATGGAGTTTTTCTTTAACTGCCACTCTCTGGTAAGCTCCTCACCGCAATCCTATTATATCTTTGTTTATATATGCTTCCTAATTGTTATGTTTTCTTTTTCAGATGATGTCTGAGTTGGCGAGAGCTATAGGTATGGGAACAAAGTTCCAGGGAGAGTAAACGTCTACGAGAGTAGGCTTCTATTTGGCCGCCGAGAAGCTCTCTGCTGAAGGTCCTATACCAACAATACTCAGCTAGAGAGTCGCAGATTGGTTATCTATCTGCTCAGCTAGATGCTGAGAAAAATTGTCTGCTGCTGAGGAGGAGATTCGCTCGCTGAAAGAGCAATTGTTGCTAGTCAAGAATCCCTCGCAGCGCGTTGGAGGCTGAGCGGACTAGCTGAGAAGGCTAAAGAGAAAGCTGAACGTGAGGCGTTGGACTACGCACCAGTTATCTCGAATGTGTCATCTTAATGACCTAAAGCTGTTTTAGAGGTTGAAGCGGTGATCGTTTTAAGAGATCCCCTACCTATGATGCGATTTTATTGC